>JADLZL010008197.1:0-317878 GCA_015844335.1 Chrysopogon serrulatus | reverse complement strand
TGTCACACCCAATTTTAAGAATAAAATTGAATGCATAATTCTTATGTGCGCCCAGAGATCAGTCACACACATAAGCCGACAAAATATGAATAGTATCATCACGAGTGTTTATTACATAACGAATAGTAATATCATAGAGTCTTCACATAAATAATACGATAATAAAAGATAACTCTCGCGCGGAAGCACCATCACAGGGACGTCAACTGGTTGACACCAAGCCTAGTAATCTTCAGCGAACTCGTCGTAGGCACCAAAGTCTGTTACCCATCCGGGATTTTGCCAAATAATAGAGAGAAAGCAAGCCATAAGTACATGTCGTACTTAACAAATATAGCATGGGTTAATGAGGCTCAAAAGGCTAAACACGGGTTCACAGCGGTAGCATTTTAATTAATAACAATATAATATTTAATTAATTTAGCAAGAGGCAAAGCTTACCAATTAATCCCAATAGTACGAACAATAAAATAAATACAGCACGATGTCACATCGTTAACCAATCTCATAAACCAGATTCATCATCCACTATTCCCTCAGTTTTCCGGGCCGCTCGTGACCGTGAGCACGGCTGTTATAACAGTTTTACACTCTGCAGAGGTTGTACACTTTCACCGTGAGTCGTGATTCCCATGTGCCAGGGTTAATTACTCCCATATCACCTTTACCAAGAAAGCATGGCAGGGTACACTATGAAGTCTTTCGGAGGTTCGTCTAGCAAGTTAGGGCCGCTAGGTTTCTGTGCCCTGTGAATATAGGAACTCCCCTTCCAAGAGGCACATTCCTTCCCGGCTATACACAATTGGACAGAGGCTGTCCTATACCCATCCCGCAACACACCCCATTTGCGCCATAAAGGTAACCTCTAACAAGCTAGAAAAGGTCCCCATACTGAACTAAAGTCAGAGCCATATGACCCTCACGGTTGTACTGTAAGTCCCAGCTTTTGCCAAAGGTTAAGTCCTTACGGAGAGCCTAGAGCATCATGTCCAAAACCCATGAGCTCTCTCGCCCTAAAACCATGTCGCTAAAAAGCAAATTTTAAAACATCATCAGTAGATCCATTATTCATCATTAATCACTTTTTCATTGTATAAGCACTAGCAAGTGTCTACCCATATGCAATATCCCACGGTAACAAGGTAAAGGATAACAATAACTAGGAAGTCCTTACGGCGATCAAGGAGACACATGCAGTATGAATTATTAATTAAGGTGAATAGGACCACAAGGATGATCCATGCTATACTTGCCTTGGTTCACAGGCCCCTGCTGCTCCTGATCCTCGGTGTAGTACTCCCGGTCACCAAATGAAAGTCTCACCGTCTATACTCGATCACCACAGCAATAGCACGCATCCAGATAGCAATCATACATAACAAACAAGACTACAATTAGAACATTACACCACCAGAAATAAAATAAGATAAATAGTTTATAAAATGAATCTACACGTGACTAGGATCATGCAGACGTTTGAATCACTCGAATCGGATCTAAAACGGAGGAACTACGAATTAAATAAGGTCCTCTCTACATCATTAATAAATTAAACCTAATCTCAAAATTAAAAGTTGGTAAACCTGGATAACAGATTGATAATCTTGTAGAGAAACTAAACACGATCCTAACGCAACTTGAATGGATCAAATCGGAGTTAAAATGTAGATTTTATAAACAAAACTGTGCAATGGCAATTCTGTAATAAACTGAAGTCGGATTTTCGAATTAAAATAAAAAGGAATCAGGAATTGCTAAGAACAGGGACTGCGGGTTCTATTATGAGCAAAGGCAGGGTCTCTTTAGCAACTAAACCACGAAGGGGTAAGAGTGAATCTGGACGGTTGGATCTAGATCAAACGGCATAGATTAAACCTTGGGGAAAAAGAGAGGCAACCAGCTGGAGAAGATAAACAGCACGACGGCTGCCATTGCCGGCGACGTGGTGCTCGCCGGCGACCTCGGGTAGGGCCCTAAAGTGCTCGGTTCCGAAAGGGAAATAGATGGGGAGAGAGAGGAGGCCAAGGCGAGCTCACAGGATGCAAAAACGAAGGCCGACGACGAACTGCGGTGGGCTGCAGCTTGGAACGACGACGACGAGCTCCCTGCAACATTCGGCGACGATTAGGAAACGATCGGAAACAAGAAAGGAGAAACGGAAGGCATCAGCGGCGTCGCGAGATCGAAACGAAGCCCGGCTGGTGTCTTACGAAGGCAGCGAACAGCGGAGCGACGGGACGTCGAAGACAGCGAACTCGACGAGCCCGGCGGCGGCTGCTGCGAAGCTTGGGCGGCTGCGCTGGCTGCTCTAGGGTTTGGAAAAGGAGGCGGCGCACGTAGGGCTGCAATTTATAAGGGCCGGGGCAGGGCCCTGGCGTGCCACGCACGCTTTGGCTCGGTTTCGATGCAGAGGCGGAGTTGGAGTCCGGCTCGCGCACGACGAAGAAGATGACGCCGACCAGTGGGGCTCGGTAGGCAGTGAAATGGAGAGGGAGAGAAAAGAGGCGCAGCTGGACCACGTCCTTGGCTTGGGCCTGCTCGGCAACAAGAGAAGGGAGGGGGAAGGCCATTGCGGCACTTGGCCAGCAGGCCGAACTGGAGAAAGGCAGGGACGGTGGACTCCCTTTTTTTCTTTTTATTTTCTAAATTTTATTTTTCTTTGAAGTGCATTTTGAACACATTTTGAACACAGTTTAAATTCATTTGAGCTTTGAAACAAAACACACAATACAAAAATTATAGGAAGCAGCATGAATGCACAGTACATGTGTCTAGCCTTATAGTTGATTTTTTAATTTAATAAAATTTATTATTTTTCTATATTACAATGCTCACATAACTACATAATTAAATCAATTTGGCTATTTCAAAATCATGCAAATTTTAGGGTGTTACAATTCTACCCCCCTTAACTGATTCTCGTCCTCGAGAATTGGATGTGCTTACTCGAACAGCTGCGGATATGACTTCCTCAAATCATCCTCTCTTTCCCAGGTCGCCTCATCTTCGGAATACCGGTTCCACTGGACCTTGCACATCTTGATAACTCTGCTCCTCGTCACTCGCTCTGCAGTTTCCAAAATTCTTATCGGATATTCCTCATATGTGAGATCATCACTAACAGCAATCTCTTCTAATGGTATTCGTTCCTCGGGTACTCGCAAGCACTTCTTTAGTTGAGACACATGGAACACATCATGCACACCTGACAATCTGTCGGGCAACTCTAGCTGGTAGGCCACTTCTCCACGTCTCTCTAAAATCTTGAAAGGTCCGATATACCTTGGGGCTAACTTTCCTTTCATATTAAACCTCTTCACACTTCTCATAGGCGACACTTTTAAGTAGACGTAGTCACCCGTTTCAAATACCAATTCTCGTCTCCGAGTATCAGCGTAGCTTTTCTGTCGAGACTGGGCCACTCTCAAATTTTCCCTAATTATCCGCACCTGTTCCTCTGCATCTCTCAGCACATCCGGTCCGAACACTTGACTTTCCCCTCGCCCCGGTTCCGAACAACGGAGTTCTACACTTCCGTCCGTACAATGCCTCGAACGGTGCCATCTTGAGACTCTTCTGGTGGCTGTTGTTATAAGAGAATTCAGCATAAGGCAAGCTCTTATCCCAACTCGTACCATACTGCAAAGCACATGCTCTCAACATATCCTCCAAAATTTGATTGGTTCTTTCTGTCTGTCCATCCGTCTGAGGGTGATAAGCTGTGCTAAAATTTAATTTCGTTCCCAACGCATCATGCACCTTCTGCCAGAAGTGAGATGTGAACTGAGTACCTCTGTCAGACACTATTTTCTTCGGAACTCCATGCAGACACACTATCCTTTCCATGTACAACTCTGCTAGTCTCGCTCCTGTGTACTTAGTTTTGACCGGTAGAAAGTGAGCGACCTTGGTTAGTCGATCCACAATCACCCATATAGAATCAAAACCTCTCTGTGTACGGGGCAACCCAACTATAAAGTCCATGCCAACTTCTTCCCACTTCCACTTGGGTATCTTCATTGGTTGCAGCAAGCCTGCAGGTCTCTGGTGCTCCGCTTTGACCCTCTGGCAAGTGTCACACAGAGCCACATATTCTGCTACATCTCTTTTTAATCCATACCACCAATATTTTTCTTTAAGATCTAGGTACATCTTAGTGCTGCCAGGGTGTATGGAATAGGTTGACTCATGGGCTTCCCGTAGAATTGTATCTCGAATAGCTTTTATTTCAGGTACACAGATTCTTTTACCATGCCATAGTGTGCCATTGTCATCCATCCTGAAACCAGGTGCCTTACCCAGAACTATATTTTCTGCTATTTCTTTCAATTTTTCATCCTCTAGCTGCCCTTTACGGATCTCTTGCTCTAAGGTAGGCTCTATCACCATCTCTACTGTATTAGCAACAAAGCCCAAGTTGAGATACTTAAATTCAGCACACAACTCTTTAGCTGTCGGTGTCGTTCGAAGCTCATTAGCATGGCTTTTCCTACTCAGAGCATCGGCCACGACGTTTGCTTTTCCCGGGTGATAATGCACTTCCAAGTCGTAGTCCTTGATCAACTCTAACCATCGACGTTGTCTCAAGTTCAAGTCCGACTGAGTGAAGATGTATCTTAAACTCTTATGATCCGTGTAAATATCACACTTATGCCCAATGAGATAGTGTCTCCAAATTTTTAGGGCTTGCACCACAGCTGCCAATTCCAAGTCATGCGTAGGATAATTCAGCTCATGCTTCCTCAATTGCCTCGATGCGTATGCCACTACTCTTCCTTCTTGCATAAGAACACATCCCAAACCCTGTCTAGATGCATCACAATAGATGGAGAACTGCTTGCTCAGATCTGGCAAAATCAATACTGGCGCTGTAGTTAACCTCTTTTTTAGCTCCTCGAAACTAGACTGACATTTTTCAGACCACACGAACTTAGCATTCTTCTCTAAAAGTGCAGTCATAGGTTTAGCAAGCTTAGAAAATCCTTCGATAAATCTCCGATAATAACCAGCTAGCCCAAGGAAACTGCGGATCTCACTCACATCTGTTGGCGGATTCCAGTTAAGCACATCTGCAACCTTACTAGGATCCACTGATATACCACCATTAGAGACAACATGACCCAAAAATGAGACTTCCTTTAGCCAGAACTCACACTTACTTCGCTTAGCATAGAGTTTATGTTCTCTGAGCTTCTGCAACACTAACCTGAGATGTTCTGCATGCTCCTCTTCATTCTTGGAATATATCAGTATATCATCAATAAATACCACAACAAACTTATCTAGATATTCCATAAATATTTTATTCATCAAATACATAAAGTATGCAGGTGCGTTGGTCAAACCAAAGGACATCACTGTGTACTCATACAACCCATACCTGGTGGTAAATGCGGTCTTGGGTATGTCCGTAGCACGAATCTTCAGTTGATGATAGCCAGAACGAAGATCAATCTTAGAAAACACACAGGCACCTTTCAGCTGATCAAATAAATCATCTATTCTAGGTAACGGGTACTTGTTCTTGATAGTAACCTCATTAAGTGACCGGTAATCCACACACATCCTCTGGAGTACCATCCTTTTTATCAACAAAAATAACTGGGGCTCCCCACGGCGATGAACTAGGACGAATAAAACCTTTTTCTGACAGCTCTTTTAATTGTTTCTTAAGTTCTTCTAATTCAGCTACCCCCATTCTATATGGACGCTTAGCTATAGGTGCAGTTCCAGGTAAAAGCTCAATAATAAATTCAATGTCTCGGTCAGGTGGCATACCTAGCAAGTCACCGGGAACACATCTGGGAATTCCTCCACAACACGATCTTTTTTTCTGCATTTGCATCATTCACCGATTCATTCACAGTGGCGGTTTGCTGGGGTTGCATCACTACCTCGACACTGATTCTGTCACCACTAGGAGTTGTTAGATCCACCACTCTGTCTTTGCATCGGACCACTGCCTGGTGCCTCGACAGCCAATCCATACCCAATATAACATCAATCCCCATTGTTTTCAACACCATCAGACTGGCCTTAAATTCTACCCCCCTTAGGGACAGGCTAGCTGAGGGACAACTGTGTGCAGCTTGTAGACCTCCCCCCGGTGAATTTACTAGCATGGGATTTTTCATGGCACATAATGGTATGGCATGCATTCTAACAAATAGGTGCGAAATGAAAGAATGCGATGCTCCAGAATCGAAAAGAATAGTAGCAGGGATGGAGTTGACACTGAACGTACCAATCATGACCTCCAGCGCATCCTGTGCGGTCTCAGATGACACATGGTTCACCTTTCCATATGCTTGGGACTTCTGTGGGGTTCCCCTCTGGTTGTTTCCCTGAAGCTGAGGCACCTGGTTCCTGGGTTTCTTCGGGCATTGATTAGCATAATGCCCAACTTCACCACAGTAAAAGCATGCATTCGGAGTGCCAGGCGCACTGTTCTTCATGGGGGTGTTGTTAGGAGTTCCCTGGCGTGGAGTCTGATTACCATTGTACTGCTGAGGGCGCTGGCCACCATTCTGCTGCTGACGTTGCTGGTACTGAGTGCGGTTGAACTGAGTAGGTGGCCCTTGGTACCTTGACTGGTAACCTTGCTGCGGATTAAAACGGGGACGAGTGTTGCTTCCAGAGGCCTGCCCCTGAATCCTTCTTTTCTTAGCATCCAACTCCTTGCGGATGTCGTCCACTATCACAGCACGGTTCACCAACGCTTGGAAGTTGGGGTAGGTGTTGGAGGAGAGCTGAGACGTAGATCATCATACATCCCCTTCGGGAAACGGTTTTGCTTCTCGAGCATCGGTAGCTACTTCCTCTGGAGCATAGCGGGAAAGTTGAGCAAACTTATCCTGATATTCATCTATCGACATGGAACCTTGCTTCAGATTCCGAACTCCTCTTTCTTCAGTTCAATCTTCCCTTCGGAATGTGATGGGCCCGAAATTCTGCTTGGAACTCCCGCCACCGATCTGATCTGGGTTTTGGTGGGCATACTGGTAGTTCTCCCACCAGCTTTGAGCGGGTCCTTGTAGCTGTCCAGGCGCATACAACACCTTCTCCCGGTCGTTGCACTTGCGCAATGTTGAGCTGCTTCCCTATTGCTCGCAACCAGGTCATCTGCTTCCAACGGATCAGCTGTGCAGTGAACACAGGTGGGCGTCCCTTCATGAACTCGCCACGCTTGTCCCTCGACCTGAACAGGCGGTGGCTGTGCTCCTCCTCCTCCTGCTGGTGGGTTCTGGATGTGCTGAACCATGATCTGCAGTAGCTGCGTTTGTGTAGCGAACATCTCCTCCATGGTGGGCTGGGGCGGTGGATTGAGATTAGGACCAGTGGCACCTCGGCCACCTCTGACACCACGTCCTCCACGTCTTCCTCTGGCACCTCTTCCTGACATCTGTTTCCCAAAGCCATTAATCAAAAATTAGCGTCATCCCAATGCATAAGCTGTTTACACGATACAAGAGAGCAAGTCTGAAGATTTCTGGACGACTTTTTGCAACAGCAGAACAGTAGAACAGCCATAAGTCAAGCTACAGATATCCAACCGAGGCATGGCTTACATGGATGGAAAGATTAAGAAATTATCTACAACTTTTATTTAGAACACTTTTCCCCGATTCGGTCGTTATCATATGGCGACACAGCAAAACATTAAATCTGTTCAGAAAGTCTGTCAGCGCAGAAACCTCCGACTGTGAAAATTATTTCTCTCAAACCAAAACTGATAAAAAGGTGATTCCAGCGACATTTGAAAGCTACTGAAGTCTAGATATTCTCATAAAAATCTCATAATTTTTGCACGAACCGATTGTCAGATATCGAATAAAGAACACAGACTGCTCCAGGAACAGATTGCAGGAAAACAGATATGACCCACCCGAACTATATAACTTTATTAAATCTAACTTAAGGTTCTTAACTATGGGACTTGCGGACAGGCCCACAATTCCCAACACTCATTACAAACTCCAACTCAAGCAAAGACATAATAATAATCAACCAGACACTTAAAGGTTCACACGCACACGCTTGACTCGACTAGACTCGACTTAACTCACGATACTATCGTTTGATTACATAGGGAATCCCTAATCCTATGGGGTATCATCGGCGGGGAACTCCATATGTTCATCGAGCTTCTCAAAGCGCTTGGGCTGGTTGAGCTGGGTCAGATACCCATCTATCTCTTTTTCCGCTTTCCTGTTGGCGGCCTTCTCCTTAAGCAGCTCCTTCTCAAGGGATCCGACTATCTTCATTAGCTCTTCAGTCAACTTAATTTGCGCGTTGAGTGTGATGCCGGTTCCTGCAGGATCAACCATCTCCCAAGTGCCTTCCGCGAAGTCGTAGTAGGGGTAGAACCTGAAGGCATTATCCTGTCTAGCCTCGGGACGACGACCGCGATAGTGGAAGTAGGCGGTGCGTGCAGCAGCTTCCATGCTGGCCTCAATAGTGGCTCGGCTAACCATGTGGCTGTGCACCGACAGTACCTCCGGCGCATCTATGTCTTCATCCCGAGTCCGGATGCTCACAGTCGACTTCCAGAGATCGCCCTTTAGAGGATGCTTGTGCCTAGTGCTGCAGTACTTCACGGTGAGCTGTAGGTCCTCGTAGTGGCGTTGCGGCGGAGGGCACCAGGCAGGGTTGTGGAAGAAAGGTTCACCAGGCAGCCTTCTTGTAGTAGTAGCTCTCCGTCCAGCCCATATGGTGGGGTGGCTCTTCAACAGCAACAACTGGTGGTGGTGGTGCTGGCACGTGTGCACAGCGACGGTGGTGCAGGTGCTTTGGTGAGAGTGGGGGCACGTTGTGCTCTTCCATGGGTTCCTCCTCTTGCTCGAACTTCGAAGTCGTGCGCTTCTTCTTCTTCTTCTTCTTCTCCCCTCGCAGGTAGTCCTCCACTTGAGGCTCCTCACCTGGATGCACTGCAACAACGATCTCGTCGCGGGGCTCCATGGGGGCGTACAGGACATGACGTGGGTAGTATCCTCCAGTGCTGATGCGGGCTGTCTTGCGAGCACGTGGCATCTAAAGGAGTTAGACATAGATCAAGTTAGAAGCAATAATTTCACAATAGAACAAGATAGAAGAAGCATAAAAAAGAAAAATTTGAGCAATTAGCAAGATTGAGTAGTAAGCATGAACCAGTGAAGAAAAAGATGCTAAGATCGACCATGACTAACTAGGCTAGCGTCCTACAGTCAACACGGCTTTGATACCAATTTGTCACACCCAATTTTAAGAATAAAATTGAATGCATAATTCTTATGTGCGCCCAGAGATCAGTCACACACATAAGCCGACAAAATATGAATAGTATCATCATGAGTGTTTATTACATAACGAATAGTAATATCATAGAGTCTTCACATAAATAATACGATAATAAAAGATAACTCTCGCGCGGAAGCACCATCACGAGGGGCGTCAACTGGTTGACACCAAGCCTAGTAATCTTCAAATAACTCGTCGTAGGCACCAAAGTCTGTACCCATCCGGGATTTTGCCAAATAATAGAGAGAGAAAAGCAAGCCATAAGTACATGTCGTACTTAACAAATATAGCATGGGTTAATGAGGCTCAAAAAGGCTAAACACGGGTTCACAGCGGCAGCATTTTAATTAATAACAATATAATATTTAATTAATTTAGCAAGAGGCAAAGCTTACCAATTAATCCCAATAGTACGAACAATAAAATAAATACAAAGACGATGTCACATCGTTAACCAATCTCATAAACCAGATTCATCATCCACTATTCCCTCGGTTTTTACGGGCCGCTCGTGACCGTGAGCACGGCTGTTATAACAGTTTTTACACTCTGCAGAGGTTGTACACTTTCACCGTGAGTCGTGATTCCCATGTGCCAGGGTTAATTACTCCCATATCACCTTTACCAAGAAAGCATGGCAGGGTACACTATGAAGTCTTTCGGAGGTTCGTCTAGCAAGTTAGGGCCGCTAGGTTTTACGTGCCCCTGTGAATATAGGAACTCCCCTTCCAAGAGGCACATTCCTTCCCGGCTATACACAATTGGACAGAGGCTGTCCTATGCCCATCCCGCAACACACCCCATTTGCGCCATAAAGGTAACCTCTAACAAGCTAGAAAAGGTCCCCCATACTGAACTAAAGTCAGAGCCATATGACCCTCACGGTTGTACTGTAAGTCCCAGCTTTTGCCAAAGGTTAAGTCCTTACGGAGAGCCTAGAGCATCATGTCCAAAACCCATGAGCTCTCTCGCCCTAAAACCACGTCGCTAAAAAGCAAATTTTAAAACATCATCGGTAGATACATTATTCATCATTAATCACTTTTTCATTGTATAAGCACTAGCAAGTGTCTACCCATATGCAATATCCCACGGTAACAAGGTAAAGGATAACAATAACTAGGAAGTCCTTACGGCGATCAAGGAGACACATGCAGTATGAATTATTAATTAAGGTGAATAGGACCACAAGGATGATCCATGCTATACTTGCCTTGGTTCACAGGCCCCCCGCTGCTCCCCGATCCTCGGTGTAGTACTCCGGTCACCAAAAGTCTCTCACCGTCTATACTCGATCACCACAAAGAATAGCACGCATCCGGATAGCAATCATACATAACAAACAAGACTACAATTAGAACATTACACCACCAGAAATAAAATAAGATAAATAGTTTATAAAATGAATCTACACGTGACTAGGATCATGCAGACGTTTGAATCACTTTCGAATCGGATCTAAAACGGAGGAACTACGAATTAAATAAGGTCCTCTCTACATCATTAATAAATTAAACCTAATCTCAAAATTAAAAGTTGGTAAACCTGGATAACAGATTGATAATCTTGTAGAGAAACTAAACACGATCCTAACGCAACTTGAATGGATCAAATCGGAGTTAAAATGTAGATTTTATAAACAAAACTGTGCAATGGCAATTCTGTAATAAACTGAAGTCGGATTTTCGAATTAAAATAAAAAGGAATCAGGAATTGCTAAGAACAGGGACTGCGGGTTCTATTATGAGCAAAGGCAGGGTCTCTTTAGCAACTAAACCACGAAGGGGTAAGAGTGAATCTGGACGGTTGGATCTAGATCAAACGGCATAGATTAAACCTTGGGGAAAAAGAGAGGCAACCAGCTGGAGAAGATAAACAGCACGACGGCGGCTGCCATTGCCGGCGGACGTGGTGCTTCGCCGGGCGACCTCGGGTAGGGCCCTAAAGTGCTCGGTTCGAAAGGGAAATAGATGGGGAGAGAGAGGAGGCCAAGGCGAGCTCACAGGATGCAAAAACGAAGGCCGACGACGAACTGCGGTGGGCTGCAGCTTGGAACGACGACGACGAGAGCTCCTGCAACATTCGGCGGCGATTAGGAAACGATCGGAAACAAGAAAGGAGAAAACGGAAGGCATCAGCGGCGTCGCGAGATCGAAACGAAGCCCGGCTGGTGACTTACGAAGGCAGCGAACAGCGGAGCGACGGGACGTCGAGACAGCGAACTCGACGAGCCCGGCCGGGCTGCCGCTGCTTGGGCGGCTGCGCTGGCTGCTCTAGGGTTTGGAAAAGGAGGCGGCGCACGTAGGGCTGCAATTTATAAGGGCCGGGGCAGGGCCCTGGCGTGCCACGCACGCTTTGGCTCGGTTTCGATGCAGAGGCGGAGTTGGAGTCCGGCTCGCGCACGACGAAGAAGATGACGCCGACCAGTGGGGCTCGGTAGGCAGTGAAATGGAGAGGGAGAGAAAAGAGGCGCAGCTGGACCACGTCCTTGGCTTGGGCCTGCTCGGCAACAAGAGAAGGGAGGGGGAAGGCCATTGCGGCACTTGGCCAGCAGGCCGAACTGGAGAAAGGCAGGGACGGTGGACTCCCTTTTCTTTTTCTAAATTTTATTTTCTAAGTGCATTTTGAACACAGTTTAAATTCATTTGAGCTTTGAAACAAAACACACAATACAAAAATTATAGGAAGCAGCATGAATGAATGCAATTCATTTGAGCATGTGTCTAGCCTTATAGTTGATTTTTTTAATTTAATAAAATTTATTATTTTTCTATATTACAATGCTCACATAACTACATAATTAAATCAATTTGGCTATTTCAAAATCATGCAAATTTTAGGGTGTTACAATCTTCATCACTCGAAGCACATCTCTCCGATACACAGCTGACCTCTGTGTGAAGGAAGTAACTTCTTGGGTGATGAGATTGAAGTATTCCTAGCAATACTTGCTCTTATAAGTATGAACTCCTCTATGAGGACCACTCAGCTGTAATGCTCAACTACGATAACATCCAGCTTGAGGGAGAGCATCCCTTAGTTATCAGGTAAGTATACCTATGCGATTATCGAGTCTATCTTATAGTCATAAAATACCAAAAATATATGGGCACATGAAGGTCCACGCCTGTAGAGTCTTTTGCGAGTCTATTAATTAAAAGAAATAAAAAAAAGAAGAATAACAATCAAAACCAAATAAAAAATACTCTAGCTATTTATTAAGGTGTGGTCATAGAGTGTGGTTACAGTTCTATCTAGTTGTTAAGAGTCAAATAAAAACTGAGGAACAATAAAATTTTGTATTGGAGATGATGAATAGTTGCTCTACCGTAATTCCTTCCAAGTATCTAGTTTTCAACCTTAAGTTCTCCCGAGTTTTGGATATGACTGCTTTGATATAAGAATTTACTATGAACTTGAAACTTGTGGAGGCATATGCTTGAAGGTGATTGATAGATATGATATAAGAGAGTCTGAGCTGCTATTTATCTTATTTCTAGCGATACTAAAGTTCTGGAGATTTATTTTTTTTAAAATCTTACATGATGAGCTCTTGTATGATAAAGTTTGAATTCCTACCAAAGCCATACATGATATACATTTAGATTAGAAAAACCTTTGCTCATTCATGCTGCTTGCTTTGCATTGAGTTCAGTCAACCTTTATTGTATACCTTATGAGAGCCTTGTCATGCTTTTTAATCAAGATCACTTACACACTCCATCCACATATGCATTTCTCCTACTCTGGGAGTAAGCGCAGTTATTTTTCACTTTCATTCAGATCCACCTTAAAATTATTTTTCTTCTACACTTGGAGTAAAACACCAAAAAAATATATATCCCATAGGACAATCCCTATTAAATGCTCTAAGTTCTTATTGCTATCTCTTCAATTATCATATTGTATTCAAAGGATGCATGTGGCTATGCAAAAGAAAGTTATTAAAAAAGAAGAGAGAGTTTAAAAAAATAGACAAGTGTCCAAGCAGTTAAAACAATGGGTACGTAGATGCCCGCCTCCCAGAAAAAAAGAGAAAAGAAAAAAGTGAAAGAATAAAGATAGCCCATATTTTCTCACGAAAAGTTCTACGTTCAAGAGAGAGATTTATTTCAAGAAGCAAAAGTAGAATTAGGATTAGCCACTAAATACCATATATACACCTATCCACCATACACCATACACATGCACATCTTGGTTTGATTGTATGACTTGACTCTCTTTGGATCTATTATTTGACTTTACAATATATGAATTGCAAGTATGCTCATCCGTGTTTAATGCCACTCCTATGAGCTCCACTATAATAATTAGATGTAGGAGGGCATGACAACATAAATGCCTCAGTGAGATCCATAAATACCACATACAATAAGAGACTTAAGGGTGTCATACAATTAAGCTCTGAGTTTTATTTTGAAAACTTGCAAAAACTCCAGAATATTGGTTGAGTGAAGAATTTGAGACATAGTGCTTGACTTGATTGTTCTATCTTTCAATTACTCAAGACCCACGCGAAAGTTGAAAAGCTCCATAGTTAATGGTAAAATGGGTAAGTTTAAAAGTTAGAGCAGTTTTGTCTAATTCAAAGGAGAATTTCAGTTTGAAGGCATGTGTACTTTTGAGGAGTGAAAGCATTGTAGCAACTCCTGATCCAAGTTTATTAGTAGTTATGCTTTGATAAGGGACTAGCAAAGGGTAAGCTTGGGGAAACTTGTTGACGGTCCTTAATGTCTATTTTATACCATCAACTATTGCTCAATATAACATGATATCAACCATAAAACATAGTTGTAGGGTTTAATTCTAACGAGTTCCACGAGTTGTGTTGTTTTTAATCATTTTGCAGGTATATCTAATTTTTCATCAAATAAAAGTATCTCAAATGATGATTTGGACTACACCATTACGATGGGCTCATCGAGACGATTGAAATGGATATATCATTTGCTATATTCGGAGTCCAGAGTGAAAAGATATTAATTTTACAAATAAAGGAGAATTACCGCTAATGGGCCCCACGTCCAAGCAAGACCCATGACGTGAGAAGAGGCTCATATGGCATGATAAAGGCCCAAGAAAGGCGCCCCAAGCTGCTCCCTTGAGTGGGCTCACATGAGGGATGATTGGAAGGTCCAAGTTAAATGTATAATGACCCAACAGAGCAAACGGTGGAAGAATTAGTCCCACATCGCCTGCCCAGAAGAGGAGGGAGGCTTTTCTAGGCTATAAATAAAGAGGTAGACCCTCATATTTGAGGGCACCAGATTATTATAGAGATGTAGAGGCGTCCCTCGAATGGATGACCTCTCACCTCTAGAGAATTAGGGCTAGACTTTCCAATGTAGTAGATTAGTTCTAGTTGAGAGTTAGTGAGAGCGGAGCTACGCCTACGGTTCCGGAGGAGTCTTGGAGGAGTCGTCGGAGTTCGGTATATCTTTGTATCTATTCTTGTAAGACTTATGCTTTAATATATTTTATCTTCTTTATTTATTTTTATGCCTAGCATTTAATTGGTTAGTATAGTTGTTATACTTTGGCATGGGATCTCCGCCTGTATCGGGTGCTCTAGTTATAGATCGTGACTAGAGTAGTAATCGGTAGTGTAGACATGGAGTCTAGGCTATAGGTTACCCGAGGTTGCGCCCAATTCTTACGGTTAGTTGTGGTAGCCCCGGAGGTGACAGCTCTGTTAGGCCTTCATATTCCACCACGTCGAGTTGGTGTTTCGTAGAGCTTTTGGCGGCCTTCCCCGACTACCTTCTTCCCGTCTTATTCGAGAGTTGGAAAGGTACTTGCTGCTCTAAAGTGTTATTGTGTGATTGCTTTATCTACCATGAATTAGTTATATAGAACCAAAGTAATAGAGAAGTATTTAGGAACCTTGAGCTCTCCCGTTGTCCTCTCACTTTAGCTATCTACTCTTTTATCATAGAATTCTCACTTATGTATGTCATATATGCATAATTCCTATCATCTATCATTTACCCCTTACTTTAGTCTAGTTGGTGTATTAAGTTAGTAGATACATGATGGTGAACTATCAATGTCTTTAACCAATATTTCCCAAAGGTAAAATATAAATAACGATACCTGGAATACTCCCTAAAAATGCTACAATGGTTTTACGTAAACGCTTATGAATCCTTCATATTTTAATTGTGCATAAGAAATACCAACAGATACCACCCTACCCAGAGACGATGTGTATATTGTGGCCCAACAGGCGACGCAAGTTTATTACCTCCCTTATGCGTGCCAAAGCAAAGAGCACCTGAAGGGTTGGGATATTGTGCACAAGGTATTGCCACATGGTAAATTACCTGTCCCAAATGATGACGATTATAACTCTAACCCAAACACATACGAGGTAGAGTTCTTTCAGGCAGAAGGGCTAGAAGGGAGGTTCGAGATAGACTTGACCGAAGCGATAGGAATGGAAGTTGGCCCAGAAATGGTTGATGACGAGGACGATGGAGATGAGGTTGAAAATGTGAGAGACTTACAAATGCTTGAGCGACTTTGTTTAGGCAACGACAACGAAGACGACAATCCTCCATTGGACAGGATTGATTACTTTGACATGTTTGATACCGACGATGAGGCTTATGATCCAGCTAATCCTGATCATGAAGATTATACTTAATACATGTAATGCTATTTATTTATATGTACCTTATTTTGTAATTCTGTTATCTAATACATGCATATTATCTTATATACTTGGGTTTTGTTTATTTAACCTCACTTTCTAATTATGTCTTATTTATTCTTGTCAATACCCTATTTTTTGTTGAGTTGTGCTCTGCGCTGGCTAATGATATAGCTAGGAGTCTCTATACATTTATGGAGTGATTTATACTTATGAAACATCTGGCTTACCCACTGCATTGAGTAGACATGGTTATGCCTATCCATTACACTCTAGGTTATCACGCTACCTTTGAGGAAACCATGTAGACCTTTCTTTGAGAATATAAATGACAACACAGTAATACTCAGGGTAAAATGCTCTGATAATTGTTGATCTGTGCGCTTGCAGATACTATTTCTATATTATTTCTAAATGGTGACACGATTTAATACCACATCTTCAGTGTTATCTTTGGGGATGACAACTTGGCATTCTAGTGATGCTTTCTTAGCCAGTATTTTTAAGCATGGTGCTAGAATAACGATGAGGAGAAATATCCAACACACCATTAGTTGTGCCTAGAGGAGGCATGGCAGTTGTTAGAATAGAAGAATGAATTAATCCCACAAACCCGAATCCCTTTGGATAGGCGGATGTGTGATGATTAAAGCAACAAGGCAACAAAATATCATTTTCCACTCCCTTCATTGATGAGATGTTGGAGAAATTTGGCAAATCACTCTTTCTTCTATTTTTCTTGATAGTATTCGGGATATCATCAATGCAGATCCATCAGAGATGACCGAACAAAACCACTTTACATGTCCATATGGAACTTATGCTTGCGAGTAGAATGTCTTTTTGGACTATGTAATGCTCGACTTCATTTCAAAAGATGCATTATGTCCATATTTTACGATATAGTTGATGATAATGGGAAGTTTTCATGGATGACTTTTAGGTATATGGAAAAACCTTTGATAAATGCCTTGAAAACTTAAATAAAAAGGTATTACAAGAGGTGAGGAAAAACATAGTCCTTAATTGGGAAAAATGTCATTTCATGGTTAGAGAAGAGATAGAGCTTGGACATCTAGTATCCAAAGAGGATAGAGGTAGACAAAGCTAAAATTAAGAGTGATTGAACAACTGCTCCTCCATTAATGTTAAGGCAATTCGAGAAGCTTCATAGGTCATGGGTTTTTATCGATGGTTCATACATAATTTTTTATACATTGCTGAACCTCTAACAAACACGCTAGCTAAGGATGTTCCCTTTGAATTTGATGATGCATGTTTAGAAGCTTTTAAAAGGAAACTCTTAAGAAAGCGCTCATCTGCGCTGATATTCAACCTCCTGATTGGTCCTTGCCTTTTTGAAATGGTGTGCGTTGTGATTATCTTTGTGGGGCTTTGGGATAAACTAAAGACAAGGGCATCACGCAATTGCATACGCTAGCAAAACTTTGACCAGGGACCTCCAACTTAATGATGCAACTACTAAAAAAGAGCTTCTATTTGTTGTTTTTTTTACTATAGACAAGTTTAGATTTACTTAGTAGGAGCAAAGGTAATTGTTTATCTCTTGATCATGCTTTGCTCTTAAGTACACGCTCACTAAGAAAGATGCTAAACCATGACTCATAAGATGGATTTGCTACTCAGAATTTGACTTAGAAATAAGATAAAAAAGGGGGAGTAGAAAATCATTCCAGATCATAATGCAGAATGCGGTTAAGAATATGCAGGAACTACCCGATCAATGACTCCCTTTGAAATGACCGCAGCTCTATCTTTGTCTCGGTCGGATCCACAGTACGCAAATATTGTCAATTTTATAGTTGGAGGATATATGCCACGAGGCAAAACAGGAGAAAGCTCATCTATGGCTTAGATCTACACATATGAGATGATGTACCTCTCTTGAGGTATTGCTCACGATGGATTACTTTGAAGATGTGTACAGAAAGGACTATGGATTATTGAAAGATGTCATAATCACCATATGGAGGTCATTATGGGGCGTTCCCTGTGATGCAAAGATTTGGCAAAAGTGGATTCTTTTGGCCAACCATGTGCGAAGACACTAGAAACTTCATCTCAAAGATGTGGAGCATGTCGGAGGCCACCCCGGCAATATCAACTCTAGAGGCAGCCATGCACTCTGGCAATCTTGAGATAGAGCTCTTTGATGTACAGAATTGACTACATGGGACCATTTCAAAATCAGGCAACTATGAGTACATTCTGGTGGCGATTGATCATGTTTTAAAATGGGTAAAAGCCATGCCATGCAAAATTTTGCAAATTCTAGAACTCCAAAAGATGTTTCATGAGACAATATTTCCAAGATTCGGTGTTCTAAGGATGGTGATCGATGATGGAGAAAGTCACTTCATTGACAAGGACTTTTAAAAGTACTTGATGAAGCAAGAATCCAACATTACGTAGAGCACTCCTTACCATCCTCAAGCAGTGGCCAAGCGAGACATTCAATAAGCAAATTAAGAACATTCTACAAAAACCGGTCAGCCAGAGATGAAGCGTTTGAAAAGAAGGCTACCCGACATATTATGGGCATGCAACAACATACAAGACACCTCTTGGCATGTCACCTTATCAACTTATCTACGGGAAGACTGTCACTTGCCCGATGGAAGCTTGAGTTCAAGGCTCACTAGGCAATCCAAGAGATGGAACATGGATTTAAAACCAGGGACAAAGGCAAAAGATGCAACTCTTGGAACTAGATGAATGAAGAAAAGGCATATCACAATGCCAAGATCATAAAGAGAGGACCAAAAGGTGGCATGATAAGCGAATCAAGAAGAAGCTTGACCCAGGAGATGAAGTGTATTATTCAATTCGAGGTGAGGTTGACCGAGGGCATGGTAAACTTCTGAAGCAAGTGGGAAGGACCATTCACGTTGGTAAAATGCATCATCACATGGATGGGTGACACTTCAACGATATGAGGTGGGTATTCAAAGATGGCGGCCAATGCCTTAAGATTTTTTCTAGAGCCTTCTAGACCACAGGAATTAGATAAAATTTATTTTCTAAACTTTCCCTAATTTATTAAAAGCGCCACCTCAGAGTCGCCAATTGGGCTGCGGTAGGAGAGGAATTTGGAGAATAACGGGCCAAAATGCCTGCGGAGAACACCCAGGAAAGCCAGGCAGGGAGTGGGGCAGATGATACAGCCCCTCGCGCCTCCGCAGTCGCCCAGCACTCCTGATGCGTAATTTGATACGGTAGGGTTTTGAATGATACGCCGCGATGCGCATTCCGCCGCACATTCCACGATAGATCCGAGATGGATGAGGATGGAATGTCCCTACACTCAAGTTACCCGAGGACTATATAAACACCCCCACGAGGTCATTCTCCTCTCATCCCAGAGCTTTTCTCTCTCAACTCATTGCAAGGAAGCTCTCCACCTCTCCACCTTTCACCAAATGGCAAGCCCAAACCACCCATACGATGAAAATGGGAGGGCGTCCTCCCCCACTTACAGCAATTATCACCAAAGCGCGGTGGTGCCCCAAAGGGAGATCGTCACGGTGCCATCGAAGGAGGTAAATTAAGAGCTCGACCTCGAGGAGCTCAATGGAGGGAGGCCTTGCGCCCGGTATCAAGAGCTGCAGTTATCACACTTTGGCATTGGATCTCCGCCAAGTATTAGGTGCTCTAGTTATCACGTGTGGCTAGAGTAGCAATCGATAGTGTAGACATGGTGTCTAGGCTATAGGTTACTTGAGGTTGCGCCCAACTCTTACGGTTAGTTATGGTAGCCCATAGGGGTGACAGCTCTATGTGGCCTTCGTATTCCACCACGTCGGAGTTGGTGTTTCGTAGAAGCTTTTGGCAGCCTTCCCCAACTACTTCTTTCTCATCTATTCGAGCGTTGGAAAGGTGCTTGTTGCTCTAAAGTGCTATAGTGTGTGCTATACTACCCATGCATTAGTTACATTGTAGTATCAACCAGAATAGAACCCGAATAATAGAGAAGTACATAGGAACCTTGAACTCTCCCATTGTTCTCTCAAGTTAGCTTAACTATACATATATTATATTATAGGATTCTCCTTTGTGTGTGACAGTATGCATAACTCTTATCATTTACCACTTACCCCTGCTTAGGTCTAGTTGGTATACTAGTTAGTAGATACATAATGGTGAACTATCAATGTCTTTAGCCATTGTTTCCCAGTGGTAAAATATAAATAACGATACCTGGAATACTCCTGGTAAAATGCTACAATGGTATTTGATCTGTGCGCTTGCTGATACTATTTCTATATTCTAAATGGTGGCATGATTTAATACCACACCTCTTGGTGTTATTGCTCGGGATGACAACTTGGTGTTCTAGTAGGATGCTATGCCCACAAGCATTTTTAGCGCCATTATTAGAGATAACATTAAGAGGTGTCAACAGTCATGACTTAAGGCAAGAATCACATAATTCATCTCCTGTAACACTTGCAGCTATTGGGAACTCTTTATAGGGACCCCATGCCTCTTAAGTTGTTGACAAGTATGAGATAGTAGAATATGAGAACCTGAATTTCTATGCCTAAGTTATTGGAGCATTTATTTCAAAACATAAAAACAATAGCTATGCTACTCCTCTGTGGTCTTTAAATGCCTATAGAGCCATACATGATCATGAACTTTCTACATAAGTTGCTTGTCTTGCACTAAGCTCTGTCAGCTTTTGAGACCCGTGTTGTAGAGATTTATCATGCTCCCAAGATCAAGATCCACTTACACTCCCTATATGCACTATCCCTACACTAGGGGTGGGCGCAACCTTTCCATCCACATAAAAAATATGCTGCTCTTACACTGAGAGTATGCACCAAAAAAGACTTTTGGTAGGATCTTATTCACTCATGCTCTAGTTTTTATCAGAAATCTCTGTCTTGCAAAAAGTTTTCGTGCAGGAAGACATGGGCTATGCAAAAAGAGAAAGAGAGTTTAAAAAGAAAAAAATGGACAAGGGTCCAAATGCTGAAAAGATTACGGCACTTAGATGCCTAGCTCTCTAAAAAAATTTATGATAGCCCATTGTCTACAAGCACTCCAATTCAAGCAAGAGAGATATATCCTTCAAAACATGAGCACAAGTAGAATCAGGATAGCCACCATATATTCCACACACATGCACGTCTTGATCTAGGAGTATGACACCTCTCTCCTTGGGACTCTTACACTGGCTCAGTGACGTGTAAGTTAAGTATACTATTCCTTGCCAAACCCTTGAACTCCACATAAGCTTATTAGAAGTAGGTTGCAAGGAAAGGTAAAACACTTATTCATGCCTAAGTGAGAATCCATAAATACTACATATAATGAGTGACTTGAGAGTACCACATTGAGGAGCAGGTAAGCTATGTTTTGTTTCAAAAATCTTGCAAAAATCTTCAATGGACTTGGCAACGAGATAAAGGTAATCTATTCAGCTATTCTACTCTTCAACTTCCCAAAGTTGCATGGTAGACACTTTGAATCTCGCAGTGCAAGAATGACCAGGAATGAGCTTATGTTGATATCTTTGTCTGGAGTTATGTCTGAAGTTATCCAACCTTTTCTCGAGGACGAGTAATAGCCTAAGTGTGGGGGTGTTGTTGACGGTCCTTAATGTTCAAATCCAACCGTCAACTAACCTTCCGAAATGGTATAAAAGCAATTCATCTACCTAGAAGTAGGGCTTTGACTAACGAATTCCACGAGTTTTGGTGAATCAATAGTTTTGCAGGTAAATACTGGAAATGACACACTTTTAAGCTACACCGCAACATAGAATGCAAGATTGGACACCACGGCTACACAGAAACATTCTAGAAGGGACGAGAAGACACTGGACCAAAGCGGAGGGTCAGCGGGAGCTAGGCTAGACCGGCCGGTCTGGCCCTGGACCGGCCGGTCTGGGGTTTGCCTCAGTCGTGGCCCGGTTCGCCCGGTTTACTCCACCGCCTTTGAGGATTGATCTCCACCGTCCGCCAATGTCGGTTTGATCCAAGTGCTTACGTTGATTTGCCAGGGCTATAAAAGGAGAGGCAACCCCCCCAGGAAAGGGGGATCCATTCAGAAAAAGAAGAGCTTTAGCGAGAAACCCTAATTAGGATCCCGGGAGGTGTCCCTTGAATGGATGACCTCTCGAGTTAGCATTCCAAGAGAGAGCTAGTTCTATACCTCTAGAAGCTAGTTCTTCTGAGATAGAGAGATAGAATCAAAGAGAGAGTTTTGGAGGAGTATTGGCCTGTCGGTGCTACCTCTACGGCTTGTATCTGAGATTACTTCGGAATCGACTTCTGAGTTCAAGTAAGTAACATTATTTATCTTATTTTACTGGTTTGTGACTCTTTTGAGTACTTTAATCCTTGTAGCTCTTGGGTTAGAGTAATATTCATAATGTAAGCATGGTGCTTAGACTTAGTTACTCGTAGATGTACCCTATCGTCTGTATTTGGTGGTAGCTCACGGAGGTGACTTTATAGCTCCGTTGAATCTTATATATCCCACTATCTTGTCGGTAGGCCGAGCAGGAGAATAATTGGTAGTCGGGTTACAGTTTTGCCTGTGCTTCTCTATCCAATTCCCCAGTAAAGCATCCTAATCATATCTTACTTGAGCCTGAGTTAGAAGCCTTAGTTGTCCCCTCTACATCTCTACCTTCTACAGCCTTGTTTGCTACTCAGGTGGTTAAGTGTAGTTTAGAAGACCCTCACACATCTTCCTTTGGGTTTGATATTAAAACTGGATATACTTATCCAGTGAAATGCTACAACGTATCCGTGCGCTTGCGGAATTATTCAATAGATACCAACAATTTCTCAACTTATAGCAAGGAAGCTCTCCACCTCTCCACCTTTCACTAAATGGCAAGCCCAAACTACCCATACACAGTCAAAGAGCCGGAGGACGTACTCCCACTGGTGATCATCCTGCCGAAACAGCTGGCAGTGGTGCCTCCGAAGGAGATCATCCCGGTGCCATCGAAGGAGGTCGTCCGAGCTCGACCTCGAGGAGCTCCAATGGAGGAGGCCTTCTACGCCCAGGCTATCAAGAGGCCTGCTATTGCTCCACCAGCTCATCGACCGCTCCTGGGTGACAAGCCACGACAGCCAGGTCAACCTAGCATCGCTCTCCCCCAAGGCCTAAGTTACTACCTCCTAGAGAGGGGGAGAGGCTGCTGGGTGTCACCACCAAGTTTGGGATCGTGACTGACGCGAAGTACACCACTGAAAAGCCCCAAGTGGCTTTAGAGGGTGTACGGGTGGACCCTAGCAATGTGAAGTTCACTCCACCACCAAGGACCAACCGGAGCCCCTAAGGAAGAAGCCAAGGACTGCACCAGCCCCAAGACAGCCTCGCCTATCCTTGGCCACATTAGAAACTAGGATAGATCTCTAGGCCTAAGCCCTCTCTGATGCACTAAAAGTCCTAGGGACTACTGTGCAATGTGTAGGAAACATAGAAACCAAGCATGAGCAGCTACGTATCAAGCACAAAGCACTCAAGGCTAGGGTCAAGGAGCTAGAGAAAAAGAACTAGAGATCGAGATGAGTAGGCACACGTGCAATAAATATTAGTTAGTTTGCTTGATTAGTTAATTCAGATTAGTTTGCTTAAGTTAGGATTTGATTCATTCATTGTGTAATAAATGTGCCTAATGATAATAAAAAAGTTGAGTCTTTAGAGTCATCATCTCTCTCTGGATATATGTTTGCTTTTGTCTCCATCTTATTGTGCATAAAAGAAAACAGGAAACAAGTGTGGGAGAGACAACTCACAGGAACCCTGAAGGAAAACCAAGCATACAGGACAACAGGAATCAGGTACGCACTCCAAACACTCTCATATATTACCACTGAGCTTAATTGAATATCTTTTAATGAAACATGATTGCACCTCAAGGATGAGTAGCTTAGTCATGACTTAAGGCAAGAATCACATAATTTATTTTCTGTACACTTGCTGCTGTTGGGAACTCTTTATAGGCACCCCATGCCTCTTAAGTTGTTGACAAGTACGAGGTAGTAGAACATGAGAACCTAAATTTCTATGCCTGAGTTATTGGAGCATTTATTTCAAACATAAAAACAATAGCTATGCTACTCCTCTGTGGTCTTTAAATGCCTATAAAGCCATACATGATCATACACCTTCTACATAAGTTACTTGTCTTGCACTGAGCTTTGTCAGTTTTTGAGACCCGTGTTGCAGAGATTTATCATGCTCCCAAGATCAAGATCCATTTACACTCAACATATGCACTATCCCTACACTGGGGGGTAGGCGCAACCTTTTCCATCCACATAAAAAATGTGCTGCTCTTACACTGAGAGTACGCACCCAAAAAGACTTTTGGTAGGATCTCATTCACTTATGCTCTAACATTATCATAAATCTCTGTCTTGCAAAAAGTTTTCATGTAGGAAGACATAGGCTATGCAAAAAGAAAATAAAAGGAGAGTTTAAAAAGAAAATGGACAAGGGTCCAATTGTTAAAAAGAACAATAGGCACTCTGATGCCTAGCTCTTTGAAAAAAGAAAGAAAAGAAAAATCTCTGATAGCCCATTGTCTCCAAGCACTCCAATTCAAGCAAGAGAGATATATCCTTCAAAGTATGAGCATAGTAGAATCAGGATAGCCACCATATATTCTACACACATGCACATCTTGATCTAGGAGTATGACACCTCTCTCCTTGGGACTCTTACGCTGGCTCAGTGATGTGTAAGGTAAGTATACTACTCCTTGCCAAACCCTTGAACTCCATATAAGCCTATTAGAGGTAGGTTGCAAGGAAAGGCATTCACTCATTCATGCCTAAGTGAAAATTCACAAATACTACATATAATGAGTGACTTGAGAGTACCACATTGAGGAGCAGGTAAGCTATGTTTTATTTTAAAAATCTTGCAAAAACCTCCAATGAACTTGGCAGTGAGATAAAGGTAATCTATTCGGCTGTTCTATTCTTCAACTCTCCAAAGTTGCATGGTAGACACTTTGAATCTCACAGCGCAGGTCTGACCAGGAATGGACCTATGTTGATATCTTTGTATGGAGTTATGTCCGAAGTTATCTAACCTTTTCTCAAGGATGAGTAAAAGCCTAAGTGTGGGGGTGTTGTTGACGGTCCTTAACGTTCAAATCCAACCATCAACCAACCTTCTAAAGTAATATAAAAGCAATCCATTTACCTAGAAGTAGAGCTTTGACTAACGAATTCCATGAGTTTTGGTGAATCAGTGGTTTTGCAGGCACACACTGAAAATGACACGCTTTTGAGCTATAACGCAACATAGAATGCAAGATTGAACGCCACGGCTATACAGGAACATTTCAGAAGGGACGAGAAGATTGTGCACCATCAGGACCCGCGGCCACTAGGCTAGACCGGCCGGTCTGGCCCTGGACTGGCCCATCTGGGCCCTGGCCCGCTCGTGGCCCGGTTCGCTCGGTTTACTCCACCGCCTTTGAAGATTGATCTCCACCGTCTGCCAATGTCGGTTTGATCCAAGGGCTCACGTTGATTCGCTAAGGCTATAAAAGGAGAGGCAACCCCCCCGGGAGAAGGATCCATTCTAAAGAAGAAGAGCTTTATCGAGAAACCCTAGTTAGGATACCGGGAGGTGTCCCTTGAATGGATGACCTCTCGAGTTAGCATTCCAAGAGAGAGCTAGTTCTATATCTCTAGAAGCTAGTTCTATATCAGAAATAGAGAGATAGAGTTAAAGAGAGAGTTTTGGAGGAGTATCGGCCTGTCGGTGCTACCTCTACGGCTTGTATCTGAGATTGCTTCGGGATCGACTTCTGAGTTCAAGTAAGTAACATTGTTTACCTTGCTTTACTGGTTTGTGACTCTTTTGAGTACTTTAATCCTTGTAGCTCTTGGGTTAGAGTAGTATTCATAGTGTAAGCGTGATGCTTAGACTCCATTACTCGTAGATGTACCCTGTCGTCTGGATTTGGTGGTAGCTCACGGAGGTGACTTTATAGCTCTGTTGAATCTTATATATTTCACTATCCCTTCGGTAGGCCGAGCAGGAGAATAATTGATAGTCGGGTTACAGTTCTGCCTGTGCTCCTCTATCCAATTCCCTAGTAAAACATCCTAATCATGTCTTACTCGAGCCTGAATTAGAAGCCTTGGTTGTCTTCTCTATATCCCTATCTTCTACAGCCTTATTTGCTACTCAGGTGGTTAAGTTATAGTTTAGAAGACCCTCACGCATCTTTCTTTGGGTTCGATATTAAAACTGGGTATATTCATCCGGTGAAGTGCTACAACGTATCCGTGCACTTGCGGAATTTTCAGTAGGCATTAATAGATACCAACACAAGGGCAGAGGGCGTAGGCTTGGGCCCTCCACTTGACCTAAAGGGGTGTAGCTCTCGAGCCCCTAGGCGATCCTGAAGGGGTCGGTCAAGGGACCTTTTCATCTAGGAGTGGAGTCCCAAGGGTTCTGACATACCCCTATGTTAGAAACTCGAGAGGAGCCCCTGAGCCCATCGTGGCCTCGCTAGCCCAATGGTGGTGGTGACGTGGGGCTGAGTCCTTTCTTCCTTTTCCCCACCAGTGGCTTCACCGACCGTGGTGGTTTCCAGTCTTCCACCGATGAGGGCTTGGTGCCCTCCTGGGAATCTTGCTCCCAAGGCAAGAGATTGTAACACTCTAGGTGTTAGTCACGAGCTAAACAGTGAGATTGGACTTAAGCAAGATATGTTAAGTGATCATCTTGATCTCTGTCTCACATCAATCTCCATCCACCTTGATGGTTGAAAAAGTTTCATAAAGATTGGAACAAAGAATTCACATAAAATGATAAGTTCTATCATTGCTTGAAGTGCTTGATTAAGTAAATGAGAACATGTGGATTGAACCAAGCCCTATAATTATGATCAAACAACTCTAGATGAACTCATGAATAAAAGTCATGATGGGTTCATATTGAGCAAGTGCCTAGAAAATGCTTTTAAGTGATGGTTTGACCTAGGTTGACTCCTAGAGCACTTTTGTTTGACCGTTTAAAAAGTGTAGCTTGGATTGTTTGCATGACTATGCAACCACCTTAAGCAAAGTTGTGGCAAATTTCATAAGGTACAAAAATTGTTTTTGGACCAAGTCATGATTCAGCTCCTAAGTGGGTCAAACAGAGGCTCAAAGATTGGATATGTGCTGATTCCAGGACTAAGAATATATTCTATGTTTGGAATCTAGTGTCCACGGCATTGACGTCTCGCATTTCTGAGTTTTTGTTAAGCAACTTGAGTTGGTCCAACATAAAAGGTGAAGCTAATTGGATAGAGGAGAGCTCGAATTGATCAAGTTTTGCCTGCGATTTTGAAGTTTAAACATACCAAAGCTAACCATCATCAATAGGTTGACATTGCTGACTTGGAGGGTGATTAGCCGCTAATATGTTGGTCTAATGACTGATTTACCTTAATGAAAGGCATAGCTCATTTTGGGCCCAAGTCCAAATTTGGCCCATAGAAGGCACAAAAATGTGCCCCACGTCGGTCACTCCGTCGCTAGCCGCGTGCTCGATGAAATGGTAGCATGGCGTTCATGCATGGGCAGCGCCCCCATCTCCTTTGCCATGTGCCCCTACCATTTTGATCGATGAGGAGGCTGTGTCTAAGCTTCTCCCTACCCTCTATGACCTCTCTCGCTCTCCCTAGTGTCTTGCCACGCTCTGCGCCAGTGCGAGCCGTGCCATGGGCGACTGTAGCCATGGCCGACCATGGAAGCTCCTATCTACCCTTGTTCTTCCTCCTCTAAGCTCCCCCAAGCCCCCTCCATTCTCAACCGAGCACAAAACCACCATCCCCACCTCATGCCGCCCTGAGTGATTAGGACATCAACAATAACAATGCATCCCTGCCGACACCACTACCTATTGCTGGTCCTCTTACTTGTGCTCGTGCTCGTCAACTTAATCATCAAGTGAGTTCCCTCTTGAACTCTTATCCATTTTGTTTAGATCTTGGAGACACGCGCACTCTTGTTTTGCTCAGGAATGGTGGCGAAGACGAAAATGGAAACAGAAAAGATCAACAAGGAAAGGCTTTACGCTGGCTGCGTTCAGATTGTGAGGCAATGCCAATTTGTCAAGGGATGATTGCATATGGGAAGCATGGAACCTTAACAAAGATGATTGGGGGCCAAGTCCAAGTATCCTCAATGTCCTCAATCAGGCTACCATGTCACTTCTAGCCTAACGAAAGAAAGAATCCAAATCCAACATGTTTTAGATTTGGATTCGGACAGCAGAACAGCTCCCACTTACGTGGGTCACCATGGCTTCATATGGAGTCCAATTGGGATGTTCAAATACTTGTTGGAAAGCTTATCAAGTCTACTTTTATATGGATCTAGTCTCATGTCCATATCTTTTCAGAGTCAGCAGCAAAGACCCAAATAACGCCGACAGGTCGTTCTGTCCAGGGTGCTATATCGCCTTATTTTAGCCTGACGGGCTGTGTATCGTCTTAGGGTCCATTAGGGACGTGTCCTAGGGTTGGAGCACGACTCAAACACCTTGTGGTCGTCCTCCCCACGTCATATACCCCCTGGCCGCAGCCAAAAACACTCGGGTTTTGTTTAGATCAAGTTTAGCCTTCGCTACTTGCTTATAAGCGCGCGTGCTGGATCAGCCGCCCGTCTTATTGTCTTCAGAACCCCACTTCATTGGAGATTGAGTTTGAAACCTTCATTCACATCTAGTAATTCAGTACTTGTTCTACTTGTTCTTGCTGGTTCTTTGATTGCTTGTAGGACGAGTGCCCTAGGGACCGGGTGTTGCGCTCCACAAGATCGTGACAGCCATTGGGGTGGTGTGTCGGTTGCTAAGACGCAGTCTTGGAAGACTGTAGTCGAGCCGTGACTGTCATATCCATTCACCAATCAAGTTATCCCACGCCTCTCATCGAAAGATCGGGCAAAAACCCTAACAGGTTCACATCAGTTGGTAATCAGAGCAAGGTTTATCGGTGAGAGACTTTCAATCCTTTATGGTTTATTTTTTTCCTACAGTCCAGAAAAGCAAAAAATATAGTAGAACAGTTTTTCCATAATCCTATAAAACCTTTGTGCCGTGGCTAGTACTGCTTAGTTAGGGCTTGTTGAGTTTGCGTTTGCTTCGGTCGTGTCCAGTGCTGGTTTTAGTTCTAGTCCTTTAGAGTTTCGAGTTCTTGTCATGTTTTGGTCACTATCACCATTTACATCTCCGCTGCCATCACACCACCATATACATCTTTGCTGCAAACATTATTATCATATCCATCTCCAGTGCACCATATCCATCCTCTCTATTATCAATCAAGTTTTGTTCACATAAACAAAAATCTGAGTTGCTAGTTGCATTCTTGTCACCCCTGAAAAGAAAGAGAAATATATTGTAAGTTTTTTTCTGCAATCTGATTTGTGAACATTCAGATTTGTTCTAGTTGTGCAAAGCAAAATAATAAGAAAGAAAAAAGAAAAGAAAAAAGAAAGAGAAGAAAAAAACAAAAGAAGAGAGAAGGAAAAGAAGGGGGGTGATAGCTTGCTACTCATGTGCCTTTTTCTTGTTGTGCCGTGATTTTGTTTGTGTCTAGGCTCGCATCTCTAGCACGGTCTAGCCTAGGACCAGCACAGTATCGCCGTTGAACGTTTGTTCAGCTTGCTTTTCTCACTAACGTGGTGCTAGTTCGTTCCTTGTTTCAACCCTCCTATAGCTCCATATATTCTACAGCTTGACAGGTATTGTTGTTGTGGCGCCGATACACTTCATTCCATTGCTGCACACTTGTGGTCGCCGATCCCTCCTGTTGAGCTAGGTAAGAATTGGTAAGAACTTGTTAAACAGGTTGATAGAGAGTGCCTTGCTGCAGCCACGTCCTATCAGCTGTAGGGCATTAATTTTTTCACCTATCTTCTTGTTTCCATTGTATTTTTGTTGAACCATGTCAGGATCAGATGACGGTAACCAAATGCCACAATCACCTCGCACTAAGGGCATCATACAACATGAAGGTGAAGCTGCACATAGAGGGACTTGAATCAGATTTGCATGTGATGAATGACAAGCTTGGGCAATTGGAGACCACATAGATCGCCACCAACACCAAGCTCACAGGTTTGGAAGCATCTGTTGCTGGTGTGGATAAGAGTCTTGCTGCTCTTCTCAAGCGTTTCGATGAATTCCACACAATACTTAAAGAGAAGCAAACAGAAGAAACTAAGGAGGAAGATCGAGAGGACGATAAATATGATGATGATTACACGGCTGATACTGAATATGATGATCAAGACACTCGTGATCGACGTCGCCTACGTCACAACCGTAGAGGTATGGATGGCCACCGCCAACGTGAGGTACACAATAATAATGATGCTTTTAGCAAGATTAAATTTAAAATTCCCCTCTTTGATGGTAAGTACGATCCTGATGCATACATTTCTTGGGAGATTGCTGTTGAGCAAAAGTTTGCATGTCACATTTTTCCTGATGATACTCGTGTTAGGGCTGCTACTAGTGAGTTTACTGATTTTGCTTTTGTTTGGTGGATAGAATATGGCAAAAAAAATCCTAATAACATACCTCGAACTTGGGATGCATTGAAACGAGTCATGAGGGCTAGATTTGTTCCTTCTTACTATGCACGTGACATGTTAAATAAGATGCAGCAATTGAGACAAGGTGCTAAAAGTGTAGAAGAATATTATCAGGAATTACAAATGAGCATGCTGCGATGTAACTTAGTGGAGGACGAACAACCTGCTATGGCTAGATTTTTAGGTGGGTTAAATCGTGAAATTCAGGACATCCTTGCTTAAAAAGATTATGCTAATATAACCCATTTGTTTCATCTTGCTTGTAAAGTTGAAAGAGAAGTGCAGGGACGACGTTCTAGTGCCAAGTCTAATATTTCTACAGGGAAATCTATATCATGGCAGCAACGCACATCTACTTTCGTGTCGGGTCGTGCACTCCCCAACAAGCCGATTAACAGCGCCACCATCTTCCTCCAGTGACAAAACACGTGATTCTTCCATAAATTCAGCAACCAAATCTGCTCAGAAACCCACTACTAGTGCCACTTCGGTTGTCTCCACGGGAAGAACAAAGGATGTCCAGTGTCATCGATGTAAGGGCTATGGACACATGCAGCGTGATTGCCCTAACAAGCATGTTTTGGTGGTCAACGCTGATGGTGGGTACTCCTCAGCTAGTGATTTTGATGAAGATACACTTGCCTTGCTTGCGGCTGACCATGCAGGTAGCGACGAAGCAACAGAAGAGCTGATAGGTGCAGAGAATGCGGAGCACTATGAGTGTCTTATTGTGCAGCGTGTGCTTAGTGCTCAAGTGGAGAAGACAGAGCAGAATCGGTGGCACACTTTGTTTCAAACAAAGTATGTTGTTAAAGAGCGCTCCTGCCGTTTGATTATTGACGGAGGTAGCTGCAACAACTTGGCTAGTAGCGACATGGTGGAGAAGCTTGCACTTACAACGAAACCTCATTCGCACCCATATCACATTCGGTGGCTGAATGATAGTGGTAAGGCCAGGGTAACTAAACTGGTGTGAGTTAATTTTACTATTGGATCATACCATGGTGTGGTTGAATGTGATGTTGTACCTATGGAAGCTTGTAATATTTTGCTAGGTAGGCCATGGCAATTTGATAAGGATTGTATACATCATGGTAGATCAATTCAGTATTCATTCATGCACCATGACAAGAAAATTGTTTTGCTACCTATGTCTCCTGAGGCTATTATGCGTGATGAAGTTGCTAAAACTACCAAAGCTAAAACTAAGAACATTGAATATGTCAAATCTGTTGGGAATAAGAAAGATGAGATAAGATTAAAAGGACATTGTTTGCTTGCTACTAAATCAGATGTTAATGAACTAATTGCTTCCACATTTATTGCATATAGTTTGGTATGTAAGGATGCTTTGATTTCGATTGAAGATATGCAGTGTTCTTTGCCTCCTGTTGTTGCTAACATTTCGCAGGAGTGTTCTGATGTTTTTCCAAGTGAGATGCCCGTGGGGCCGTCACCTATACACGGGATTGAGCACCAAATTTATCTTATTCCTGGTGCCTCATTGCCAAACCATGCACCATACAGGACCAATCTAGAAGAAACAAAGGAGATTCAGCATCAAGTGCAAGAACTACTTGACAAAGGTTACATACGTGAGTCTCTTAGTCCTTGTGCTGTTCCAGTTATTTTAGTGCCTAAGAAAGATGGAACATGGCGTATGTGTGTGGATTGTAGAGCGATTAATAATATCACCATTCGATATCGTCATCCTATTCCACGGTTAGATGATATGGTTGATGAACCGAGTGGTGCTACATTGTTTTCAAAGGTTGATTTGCGTAGTGGGTACCACCAGATTTGTATGAAATTAGAAGATGAATGGAAAACTACTTTCAAAACTAAGTTCAGTTTATATGAGTGGTTGGTAATGCCTTTTGGATTAAATAATGCAGCTAGTACTTTTATGAGACTAATGAACGAGGTTTTGCGTGCTTTCATTGGCAAATTTGTTGTCGTCTACTTTGATGATATATTGATCTACAACAAATCTATGGATGAACATCTTGACCACTTACGTGCTGTTTTTGATGCTCTACGTGATGCACATTTATTTGGTAACCTTGAGAAGTGCACCTTTTGCACCGATTGAGTGTCTTTTCATGGCTATATTGTGACTCCAGAGGGAACCGAGGTTGACCAAGCCAAGGTAGAAGCTATACAGGGATGGCCTGTACCAAAGACTATCACCCAGGTGCGGAGTTTTCTAGGACTTGGTGGATTCTATCGTTGGTTTGTGAAAGATTTTAGCACCATTGCAGCACCATTGAATGAGCTTACGAAGAAGGGAGTGCCTTTTAATTGGGGTAAAGTACAAGAGAATTCCTTCAACTTGTTGAAAGATAAGTTAACACATGCACCTCTCCTACAACTTCCTAATTTTAATAAGACTTTTGAGCTTGAATGTGATACTAGTGGGATTGGTTTAGGTGGTGTTTTGTTACAAGAGGGTAAACCTGTTGCATATTTTAGTGAGAAATTGAATGGGCCTGTTCTGAATTATTGCACTTATGATAAAGAATTATATGCTCTTGTTTGAACATTAGAGACATGGTAGCATTATTTGTGGCCCAAAGAGTTTGTTATTCATTATGATAATGAATCTTTGAAACATATTCGTAGTCAAGAAAAATTGAATTGAAGACATGCTAAGTGGGTAGCATTTATTGAATCCTTTCCTTATGTTATTAAGCATAAGAAAGAGAAGGAGAATATCATTGCTGATGCTTTGTCAAGGAGATATACTTTGCTGAATCAACTTGATTACAAGATCTTTGGATTAGAAACAATTAAAGACCAATATGTTAATGATGCTGATTTTAAATAAGTGTTGCTGCATTATAAAGATGGAAAAGGGTGGAACAAATTCTTTGTTAGTGATGGGTTTGTGTTTAGAGCTAACGAGCTATGCATTCCTGCTAGCTTCGTTCGTTTGTTGTTATTGCAGGAAGCGCATGGAGGCGGTTTGATGGGACATTACTGAGGACGTCCTTGCTGGTCATTTCTTTTGGCCAAAGATGAGAAGAGATGTGGAGAAGTTTGTTGCTCGATGCACAACATGTCAAAAGGCAAAGTCACGGTTAAATCCACACAGTTTGTATTTACCTCTACCAGTCCCTAATGCTCCATGGGAGGATATATCTATGGATTTTGTGTTGGGATTACCAAGGACTAGAAAGGGTCGTGATAGTGTGTTTGTAGTTGTTGATAAATTTTCTAAGATGGCACATTTCATACCATGCCATAAAACTGATGATGCCACTCGTATTGCTGATTTGTTCTTTCGAGAAATTGTTTGCTTACATGGCGTGCCCAACACAATTATTTTAGATCATGATGCTAAATTTCTTAGTCATTTTTGAAAGACTTTATGGACAAAATTGGGGACTAAACTTTTATTTTCTACTACATTTCATCCCCAAACTGATGGTTAAACTGAGGTTGTGAATAGAACTTTATCTACTATGTTAAGGGCTATTTTAAAAAAGAATATTAAGAGGTAGGAAGAATGTTTGCCTCATATTGAGTTTGCTTATAATCGATCGCTGCATTCTACTACAAAAATGTGTCCGTTTCAAATTGTTTGTGGTTTGTTGCCTCGTGCTCCAATTGATTTATTACCTTTGCCATCTTCTAAAATATTAAATTTTGATGCTACTCAGCGTGCTGAGTTAATGCTGAAACTGCATGAAAAAACTAAATAAAACATAGAGCGTATGAATGCTAAATATAAGCTTGCTGAAGACAAAGGAAGAAAGGAATTAAAAATTTGAACCTGCAGATTTAGTTTGGTTGCATTTATGGAAGGATAGGTTTTCTGAACTGCGTAAATCTAAATTGCTACCTAGGGCTGCAGGACCATTTAAAGTGCTAACGAAAGTTAATGATAATGCATATAAGCTCGAATTGCCTGCAGATTTTTGGGTTAGTCCCACATTTAATATTGCAGATTTAAGGCCATATTTGGGAGAGGAGGATGAGCTTGAGTCGAGGACGACTCAAATGCAAGAAGGATGATGAGGACATCAACAACAACAATGCATCCCCGCCGACACCAGTACCTATTGCTGGTCCTCTTACTCGTGCTCGTCACTTAATCATCAAGTGAGTTCCCTCTTGAGCTCTTGTCCATTTTGTTTAGATCTTGGAGACACACGCACTCTTGTTTTGCTCAAGAATAGTGGAGAAGAAGAAAATGGAAATGGAAAAGATCAACAAGGGAAGGCTTTACGCTGGCTACGTTTAGCTTGTGAGGCAATGCCAATTTGTCAAGGGATGATTGCATATGGGAAGCATGGAACCTTAACAAAGATGATTGGGGGCCAAGTCCAAGTATCCTCAATGTCCTCAATCAGGCTACCACATCACTTCTAGCCTAAGGAAAGAAAGAGTCCAAATCCAACACGTTTTGGAATTGGATTCGGACTGCAGAATAGCTCCCACTTACGCGGGTCACCATGGCTTCATATGGAGTCCAATTGGGACGTTCAAATACTTATTGGAAAGCTTATCAATTCTACTTTCATATGGATCCAGTCTCATGTCCATATCTTTTCGGAGTCAGCAGCAAAGACCCAAATAACGCTGACAGGTCATTCTGTCCAAGTTGCTGTGTCACATTATTTTAGCCCGATGGGCTGTGTATCGTCTTAGGGTCCATTAGGGACATGTCCTATGGTTGGAGCACGACCCAAACACCTTGTGGTCGTCCTCCCCATGTCATATACCCCCTGACCGCTGCCAAAAACACTCGGGTTTTGTTTAGATCAAGTTTAGTCTTCGCTACTTGCTTGTAAGCGCGCGTGCTAGATCAGTCGCTCGTCTTATTGTCTTCGGAACCCCACTTCATTGGAGATTGAGTTTGAAACCTTCATTCACATCTAGTAATTCAGTACTTGTTCTACTTGTTCTTGCTGGTTCTTCGATTGCTTGCAGGACGAGTGCCCTAGTGGCCGGGTGTCGCGCTCCACAAGATCATGACAGCCATTGGGGTGGTGTATCAGTTGCTAAGGTGTAGTCTTGGAAGGCTGTAGTCGAGCCGTGAACATCATCTCCATTCACCAATCAAGTTATCCCATGCCTCTCATCAAAAGATCAGGCAAAAACCCTAATGGGTTCACATCACTGAGCCCTGTATATCTGCTCGATGAGGAGGCCTATCTGAGCTTCTCCCTGCCCTCTATGACCTCTCTCGCTCTCCCTAGCGTCCTGCCTCGCTCTACACCAGTGCGAGCCATGACATGGGCGACTCCATCCATGGCCGACCGTGGAAGCTCCATGGCTGCCCTCGTTCTTCCTCGTAAGCTACCTCAAGCGCCCTCGATCATCACCCTGGGCTATAAAAGAAGGGCAGTACCCCCCAGGAGAGAGTGTTGACGGTCGTTATTGTACAAAACCAACCGTCAACTAGACATGAAAAGGATGCAATTGCGATCACCAAAGTAGATATAGGGTTTGCACTGACAGAATTCCAAGAGTTTTGGTGTTTCACTGTTTCTGTAGGTGTAAACTGGAAAAGACGCAAACCTAGAAGCTTATCGGAACATAGAACGGGAAATCAGACACCGCGGCAACGTAGAAACATTCTAGAAGAGACCAGAAGACACCACGCCGAAGCGGAGGGCCAGCGGCCACCAGGGGGGACCGGCCGGTCCCACCCCAGACGGGCCGGTCTGGGCCCTGGCCCATTCGGGGCCCTCTTTGACCAGGTTGCTCCACCGCCTTAGGGTTTCAATCTCAGCTGTCCGCCAATATCGGTTTCATCCGATGGCTCACGATCATCGCCCAGGGCTATAAAAGGAGGGTAGGACCCCCCTAGGGGGAGGCACATTCATTCATTCCTCATTCGAAGTCTGATCATCAGCCAGAAACCCTAATCAGAGCTCCTTAGCTAGGGCCTAGATAGCTTGTTAGAACTAGAGGGAGGCAAGCGAAGGCTTGGATTCCGGAGCCATCAAGAGCTTGGATTTGGTATAGTTCTTACCTCCTCTCACCTCTGTTCTCTTTTATTGTATAAACACTATGATTGCTACAATTGAATTGATGAATACTTATCTACTTATATTCATAGTTATATTGTTCTTTGTCTATTGTGGTTATATGCTTAGTATAGCTAGATTGACATTATACTTATTCATAGGTTCGTATAGCGCTCATCTAATTGATCGTTGGGTGAGTGGTAAACATTGTGTAAGCATGGTGCTTATACGTTTTTTATCTGCGAATGCACCCTATAGGCCGGGCTTGGTAGATCGCGGGTGTGATAATCCTGTTGAGTTGTATGTAGTCCAAACCCCGTTTATAGGCATAGTAGGGCTTTTGTACGAAGGAAAGACGTGCTATATTCTCAAAGTTCCCTATTCTGTCGACTATGAATAGATGTAATGCTAACCTTAGCTATGACTACTAAGTGTAATTGCACTAACCATGATATACATTGACATGTAGCTAGGAATAACATAGGAATATCTCTTGATGTTCTGCTAGTAACCCTAATGATATAGCTAGGAGTCTCTATCTGTTTATGCTGATGATTATATACTTATCCTTATCATTTATCTTGTGACTTACCCCTGCATTGAGTAGTGAGGACATGGTTATGCCTATCCATTATACTGTAGGTTATCACGCTACCCTTACACGAGAGCCATGTAGACCTTCCTTTGGGAAAATATAAATGACAACCTGGTAATACTCCGGGTAAAATGCTACAATGGTATTTGATCTGTGCGTTTACGGATACTATTTCTATATTCTAAATGGTGGCATAATTTAATACCACATCTCTTAGTGTTATGCTGGGGATGACAACTTGGTATTCTAGTAGCGATGCTCTGCCTACAAGCATTTTTAGCACCGTTGCTAGAGATAACATTAAGAGGTGTCAACAAGCATTTTTGGTGCCGTTGCCGGGGATAGAGATTTGTCTCTATTTTTAGTAGCGACGTTAGAAATGCCAACAAGCATTTTTGGCGCCGTTGCCAGGGAAGGCAATTGGCGAATAAAGGAATAGCGATAGACCTAACAAACTAATGAGATAGAGGAAACCATAGACCACTACTCAATGCAGGCTTACCCTTGTGCTTTCTATCTTTACGATATCTTATGTAGGGTAATGAATGAGTGGTTTTGATCTGCTAGATAACTACGTTGAAAATCCAGAGAAACTCTTTCGAAGAAGGAAATTCCAGCAAGTGAGGGACATTTTTGAATCTCCATCAAAGACACTCACTGCTGACGTTCGTTCTTTGGAGGAGCTGCTCCTATAAGTGAAGAAGAAGAACAACAAGAAGGCAACTTAGCACCAGCTTTCAAGGAAATGGCTGATAAGTCACTGTGCGAGTTCTCCGCTCCAACCACCAACAACATCCGCACTAGACCTAACGTCGAAGATGGAGAGAATGGATTCGAGCTCAAGCCAGCTCTTATCACCATGGTGCAGGCCAACTTGTTCTATGGAAAAGCACATGAAGATGCAAGTGCTCATCTCCAAGACTTCTTGGAGATTTGCAGCACTTTCAAGATGAAGGATGTACCAAGAGACGCCATTCGACTGCGTTTGTTCCTATTCTCACTGTTGGAAAAGGCAAAGCAATGGTTCTACGCTAACAAGGATAATCATACAACTTGGGACAAGTGCTCCACAGCTTTTCTGTCAAGGTTCTTTCCTATGGGTAAGACAAGTGCCCTAAGAGGGAAGATCTCAAGTTTTCAGCAACAACATGACGAGTCAGTCCTAGAGGCATGGGAACGCTTTCAAGTTTACATATCAGAATGTCCTCATCATGGGATGGAGAATTGGCTCCTCATGCAGACTTTCTATCATGGGCTCACCAACAGCACCTGTAACAACGTTGATGCTGCTGCTGGAGGTGCATTTATGTTATTAACCATACCACAAGCTACTGCTCTTATGGAGAAGATGGCCTCCAATCAAGATTGGAGTGAAGAACACCAAACAACCCGTAAGAGGAGTGGAGGAATGCACCAGCTCAAGGAGGTAGACATGCTGTCTGCCAAGATAGATCTGCTCATGAAGAAGCTGAAAGACAAGACCAACCTAAAACAAGATGTCATGCACATTAGTGATTCATGCATGACTTGTGAAGTGTGTGGCAATATGGGACACTCAGGCAACAGCTGCCCTGAGACCCGTGAGGATGTGAACTTCATCAACAACAACAACTATCGTCCTCAAAAACAAGGATGGAATCAGCAAAGGCCCAACTACCAAGGTAATTTCCCAGTTAACTTTCAGGGCACAAATTATAATAGCTATGCTCAATTGCCTTTGAGAGAAGTGATCTCCAACCGAAATAAAATTGTGGAGACTTTATTTAGGAAGGTAGCATCCAATGATAAAATGCTAGAAAACATAAACACTAAAATGGATAGCTTTACCTCTGCCGTTAAGAACCAGCTCAGCTTCAATAAAATGACTGAACAACAACTAGCTCAGCTGGCGGCCCCTGTTCCACCGACCAACGAAGGTAAGATTCCAGGGCAACCTCTAGAGCCCGAGACCACGAACCTTGTTGATGTATATGCAGGTTACTACGTTGAAGCATCATCAGGATGGAAGGATGAGTCCATGCCACCCAAGAGAGGAGATCTAGGGAGACCTGTGATCCTCATCTCTATTGGGCAGCATGACTTCCCTGAAGTTGTCTGCGATCTAGGCGCCAGTGTTAACATCATGCCAAAGGTAATTCTTGACCAAGTCTTTCCATGGGCATCATTGTTGTACACGAATATGTGTTTGCAGCTCGCAGACCAGACGGTTAAGCACCCTGAAGGAATCTTAGATGACGTGTGCATACGAATCGGGAGATCATATGTCCCTGTAGACTTTGTAGTCCTGGATACTGGCAGAGATCCTAAGAGTCCAATCATCCTTGGCTGACCATTCCTGAGTACTGTAAAGGCTGTCATCTACACGGATAGTGCGAAGATTTGTTTCACCATCAAGGGCAATAAAGAGAAGTTCAGTTTCAAGAACAAGACCCTTGAAGCTCCTGTAGACCCAAGAGGAGCTTACTTCCCAATCAAGCCAACAAACGAAGAAGCCAGGAAAAAAAATCAAATAAGAAGAGAAAGAACAGGAGGCAAGTGAGAAAGCAAGTCCAAGTAGTCATGGCTGTCGAGTACAAGCATGACCACCTCTTAGCTTCACCATTCCTAATCAAGAGGGAGGATCCAGGCATGCCGACCATCAATTGCACTATTGGACAGTGCTCCTTCTACAACGCTTTCTGCGATACCGGATCAGCTGTCAACATCATGTCTAAAAAGGTATATGACTTATTATTCGATACACCTCTATACCCTACCTATATGCAGCTGCAGCTGGCGAACAACACAACGAGATTCCCAGAGGGAATAGCGAGAGACATCATGGTTAAAATCCACACTCACTACGTCCCGACCGACTTCTTGATATTGGACATGGGAGAAGAAGATGAGACACCCATCGTTCTTGGGAGGCCGTTTCTCAGCACCACAAACGCCATCATCTACAATGGATCAAGCCAAGTCCACTTCTAATTCCCAGGAGAGAAGGTACCTATCAATTTAAAGATTATAACTCTCCTGGATTAGCAGCGTTCACCCTGTCCACGAGGAGACGTCAGCGCCGGAGAAATCGCTCTCAAAAGAGCAATGTTGAGGAGGAGGCAATCAAAGAAGAATCTACAGCACCTAAGGAACATCCACAACCTACAAAGGTATGGAAAGAAAAGGTAACCTCCTCAACTGAGTCATTATCACCAGGAGGTCCAGCGTTAGGGTCCCCATCCTCAGGATCCGATGAAGCACCCTAGGAGTGACAACGTTGAGAAGTCTTGTCCGGAGGACTCTAAACTCCGAACCCTTGCCATAAGGTAACAATGGTAGTTATCTATTTTACTTTCTTGCACTTTTAAATTCATAGTTAGTTTTTATCATTCTTATAGAAAATCACAAAAACATTTAGAAAACCTCAAAGCCCCATGTGACATACCTATAGTGCAAGCTAAAGGAGTGTTCACCATGGTGCCCCAAAAATAAAATAAAAATTAACATGCATATTTCCTTTCTGTTCAATAAATAGAAAATCCAAAAAAATAATCATTGAGCATCTTGCTGCACTGTATACACCATAACAACCTTTGAAAACCTCTCACAACAACCAGTCCGTGAAACGGCTAACCACTAACTATTTATCATAATCCGTTCCACGAGTTGTAGTGTTTTGTGAGATGTTTGCTGCAGGATGACTCTAAGAGCTAGTCCACCCAAAAATCGTCATCTTCATCCCTCGAAGCACACCTTCCCTACACACAGCTAATCACTGTGTGAAGGAAGCAACTTCTTGTTGGATGAGATGAAGGTTCCCGGCTACACCGGCTCTTGCAAGCATGAGCTCCATCGAGAGGACTGCTGAAAGCCCTAGTTTGGTTTTGGCTAATTGATGAAACCTAGGACTAACCCTATTGCTAAGTGTGTAGCATTAGAGAAAGGGGAGGTCCAAGCCAAGTGGTGGAATAGTGATCAAGTTGATGGAAGTGATCAAAGATGATCAAGTGCCACCCTTGGAGATGAAGAAAGATGAGGAGCAAGATGGAATGCTAGAGGCAAAGGTATATGCTAGGGCATTTCCATTTTGCCGGCCATAGGTGAGTAGAGAAGTTGATGGTCGGATTTAGGATTGATAACCGTACTATCAAGAGGGGCGATGTCGCACAATATCGGTTATCTAAGTGCCACTAGGTGAGCAATGACTTTGCATGTGCATTAGGGACCTAGTGAGCTAACAATCTCTTGCAAAATTCATTTGAAAATGCTAACACACGTATACAAGTGGAGAGACTCGGAGGTTTTCGGACGAAGAGCAGTCACTCAGAGGTGACCGGACGCTATCCTGGTAGGGACCAGACGTGTCCGGTCAGTTGGTGGCGTCCGGCGAGTTTTCCCGGACGACCGAATGTTGGCCTCCGGACCGTCCGGTGCCAGGGTTTCGTTGCTGCTGAGTTGCACAGTGTGAGCACCGGACGCTGGGCGCGTCCGGTCAAGGGCTCAGGACGCGTCCGGTCATGTTTGGACGTCTCTGGATGCTCTCTGGTGGGTGACCGGACTCCACTGTTGGAGCGTCCGGTCGGGCGTCGGACGCGTCCGGTCATTTTCTGACAGCGCGCGAGTGTTCGAGCCATTGGTGCGCAACGACTATATTCAAACGAGCTAGGCACGTGGCTGTGGTAGAGGGACCGGACGCCGGGACCGGACGCGTCCGGTCGTCACTTAACCAGCGTCCGGTCAACTCGCAGACAGGGGATGTTTGTGAGTAACGGTTGGGTGCTTTGTGTGGTGCCTATATAAATGAATTGGCCGCCTCTATAGACACTCTCTTGGCACTTTGATAGACTTGACATCCCCTAGAGCTAAGCAAACCATCTCCCTCACTTTGCATGCCTCTTGATTGATCTAGAGAGTGATTGTGAGAGCTTCTAGTGCATTTGCCTTGTGATTGAGCATCTAGTGGCACTAGTGAGCGTTCTTGCTGCGATTAAGCTTATTACTCTTGGTGGTTGCCACCACCTAGACGGTTGGAGCAGCGAGCCGGATTTGAGCAAGCTTAAAGATTGTTCTTGGCCACTCCGGAGGTGATTGTGAGGGGTTCTTGACCTTGTCCCCGCGGGAGATCGCAAAAGGTACTCTAGTGGAATGCTCGTGACTTGTGTTGCCCTCATCTTGTGGTGATTCTTGTGGTGCCCGTTGGAGGCTTGGTGTGGTGCCAATTAGCCGCCGAATCCCAAGTGAGTGAGCCGTCACAATGAGGAGTAGCGTGTTGGCAAGCACGTGAACCTCAGTAAAAAATCCGGTGTTCACTTGGGATTGATCCATCAAGATCATATTTGGATTTCATTTGATTGATTGGATCATCACCTTGGTTTCTCATTGTTGATCGAGAAGGTGATTGGCATTACATCCTGAAGGCACGGTTTGCATCCCTCGGTTCCTACCTTGCAATTACAATTGTGCAAAGTAGCTTCTAGGTTGTGTAGTGTAGTTTGATTGATTAAGGTCATCTATCTTAGTGTGCCTAGTGTATTAGGATTGCTAGAATTGGATAGGTTGGCTTGCAACCCCCTCTAGACTAGCGCAACACTTGCTTCGCCATTTGTTTTACTAACCGGTTTGTTTAGTGCTTTGTAGAAATTTTATTAGGCTATTCACCCCTCTCTAGCCATTTAGGACCTTTCAAGTGGTATCAGAGCCGAGGTCACCGTTGATTAAGGCTTAACATCCTTCGGTGTTAGAATGGCTCAAATCAATCATATCAACCTTGTGGGGAAGCCACCGCACTTCGATGGTATCGGTTATGATCATTGGAAGAGAAAGATGTGTGCATACTTGAAATCATTGAATAGGAAGGTTTGGGAGGTAGTGGACAAAGACTTTGCCGTGATTGATCCAACCGACCCAACCGCAAGAGAAGAAGAAAAGCTCTAATTTAATGACATTGCAATCAACACATTCTATGAAGCCTTGGATGCAAAGGTGTTCGAGCAAATCAAGGATTTGGAGAGAGCTCATGATGTGTGGACTAGGTTGGAGGAAACATATGAGGGCACACAAGCCGTGAAGAGTGCCAAGGTATACATTCTCAAGGACAAGCTCTCAAGTTTCAAGATGCAAGATGATGAGAGTGTGCCGGAGATGTTCCACCGCCTCCAAGTGATTGTCAATGACTTGACGTATTTGGGTGAGAAGGTGGAGAATGCGGACTTCTCTCACAAGTTCCTAAGAAGCTTGCCATCAAGATTTGAGTTCTTGGTCACAATGTTGGTGAGAGAAGGGTTGGACACCAAGACCCCTAACTAAGTACTAGGTGAGGTGATCACACATGACACCTACCGTGTGGAACGGGAAGGGGGCTCTCAAGAGGAAGAGAAGAAAAAGAAGACCGTGGCATTCAAGGCCACCTCCTCCAAGTGCAAGGGCAAGAGCAAGAAGCAAAGCTCAAGTGAAGATGAAGCTTGCACAAGCTCATGTGAGGTGGATGATGAAGCAATGGCTCTCTTAGTGCGCAAATTTGGTAAATTCATGAAGAAGAAGGGCTATGGTGCAAGAAAGAGAAGAGATGCCACCAAGGCCAAGAGATGCTTTAGGTGTAAGAGCAAAGATCACTTCATTGCCGATTGTCCATTCAATAGTGATGATGATAGTGATGAAGATGACAAGAAGAAGAAAGACAAGAAAGAAAAGAAGGACAAGAAGGAAAAGAAGGAGAAGAAGCTTGAGTACAAGAAGAAGAAGAAGGGGCAATCATATTGTGTTACATGGGATAGTGATGCCTCAAGTGATAGCGATGATGAGAGTGAAGATGACAAGAAATCCAAGAAGTTACTTGCTAGTCTTGCCATCTCCAACAAGACTTCACTCTTCGATGCTCCATCGATATGCTTAATGGCTAAGTCATCCAAGGTACAATCCGATGATGAGAGCGATAGTGGAAGTGATGATGATGAGGAGTACTCAAAGGAGGACCTCATTAGCATGCTACAAGATGCTCACTCTTATATTGAGGAGAAGAGGAAGAGTTGCGCAAGAGCAAGAAAGCTCTTGAGCAATCCTTTGATGAGCTCAATGCTACTCATGAGAGGCTAATGGAAGCCCATGAGAAGCTTTAGAAAGCTCACACCAAGCTTGAAAAAGGCTCACTCCTCCCTCCTTGATCAAGCTAAGATTGAGGATGTTGTAGACACATGCAACATAGGAGTAACATGTGATATTCTTGATGAGGCATTCTATACTCCTATTGTTGTTGGTCCCACTAACCCCTCTTGTAGCTCAAGCAATGCCACATCTACTATTAGTGATGGTTTCACTTGTGATGCCTCACTCATGGTGGAAAATGATACCCTCAAGAGAGAGGTGAATGAGCTCACTCGTGCCTTAGGCAAGGCCTATGGTGGAGATGTCCGCTTGCTAAAGTGCTTGGGTAGCCAAAGGTTCTCCCTTAACAAAGAGGGATTGGGCTATACCCCAAGAATGGCAAGGCGGCCTTTGTCACTCACAAGACTAGTTTTGTGAAGGGCAATGGACGTTTTTGCTCTAGTTGCAAGCAAGTGGGGCATGTAGAGCAATATTGCAAGAACAAGAAGAATGCTAACATATCCTCTATTAAGTTTAATTCTTGTTATTTGCTTACCAAGGGTGCTAATGGTGTGAAGGCTAAGTTTATTGGTGCTCCCATTGTTGGCCCAAAGAAGAAGGCAATTTGGGTGCCCAAAAGCTTAGTGACTAACCTTAGAGGACCCAAGCAAGTTTGGGTTCCTAAGAAGAATTGATTTGCTTTTGTAGGTCAATTACAAAGCCAGAGGAAGGCATTGGGTACTTGATAGTGGGTGCACTCAACATATGACCGGGGATTCTAGAATGTTCAAATCAATCTCATCAAGTGGCAATGGTGTTGATAGTATCACTTTTGGTGACAATGGCAAAGGCAAAGTGAAAGGCTTGGGAAAAATTGCAATTACAAATGATATGTTCATCTCCAATGTGTTGCTAGTGGAATCTCTCAACTTCAATCTCTTGTCCGTAGCTCAACTGCGTGATCTTGGATTCAAATGCATATTTGGTGTTGATGATGTTGAGATAGTTAGTGTTGATGGAAGCAACTTGATATTCAAAGGCTTTAGATATGAGAATCTCTATCTAGTGGACTTCAATGCTAGTGAAGCTCAATTGACAACATGTTTGTTCTCTAAATTAAGCATGGGTTGGCTATGGCATAGAAGACTTTGACATGTTGGCATGAAGCAACTCAACCGGCTATCAAGTATGATCTAGTTAGAGGGTTGAAGGATGTGGTGTTTGAAAAAGACAAGCTATGTAGTTCATATCAAATGGGAAAAGCAAGTTGGCAACACTCATCACAACAAGAGCATGATGAGCACAAGCAAGGCATTTGAGTTGTTGCATATGGATCTATTTGGCCCAACCAAGTATGAGAGCATTGGTGGAAATAAATATGGATTTGTGATAGTGGATGACTACACAAGATATACTTGGGTGTCCTTTCTTGTTGACAAGAGTGAAGTGTTTGATACATTCAAGACATTTGTCAAGAGAAGTCAAAATGAATTTGAAACATCAATCAAGAAAGTGAGAAGTGACAATGGTAGTGAGTTCAAGAACACAAGAATTGAAGAGCTATGTGATGATTTTGGAATCAAGCATCAATTCTCGGCCAAGTATACACCTCAATCCAATGGGCTAGTTGAAAGAAAGAATAGGACCTTGATTGACATGGCAAGATCAATGTTGAGTGAATACAATGTGGATCATTCTTTTTGGGCCGAAGCAATCAATACCGCCAACTATTGCTCAAATAGGCTCTATTGTCATAGGCTATTGGAGAAGACTCCATATGAGTTATTGAATGTAAGAAAGCCCAATATTGCATACTTTAGAGTATTTGGATACAAATGCTACATTCTCAAGAAGGGCACTCGTTTGAGCAAGTCTGAGAAGAAGTGTGATGAAGGATTCCTACTTGGTTACTCCACTACAAGCAAAGCATATAGAGTTTGGAATCTCACTCATGGCATAGTTGAAGAGGTGCATGATGTGGAATTCGATGAAACCAAAGGCTCACAAGATGAGGAGGAAAATCTTGATGATTAGGCCAACACAAGTGGTAGATGTTGAAGATGATAAAGATCAAGTGATTGTGTCTCTAAATGTGCAAGCTAGTGGCTCTCAAGTTCAAACTAAAGCTAGTGACTCTCAAGTGCAAGATCAAGTGGGTAGTACATCATCTCAACCAAGTGATCAACCAAGTTCAAGTGCTCAACCTCATGTTCTTCAACCAACTCATATTACAAGGGATCATCCTCTAGATCAAGTGGTTGGTGACATTAGAAGTGGTGTGCAAACAAGATCAAGATTGACATTCTTTTGTGAACACTATTCATTTGTCTCATCCAGAGAACCAAAGAAAATAGAAGAAGCTTTATTGGATTGTGATTGGGTCAATGCCATGCATGAAGAGCTCAACAACTTTGACAGAAATCAAGTTTGGGAACTAGTTGAGCGTCCAAAGAATCATAATATCATTGGAACCAAGTGGGTATTCCGGAACAAGCAAGATCAAGATGGCATAGTTGTGAGAACAAAGCAAGATTGGTAGCACACGGATACACTCAAGTTGAAGGTCTTGACTTTGGAGAAACCTATGCACCGGTTGCAAGATTGGAGGCAATTAGAATCTTATTAGACTATGCTTGTGCCCACAACATCAAGCTATATCAAATAGATGTGAAGAGTGTTTTCTTGAATGGATACATCAATGAACTAGTGTATGTTGAGCAACCCCCCGGTTTTGAAGATATCAAGAAGCCCAACCATGTGTACAAGTTGAAAAAGGCTTTGTATGGTCTGAAGCAAGCACCTAGAGCATGGTATGAGAGATTGAGAAACTTCTTACTCTCTAAAGGGTTCAAGATGGGAAATGTTGATACTACTCTCTTCACCAAGAAGATTGGGAATGACTTGTTTGTGTTGCAAATCTATGTGGATGACATCATATTTGGATCAACCAATCAAGACTTTTGTGAAGAGTTTGGCAACATGATGGCAAAAGAGTTTGAAATGTCTATGATTGGAGAGCTTAGCTACTTCCTTGGTCTACAAATCAAGCAATTGAAGAAAGGCATATTTGTGAGTCAAAGCAAGTATATCAAGGACATGTTGAAGAAGTTTGGAATGGAAGAAGCCAAGTCAATTGGGACTCCAATGGGAACAAATGGTCATCTTGACTTGGATACAAGTGGCAACATGGTAGATCAAAAGTTGTATCGGTCAATGATTGGAAGCCTACTCTATGTGACCGCTTCTAGGCCGGATGTCATGTTTAGTGTGTGCATGTGTGCAAGGTTTCAAGCTTCACCTAGAGAAAGTCATTTGAAAGCAACCAAGAGGATATTGAGATATCTTAAACACACACCAAATGTTGGATTGTGGTATCCCAAAGGGTCAAACTTTGAATTGATTGGATATTCGAACTCCGATTATGCGGGATGCAAGGTGGATAGAAAGAGCACTAGTGAAACATGCCAATTGCTAGGAAGGTCACTTGTCTCATGGTCATCCAAGAAACAAAATAGTGTTGCACTCTCTACCGCCGAAGCCGAATACATTAGTGCGGGAAGTTGTGCTCAGTTACTATGGATGAAGGCCACATTAAAAGATTTTGGAATCAAATTTGGACAAATGCCATTGCTATGTTGCAATGAAAGTGCCGTGAAAATCACCACCAATCCGGTTCAACATTCAAGGACAAAGCACATTGACATAAGGCATCATTTTATTAGAGATCACCAAGCAAAGGGGGACATTTCTATTGAGAGTGTTGGCACCGATGATCAACTTGCCGATATATTTACCAAGCTACTTGATGAGAAAAGATTTTGCACATTGAGAAATGAATTGAACATTTTTGACTTCTCCAACATGAGATGAATGCACCCCCAACTACATGACATGCCTCTCCTTCGACTAATGCAAAGGTGAAATTGTTTGGCATGATGCATTCATACTTAATAAGGACTTGATTAGAGCATATAGACATTCCTTTTAGTGATATCTCTTGCTTACTAGGCTCATTCATGAAAACAAAGTGATTTTAAGTACATATTATGCCACTATTGCTTCTATGTCTTGTTTGATCTAGTGGCTAAATATGACTTGTTCATGAGAATGTGAACCTGGTGTTTGATCTAGTTAAATAAGCAAGAAAAGATCTAGTTCAACATTGACAAGATAACCATTGAAAGATGTGTGAAGAAGCTTGTCATTGGTTCAAACCGAGCTAGAATACTTATGCAAGTTTACTAGTTTGGACCACAAGAGAAGGAAGTTTATGGAAACAGGTGATCCTCAACTTTACGTGATCATCTCTCTATTCCAAGCTCCCTCCATGATTTCAAGTCTACACCGAGCATGATCATATACCTTTGTGGTCATTGATGACAAAGGGGGAGCGAATACAAAGATAGCATGCATCAAGGGGGAGAGTAGATGAAAATTGAAGAATTGAAGAATGTAAAGGGATCAAAATTTTGAAGCACACAAGTTGGGGGAGCAAGCTCATGAACACAATTGATTGCATTTGAATGTGCATATTCATATGATTGCTTGCATTGCAACTAGAATTTGTTTATCTCATAAGTGATATCTCTCTTGCTTGTGTGGTGCTTGCTAGTATAGAACTTAATTGATGGATTGATTACTAGCATGCATAGGCTCTAGCTAGAAGTAGCATTTTTTTGGTGCCTTCCAAGTGGTATCTAGAAACCGTGCTTTTAATGTTGATTTTACGGGGGTTTCTAGCTATTTGATGTTTTCTAGCTAGGTTTGGTGCTAAGGATGGTTCATGATGTGCACTCCGATGGTATCACGCTTCAAAGGTCCATTCTATACACCTTAGCATCAATTTGGTAGAAATGACTCTCTCAAAACCGATTTATCCATCATGTGTGTAAAGCTTCTAATCCAAACTCTTAGCACACATGTAGGGGGAGCCATAGCTATCAAATAGATTTTACATGACTTGTCCAATTCTTTTCAAAGCTCAAATTGCTTGGACAAGTGGTGTAAAGTCAAAATTGAATTTAATCCCTATCTTTGTGGAGGTTGTCATCAATTACCAAAAAGGGAGAGATTGAAAGCCCTAGTTTGGCTTTGGCTAATTGATGAAACCTAGGACTAACTCTATTGCTAAGTGTGTAGCATTAGAGAAAGGGGAGGTCCAAGCCAAGTGGTGGAATAGTGATCAAGTTGATGGAAGTGATCAAAGATGATCAAGTGCCACCCTTGGAGATGAAGGAAGATGAGGAGCAAGATGGAATGCTAGAGGCAAAGGTATATGCTAGGGCATTTCCATTTTGCCAGCCATAGGTGAGTAGAGAAGTTGATGGTCGGATTTAGGATTGTAACTGTACTATCAAGAGGGGCGATGTCGCGCAATATCGGTTATCTAAGTGCCACTAGGTGAGCAATGACTTTGCATGTGCATTAGGGACCTAGTGAGCTAACAATCTCTTGCAAAATTCATTTGAAAATGCTAATACACGTACACAAGTGGAGAGACAGTTTTGTGTTGGCACATGAGGGCAAGGGTGGATGGTGTTTGGGTATAAAACCCTCCCGCCGAGCTTGCGAGGCGGGACTCGGAGGTTTTTGAACGAAGAGCAGTCACTCAGAGGTGACCGGACGCTGTCCTGGTAGAGACCGGATGCGTCCGGTCAGTTGGTGGCATCCAGCGAGTTTTCCCGGACGACCGGACGCTGGCCTCCGGACCGTCCGGTGCCAGGGTTTCGTTGCTGCCGAGTTGCACAGTGTGAGCACTGGACGCTGGTGCGTCCGGTCAAGGGCTCAGGACGCGTCCGGTCGTGTTTGGACGTCTCTGGATGCTCTCTGGTGGGTGACCGGACTCCACTGTTGGAGCGTCCGGTCGGGCGTCGGACGCGTCCGGTCATTGTCTGACAGCGCGCGAGTGTTCGAGCCGTTGGCGCGCAACGGCTATATTCAAACAAGCTAGACACGTGGCCGTGGAAGAGGGACCAGACGCCGGGACCGGACGCGTCCGGTTGTCACTTAACCAGCGTCCGGTCAACTCGCAGACAGGGGATGTTTGTGAGTAACGGTTAGGTGCTTTGTGTGGCGCCTATATAAATGAATTGGCTGGCTCTAGGGACTCTCTCTCTTGGCACTTTGACATCCTTGACATCCCCTAGAGCTAAGCAAACCATCTCCCTCACTTTGCATGCCTCTTGATTGATCTAGAGAGTGATTGGGAGAGCTTCTAGTGCATTTGCCTTGTGATTGAGCATCTAGTGGCACTAGTGAGCGTTCTTGCTGTGATTAAGCTTATTACTCTTGGTGGTTGCCATCACCTAGACAGTTGGAGCAGCGAGCCGGAGTTGAGCAAGCTTGAAGATTGTTCTTGGCCACTCCAGAGGTGATTGTGAGGGGTTCTTGACCTTGTCACCGCGAAAGATCGCAAAAGGTACTCTAGTGGAATGCTCGTGACTTGTGTTGCCCTCATCTTGTGGTGATTCTTGCAGTGCCCGTTGGAGGCTTGGTGTGGTGCCAATTAGCCGCCGAATCCCAAGTGAGTGAGCCGTCACAACGAGTAGTAGCGTGTTGGCAAGCACGTGAACCTCGGTAAAAAATCCGGTGTTCACTTGGGATTGATCCATCGAGATCATATTTGGATTTCATTTGATTGATTGTATCATCACCTTGGTTTCTCATTGTTGATCGAGAAGGTGATTGGCATTACATCCCGAAGGCACGGTTTGCATCCCTCGGTTCCTACCTTGCGATTACATTTGTGCAAAGTAGCTTCTAGGTTGTGTAGTGTAGTTTGATTGATTAAGGTCATCTATCTTAGTGTGTCTAGTGTATTAGGATTGCTAGAATTGGATAGGTTGGCTTGCAACCCCCTCTAGGCTAGCGCAACACTTGCTTCGCCATTTATTTTACTAACCGGTTTGTTTAGTGCTTTGTAGAAATTTTATTAGGCTATTCACCCCCCTCTAGCCATTTAGGACCTTTCAACTGCTCCGCTTCAATGCTCAACCACGACAACGACTAGCTTGGGGGAAGGCATCCCCTAGGTACCCAGGTAAGTGTACCTACGCGATTATCGAGTTAGTCATAAAAAATGAAAAATACCAAAAATATATGGGCACATGAAGGTACATGCTTTTTAGAGTCCTTAGAGTCTTATATAGTATGAGTCATGAAAAATAAAAAAACCAAATAAAAATGTTTGTCTGTCTAGAGTCAATAAAAAGGAAGCTCTTGAGATGATTTGAAATGATGATAAGCTGCTCTGTTACAATACCTCTTAAATGCCTAGAGTCTAGAACGTTTTAGCTCCAACTGTTTTGACATGAGAATTTGCTCTGAGCCTGAAACTTGTGGGTTGCATATGCTTGAACTAAGTCTAGGTACCTGATTGATAAGATTGAGAAAATCTGAGCTGCTACCTATCTTGTTCTAAGTGACACTAGAGTTCTGGAGATTTATCTTTTAAAAAATACAAAAATATGATGAGTTCCTATATGACAAAGCTTACATTCCCACCAGAGCCAAACATGATGAGATAGGCTAGTTAAACTTCTATATACATGCTGCTTGTCTTGCATTGAGTTCTGTCAATCTTTGTGACCCAAAAGTGAGAAATTTGTCATACTCTTGAATCAAGATCCACCTCCATATGCACTACTCCACTCAGAGTCAGCGCAACTGTTGGCGATCCTTTACTCATAAATATAACCGCCAACACGCGCATAAAATAAACATATACGATCACCAAACTTAGAGTTAGGGCTTATAACTTATCAGTTCCACAAGTTTTGGTGATCTACCACTTGCAGGAGGACATGCCCGAAAACCATGAAAATATACACATAAAGGGCTACAAAATATACATAAAGAGGCTCAAAGAGTGAGTGGCCCAGTCACCAGAGTACTTGGGTCCCAAACATAGATGCAAATACCAAACAAGAGCCCAAGAAGTGAAAGCCCGAACAAGTCTCGAATCCAGTCCGGGCTGCAGGAGCACTCTTCGGTAAATTGGAGGCCCAGGATGCATACGAACTCCGTTTTCAGTGATCCAGGACTTTTCGGAAAGCTAACGACGAGGCCGACGCGCTCACCAAAGATGGGCCAGATTGGAGCCCACCAGGGTGCGGCCGCACTGTTGGTATTTCTTATGCACAATTAAAATATGAAGGATTCCACAAGCGCCGTAAAAACCATTGTAGCATTTTACCGGAGTATTCCGTATCGTTATTTATATTTTACCACTGGAAAACAATGGATAAAGACATTGATAGTTCACCATCATGTATCTACTAACTTAATACACCAATTAGACTATAGTAGGGGTAAATGATAGATAATGGGAATTATGCATATATGACACGGATACACAAGAGAATTCTATGATAAGAGAGTAGATAGCTAAAGTGAGAGGACAATGAGAGAGTTCAAGGTTCCTAAATACTTCTCTATTACTAGGGTTCTGTAATAACTGATTCATGGTAGATATAGCAATCACACAATAGCACTTTGGAGCAGCAGTACCTTTCCAACTCTCGAATAAGACTGGAAAGAAGGTAGTTGAGGAAGGCTACCAAAAGCTTTACGAAACACCAACTCCGACGAGATGGAATACGAAGGCCTAACAGAGCTGTCACCTCTAGGGCTACCACAACTAACCGTAGGAATTGGGCGCAACCTTAGGTAACCTATAGCCTAGACTCCATGTCTACACTATCGATTACTACCCTAGTCACAGCTAATAACTAGAGCACCTAATACAGGCGGAGATCCTATGCTAAAGTATAACAACTATACTAGCCAATCAAATGTAATGCATAAAAGTAAATAGAGAAGATAAAATATATTAAAGCATAAGTCTTACAGGAATAGATATAAAGATATATCAGAACTCTGAAGACTCCTCCGAAGACTCCTCCGGAACCCGGGCGTAGCGCCGCTCTCCCTAACTCTCAACTAGAACTAATCTACTACATTGGAAAGTCTAGCCCTAATTCTCTAGAGGTGAGAGGTCATCCATTCGAGAGACGCCTCTACATCTCCATAATAATGTGGTGCCCCCAGGGAGGGGGGGTCTAACCCTGTATTTATAGCCTGGTGGGATGCACGACAGCCGTTTGATCAAACCGACTTAAGGTACGGTGGATATTAACCCTCAAAGGCGGTGGTGGAAGCTTCCAGAAGGGCGTAGGGTTTTGTTTCAGGGGGAGGCCGCCCGGTATTTTCCATGGGGCCGGCCGGCCCTCCACTGTTTCCTCTGGGATTCCGCTTTGTCGTGGTGTTTTCTTGATCCTTGTAGAGCCCAATAGTGTATGTTTCCATCGCGGTTAAGTTTCGTTACTCCGTTTGATAGTTAGGCTCTTTTCCGTGGTTTTCTGAAACAATTCCTAAAAAATAATAATTCACCAAAACTCATGGAATTTGTTAGATAAAACCCTAGACTTCTCTATTTGCAAGTGGATTGATCATTTATCATGTTTATTGCACTATTAAATGTTGACGCTATCCACCGTCAACAAGCTCCCCCAAGCTTAACCTTTGCTAGTCCCTTAGCAAAACTTAACTACTAAACTTGGATTAGGAGTTGCTACAATGCTTTCACGCCTCAAAAGTACACATGCTTTCAAACAGAAATTCTCCTCCATATTAGACAAAACTGCTCTAACTTTCAAACTTACTCATTTTACCTATAGCTATGGAGCTCTTTAACTTTTACATGGGTCTTGAGCAATTGAAAGATAGAACAATCAAGTCAAGCACTATGTCTCTAATTTTTCACTCAACCAATATTCTGGAGTTTTTGTAAGTTTATGAAATAAAACTCAGAGCTTAATTGTATGACACCCTCAAGTCTCTTAATATATGGTATTTATGGATCTCACTTGAGGCATTTATGTTGTCATGCCCTCCTACAACTAATGATTATAGTGGAGCTCATAGGAGTGGCATTAAACAAGGATGAGCATACTTGCAACTCATATATTGTAAAGTCAAACAATGGATCCAAAGAGAGTCGTCATACAATCAAACCAAGATGTGCATGTGTATGAAATATGGTGGATAGGTGAATATATGGTGGCTATGCCTAATTCTAATTTTTGCTCTTTGGAAATAAATCTCTCTCCCTTGAACTTTAGAACTTTCACGGGAAAACATGGGCTATCTTTATTCTTTCTCTTCTTTTTTTTCTTTTTTTTATAGGGAGGCGGGCATCTATGTACCCATTGTTTTAAATACTTGGACACTTGTCCATTTTTTACTCCCTCTTCTCTCTTTTTTCTGAAACTTTTTCTTTTGCATAGCCACATGCATTCCTTTGAATACAAACTGATTAGAGAGATAACGATAGGAACTTGGAGCATTTAAACAGGGGTTGTCCTATGGGGTCTAGTATTTTTTTACTCCTAATATAGGAGAAAAACAATTTTAAGGTGGATCTAAATGAAAGTAGAAAATGGTTGCGCTTACCCCAGAGTAGGAGTAATGCATATATGGGTAGAGTGTGTATGTGATCTTGATTTTAAAAGCATAACAAGACTCTCATAAGGTATACAATAAAGGTTGACTGAACTCAATGCAAAGCAAACAGCATGAATGAGTAAAGGTTTTCTATTCTAAATGTATATCATATATGGCTTTGGTAGGAATTCAAACTTTGTCATACAAGAGCTCATCATGTAAGATTTTTAGTTTTTTAAAAGATAAATCTCCAGAACTTAGTATCGTTAGGAATAAGATAAATAGCAGCTCAGACTTTCTCATATCATATCCATCAATCACCTAGACTTAGCTTGAGCATATGCCTCCACAAGTTTCAGGTTCAAAGTAAATTCTTATATTAAAGTAGTCATGTCCAAAACTTAGGAGAGTTTAAGGTTGAAAACTAGGCACTTGAAGGGAATTACGGCAGAGCAACTATTCATCATCTCCAAGAAAAAATTTATTGTTCCTCAGTTTTTATTTGACTCGTAACAACTAGACAGGACTATAGACACACACTATGACCACACCTTAATAGCTAGCTAAAGTATCTTTGTTTGGTTTTGATTGTTATTCATTTTTTTATTTTACTAAAAACTCTACAAACATGGACCTTCATGTGCCCATATATTTTTGGTATTTTATGACTCTAAGACAGACTCGATAATCACATAGGTATACTTACCTGATAACTAGGGGATGCTCTCCCCCAAGCTAGATGTTGTCGTAGTTGAGCTTTGAAGCTGAGTGGTCCTCACAGAGGAGCTCATGTTTGTAAGAGCAAGTGTTGCCAGGAATACTAGGTGAGCTGGCTCTCGGAGTCATCCGATGTTATCTCACGACGAGAGTTCGATGTTTTGAGTCCTCCGAACTGGACTCCTCCTTGCAGTAGTTCATTAATCGAGTACTTTGGTTTGCTCCTAAGGATGAGGATTGAGGAGGTGTCTCCACTAGTGGCGCTTCCAATGGTGGTGCCACCTTCTTCTTTTCTTTTTATTAGTATCTCAAAGCCAATCTTATGTGCATCATTGTTACTGGTTTAGAACTTCCACTTTGCATTTGGGGAATCTTCCCACACTTTGGTTGAAGTGTGTTCTGCTCATAAAGACAAGGTAGAGATCAAGTGCATGGGCTCTATTGGTGGGAAAACACCAACAGAACCAACAATTTATTCATTCTCTAACCTTAGGCACAATAAGATTGATATCTTTTCATATTGTTCATTTATATCTTGGGTGAGAATATCAAAAGGATAAATATGGCATTTAAGCTTATGAGATAACGGAGTGGAGTTACTTAACCTATAGAAGGATTGTTCATCTTTATAAGTTATCAAGATTAACATGATGACTATCATCTTTTGAAAATAAGATATATCATATTTGAGTTTATTTGGTTAAGATTGAGATCAAGGAATGGTGCTATGATGTGTACTCCAAGATTAAGAGGAAATGATGACCACTTACCTTTAATATGTTACATGACACCATATGGTAGAAGGTAGATGAATTTCAATGGTCTATTCCTTCTTTGCATCTTGAGTTGTTCATTAGTATCTTGTCTCATATATTGTAATCCTTTCTTACTCTTCCAAATTTCTGCCTCTCTTATTATTTCTTCTCTGCAAGGGATTAGTAGACAATACATACCCGAAGGAATATACGATTTATTTAAAGTATGGATAGTGTTTGCCCAGGAGTTAAAGATTAACTTGTAACCCGTATTTTAAATGATTCGCCATTATTTCAAATTTTTCAAACAAGGTTAAGGCAAAGATATAAATTCAAAGAATACCTCTAACCTTGATTTGATTCTATGAAATATCCTAATATGATTTAAACATTTTTATAGAGGAGAGGATAGTCTATATATACAACCAAATTCTTATAGAAATATGCTTTGATGTTATAATGTTTAAGTAATATTCTGAAGCACACTTATAATAGAGTAAAGAAGTTCAAAAGACTAGAGATAGAACCAAGAATATGTAGGTGAACCAAAAGAGTATTTTTTTTGTTTTAAGTTTTAGCAAATTAAGCATGACATAAGGTAAGGATAACCAAGACAATAGCAACATGGTATAAGATGTTGAATGTAGTTTAAAGTTGCATGAGGCTTGGATAATCGCACCTTATGTCTTGCAGGGTGATTGGTCTATCATGAAGTGTAGAAGGTGTTGAAGTGTTCTTGCTTCCATTTCTTTCCATCTTAGTCCTTTCTACACACTTGTTCTCCTTTCTTTTCATTTTGAATCACGATCAGAGATTTATTCTTTCTTTCCTGCATAAATGTTAGTGGACACATACCCGAAGGATTGCAATAAATCTAGAATATGGGTTATGGTCCATAATTTTATGTGGATTTTTTCTATGCTAATAAAAGGATGGGCTTTTAGAATTACTTTAGCATAGATTTCTTTTAACAAATTTTTTTGCTAGCTGCACTTTTATATGGTTTAAGCCAAAGGTAACTTATGATAAAAGATTAAGTGAATAAACTTTGATACTTACAGCTCTTTCATGGAGAATGAGATGTGTCTTCCTTACATGCCTTGATTCATCTCTTGATGTGAGTTCATCTCCGACTTACCCGAATTGAATTTAAGAGTTTCCTGCAGGGGTTAGTCCAACAAAATATTCAGTGTCTACTAAAGCATACTTTCAGTTCAAAAATCAACCTAGACACCATGTCTAGTTTGATTTAGGAAGACATTTTAACCTAAGCACCACACTTAATTTAAAAGCCTTTAGAATTAAAATCACCACTTCTAAACTAAGCACCATGCTTCATTTAAAAGATGTATGAAGATACTCTAAACCTAAGCATACTATAGCAAACAAGGTAGCATGAGAGCATATAGAGATTTACTCAAATAGAGATGAAAGCATAATCATACATGGTGAGAATGTTTGTTTATCTTTAAGTAGATATGCAAGTGACATGCATGTGTGCAAGGATCTAAACATGCTGTGGATTTGATGTGAGATGGAGTGGAAGGATGAATTATTTAAAGTAAACATGCAGTGGAATGCAACAAGATAACTACTTATCAAATTTAAAGCTATAAGCAAAACTTTCTCACCTTTCTTGATCAAACTACCATGACTCACAATGGTATTTGCGAGTTGTGCAGTGTCTTTTGTTCATCACATGTGATGAACTTTTCATGTGATGACGACTTTTCTTTTTCAATCTACACATGGTTAGAATAATATATATGTCTATATGAACCTATGAGATGGCAAGGTTCCAATGTTGATGAATCATGAATGTTCGGGCACCCTGGGTTCTTTAATATCTCCCATGTCTTGTTCTTGTGGAATTTCGCCAGAAGAATGAAACAGTTGATATCCTACTTATTCCACAACTCAACAAAACAGGGGTAATCCTACTAAAGCTAGTGGCAGACTAGATTAGCAGATATCAAGATCAATATCAAAATCTTTACGCCAATTGTTTCCCCTGCAATGGCGCCAAAAATGCTTGTATTTCTTATGCACAATTAAAATATGAAGGATTTCGCAAGCGCACAGAAAACCATTGTAGCATTTTACCGGGAGTATTCCAGATATCGTTATTTATATTTTACCACTAGGAAACAATGGATAAAGACATTGATAGTTCACCATCGTGTATCTACTAACTTAATACACCAACTAGACTATAGTAGGGGTAAATGATAGATAATGGGAATTATGCATATATGACATGGACACACAAGAGAATTCTATGATAAGAGAGTAGATAGCTAAAGTGAGAGGATAACGGGAGAGTTCAAGGTTCCTAAATACTTCTCTATTACTAGGGTTCTATAATAACTGATTCATAGTAGATATAGCAATCACACAATAGCACTTTGGAGCAGCAGTACCTTTCTAACTCTCAAATAAGACTGGGAAGAAGGTAGTTGGGGAAGGCTGCCAAAAGCTCTACGAAACACCAACTCCGACGTGGTGGAATACGAAGGCCTAACAGAGCTGTCACCTCTGGGGCTACCACAACTAACCATAGGAATTGGGCGCAACCTCAGGTAACCTATAGCATAGACTCCATGTCTACACTATCGATTACTACTCTAGTCACAGCTAATAACTAGAGCACCTAATACAGGCGGAGATCCTATGCTAAAAGTATAACAACTATACTAGCCAATCAAATGTAATGCATAAAAGTAAACAGAGAAGATAAAATATATTAAAACATAAGTCTTACAAGAATAGATACAAAGATATACCAGAACTCTGAAGACTCCTCCGAAGACTTCTCCGGAACCCGGGCGTAGCGCCGCTCTCCCTAACTCTCAACTAGAACTAATCTACTACATTGGAAAGTCTAGCCCTAATTCTCTAGAGGTGAGAGGTCATCCATTCGAGGGACACCTCTACATCTCCATAATAATGTGGTGCCCCCAGGGAGGGGGGTCTGACCCTGTATTTATAGCCCGTGGGATGCACGACAGCCGTTTGATCAACCCGACTTAAGGTACGGTGGATATTAACCCTCAAAGGCGGTGGAGGAAGCTTCCAGAAGGGCGTAGGGTTTTGTTTCAGGGGGAGGCCGCCCGGTATTTTCCATGGGGCCGGCTGGCCCTCCACTGTTTCCTCTAGGCCTCCGCTTTGTCATGGTGTTTTCTTGATCCTTATAGAGCCCAATAGTGTATGTTTCCATCGCGGTTAAGTTTCGTTACTCCGTTTGATAGTTAGGCCCTTTTCTGTGGTTTTCTGGAACAATCCCTCAAAAATAATAATTCACCAAAACTCATGGAATTTGTTAGATAAAACCCTAGACTTCTCTATTTGCAAGTGGATTGATCATTTATCATGTTTATTGCACTATTAAATGTTGACGCTATCCACTGTCAACACGCACCACTAGCGACCCCGCTCGGCCCGAGCTTTGGTTGGTGGCTTCTTACCGCCTCTCCAACGTCAGTTCACAGGGGGGTCCAGGTTTAATGTATCCAGAGGTCGGTTTGGAGCATTAAAATGCTAATTTACAAGGAGCCCCCTCCACCTCAACTATAAAAGGAGGCCTCCCCCTCTCCTCATTCTAGCATCCAATCTAGCAACCACCAAGGGGCAAGAGTACACAAGAGCTCTCCTTCATAGGGGCCTAGGCCCTAGGCCTAGGCCCTAGCTAGCCTAGCTAGTTGTAGTATAGGGAGTGAGAGAGGGAAAGTAGAGGAGGTTCGGGCGTGTCTGCCATCTCTTGTCTCGGATCCGGTATCTCCGGGTTGAGGAGGCGGAGTGCCGGGCGTGTCGACTCCCTCTCCACGTGTACCTCTACGGCCATGTACTACTTGGAGTATAAGGTCCGTGTTCGACTACGGTGGTGAGTTTCTATTCATGTTATCTTGTGCATTACATTCTTGCGGGTTCGTTGTCTGTTATTTGACTTAGTAGCAGATGCTCTAGTAGAGGGTCCCTGATAAAGATGGATAGCCCTGTACAACGCTAGAGTAGTAGTCGATAGCGTAGACGTGGTGTCTAGGCTAGAGGCAACCCTCGTTTGCCTCACACTCCACGGGTGAGGGGTAGGTGTTAGGTGGTGACAGCCCTAACATCCTTTGTATTCCCCCACGTTCGGGTGTGGCGTAGAGCTATTAGCCGGCATCACTTAGCAGACTAGGTACGATCCGGTGCCTGAAGCAAGAGTATAGTAAGCAAGGTTACCTCCGTGTAGAGATCCTAAATCGTAGAAGAACCTCACTACCCTTTTCTAAACTCTACCCTTTGGTGGTCCTTGGATGAGTTAGTTAGAAGAAATACCTCCGTTCCTCGTGGAAATACGATACCCTGAATACTTCCGGGTGAAGTGCTACAATGGTAATTCCGTGCGCTTGCGGATTCTTTCGCATTGCGTTAAGAAATACCAACAAGCATTTCTGGCGCCGTTGCCGGGGAGCGGTTGCTGTATTTCCTTCGAACCTAGTTCGTCCTCGTATCTGTATCTTTTATCTTTTCCTTTTATAAAATAAAATAAAAAAAACTTTACCTCTCTTATCCCATTCATCATGAATTCCAGTCCTATTCAAAATCATTTTGTTTTGAAAGGGGAGTTCTCTGAGCCACTATTTTGTCCAAAAGCAAACCTTTTATCTAGCTATGAACTCCACCCCCGGCTTGATAGCCATGGCTCGGGGCATGAAAATGAAAACCCGAGCAATTACTTACGAGATTTTGATGAAAATTCTAAAGTGGAAATTGTTCTCATGGGGAGGTGGAGCAATGGTACACTCTTGCCGTAGGATGTACGAATAGGGAGTAGGAAGGACTTAAAAGACAATTTTTGTCTTGCATTCTTCCCTATGTCTCATTTCGTATATCTACCAAGGGCAGTCCTCGATTTTGAGCAAGTCAAGAAGGAGTTCATAGGTGCAACTTGGGCTAGATTCTTAGTGTTAATACACTCTAGCCCAGACTTGTCTTTACCCGATGTTGTGTTGTTTCAACTCTTTTTCGGGTTTTGACATAGAAGTTGCCCTATGCCTTGGCATGACCACCGGAGGGTCGGTTACAAAAAAAAACTACGGTGGAATGAAAGAAAATCCTTGTCCGGCATCCCTTTTCCATCATAGAAACTAGATCCCTCCATGATAAAGGCATGTTATGCTTTGAGGAGCCCTCTTTAGCTAAAGCCAAATCCTTGGGGTCCTCACCCGAACCGGGAGCACTGAAGGAAGGAGTAATTCATCCTTCGGAGTTCCCCATCCAATTCGAGGGTTATGGCAATACCTCGTGGCATTTTGGGCACGATGAAGTTCCCCCAAGTAGAACCTTTGAAAAAAATGGTTAATAGAAGTGAAATGCTCTTCCAAAGCAATTCGGATTCCTTCACCTTCCACGACCATGACTTGTTCGTTAAGGGAAACTATCGTAAAAGCCCTTTACCACCCCACAGTCGAGACTAATATCATGTCAGAATTCCTAGTGAAATACCATTTGAGTGACATGTTGCTAGTCTCGACCGGTAGACTCTTCAAAAGTCCGTTTGGACTTATTTTCGAGTATTGTGGGATGGTGAGGGCCGTGCCAATCATGATAGACGAAACCGAGGTTCGCTTAGATTCCTACATCTATGCCATCCTCGAATTTGAACTTCTTATAGGCTACCCTTTGGAAACACTTTTTGAAGAAAAAAAAAATCCCATATGAGCCTTAGTGAGAAGTTGGGACAGATTGCTTCCACCACTCCTAAACCTTGTCTAGAAATCTCGACGGCGGAGCATGATTCCAACCGTGACTTGTTCGAGGAGATGAAATTCATATCCCTGTTCGTTTCACGTAAGCTTTTCTTTCATCCTTGTGAAACTGAACATCCATTAATGCCCTCACTCGAACCTAAGCTATGTCCCTCTGGCCATCCAAGCGTTGTTCTCGATAGTCATGACTTCTCGTTTGAGGAAGAAAACGGTTGTGCCGCTTAGTGCCACGTGCTTCTATAAGGATCCAAACCACCTCTTGATCCTTGTTTTTAAACTTTTTAAGAGAATGGTTATGGATGCCTTTGTTTATCATAAGCATTGCAAATCTCGTATGTGCACTGTAGCACTAACCTTGCAGCTGGAATGATGATGCTAAACATTTGGTGGTGAAGCTGGGAACTATACCACCATTGAGAGCTGCAAGATGAAGTTCTCACGGTCAAGCTTATGACCATAAACAAAGCACTGCTGGGAGTTACCTCAGATTATCATAAAAAAAATTATTACTATTAAAAAATTATTATAATACAACTTTTCTTCTCAATAAAAAAAAGAGCAAGAACATGTTGTCAAGATAGCGTGCACCTTCGGGTATTCTTGGTTGCTAACCATTTCAGGTTAAAAATTAAGAAGAACAAGGGTACATGAGACGCTCGAGAACATAGCGGCACCGAGTGCATATTTTGATGGCCTTTAGTGGAGAAACACATGGCACACTTGACTTTTTCACAAAAGTCCAAGTGTGGGGGAGGATGGTGAGATTCTCACCACAAGCTCCATACACACCAAAGACCGTCTTGATTAAGAAAGTGCTAGCTCACTCTTGCTAAAAAGAGATAGAGAGAGAGAAAAAAAGAAAGATGTAGAAGAAAAAAAAGATGAGAGAAAATTGAAAAAAGAGAGTATTAAAAAAAAGAGAGAAGTGAAAAAAAAGAAGTTGCTCCCCTTTGCTACACATCACCAAGGCCCATGGCCTATACACACTATTTGTGTGTGTAGCCCAAGCCTTGTTGATCACCTGAGTAGGACCATGTGCAATCAAGCCACCATACAGCAGGATCAAAACTTCATCTACATATACTGCTGGTAAGTATACTCAGGTATGCACAGGTAATAAATGATCACCAACTTATTTATTCAATCTTTAAGCGAATACAAGTTCATGCTTCTGTGGTTTATGATATATACTCTAGTTTGGATGTTTCACATATGGTACATCCATAGGCATTTTAAATTAAGGATGGTGCTTAGGTTAAAATAGCCTTCTTTAGTCAAAATTTGACATGGTGTTAGACTTTGATTAATGAACTTTGAGTTGTTTTCATAAGTTATAGAAGTAATCTTTGATGGACATAAACCAAGGCTATAATTTTATAAATTTTATCTTTGCCTTGTGAGAATAAAAAGTTTGGTGAATAATAAACAAAAAGCATAAAAAAGAGATAGTAATAAAATAAAAAGTTTTCTCTTCTCCTAGTTCACCATCCATGATCTTATCTTGCTTTGAATAATTTTGATGTGATGGTGAACAACAAAATTTTAATAAAAAATATTCATACTAAAAGGAGAGTTTCTAAAAAAATAAAATAAAATTTTTATGGCAAAATCTTTTTGATCCATGCTACTTAAGTTTTTTTCTAAATTCCTTTTATAGCATGGATATGGTCATACTTTCTTTTGCCATGATGAAATAAATTAATAAAATGAATATAATTCTAATAATGAAAAAATAAATAAAAAACAATGATAATAATAACAATAACTATAAAAAAAAAAAGCTTAGGCTCCTAGTGTTAAAGTTGGTAGAGCCAGTTTTTGTTTTTGTTTTTGTTATTATTTGTCAAATAAAATAGGTAAAAGAATAAGTGTGGGGGAGATCTTTCGAGCGTAACACACACATTCGAGATCCCCCCCTCAACATGTCGCACAAAAATCGTATGATCTTTCATGAAGGAGGACAAGGCAGATAGCTCAAGGAGAAGACTGGTTGAACTTCTGGTTCATGCCAAGCCATCTCTGCTTCAGTTCTCCTCTACAAACGATGGTTTGTGCAACACCTCCCTCGTCTCCCTACAAACTTGAGTTTAAACAAATTTAAATCCTACTTACTAAAATTAAACTCAATGAACCAAATGCCTCCGTGCAACTTGAAAAAAAACCCACACTTCTTTTTACATTCTTAAAAAGTGACATGATCATAATATTTCTGAGATAGAAGCTTGCATGAAGTTTGTTCCATTTACATGTTATTATGCTTGTGGGAAAATATTTTGATAGGACAATAATGTTAACTAAGTTGTTGAGGGGTGTGATATGGTTCTGACATAGATATCCTAACAATTCTACTCAAAGTACTTGGAGAATTTGTTTAAAAAATTATTAGAAAACCATAGTTTCACATACTCCTCATTTGGTAAAGAAATTCCTACCAAGGCCAAATATGACATGCATCCTGCAAAGTTTTGAACCTGCTACATAGGCTGCTTGTTATTGCATTGAGTTTGGTCAAGTCTTGTGACCTGTGTCGAGAGATTTATCATGCTCCTAAGATCAAGATCACACACACACCACATATATGTGCTGCTCCTACATTGGGAGTACGCAAAAACATGCCTTCCATCTAGTCCCACCAAAAATGTTCTACTCTTACACTTAGAGTAGACATAAAAAAAATTATATACATTTAGTAGATAAATACTCCATGTTTAAAAAGATTATGATCTCTCTACATATATGGTTTATAAGATAAGACATGGGCTATGCAACAGTGTAAAAAAAATAGGGACACATGAAGGTCCTAAAAGAAAAAAATATGGACACATGAAGGTCCAAAGTAAAAAAAATGATGATCAGCACATGAAGGCTTATGTATTCAAAAAAAAGAGAAGATAGCCATGTCTCAAAAATAATAAATAGTAGAGAGAGATCATAACTACAAAAGGAGTATAGTGTTTACCATATCATCTTCCACACACATGCACATCTTGATCTAAGAATATGATACTTCTCTCCTTGGATCTTTAATTTGACTTTACAACATATGCAATGCAAGTATGCCATCTTGTTAAACCCTACCCAAAGCTCCATATAAACCTTTTAGAGGTAGAAGAAATTAAAAGAAGGCAAAAACCTTGCCATGCCTTGGTGAGGAATCATACACATTTGAGTGATTTGAGAGTGCCTTTTGAGGAGTATAAAGTAATCTATGATTTTTTTCTTTGAAAACTTTCAAAAACTCCAAGTTGCTAAGATGTGAAATTGGGAGGATAACTTTGTTTCGAGAACCATTCCACTTTTCAACAACCCAAGAAAACATGTTAGCTAATGCCACATATCCCACCAGTGTAAGAAATGTGATGGAATAATTTTCATAAAAGCTGTATATCTTAGGATTTTATGCTCATGTTTACTTCTACCTCTAAAAAGCCTTGCTCGAGGACGAGCAAGAGGCAAGTGTGGGGGATTTTGTTGGCGATCCTTAAATCATAAATATAACTGCCAACACGAGTATAAAATAAACATATATGATCACTAAACTTAGAGTTAGGGCTTATAACTTATCAGTTCCACAAGTTTTGGTGATCTACCACTTGCAGGAGGACATGCCCGAAAACCATGGAAATATACACATAAATGGCTACAAAATATACATAAAGAGGCTCTTTGAGTGGCCCAGTCACCAGAGTACTTGGGTCCCAAACATAGATGCAAATACCAAACATGAGCCCAAGAAGTGAAAGCCCGAACAAGTCTCGAATCCAGTCCGGGCTGCAGGAGTACTCCTCGGTAAATTGGACGCCCAGGATGCATACGAACTCCGTTTTCAGTGATCCAGGACTTTTCAGAAAGCTAATGACAAGGCCGAGCTTTGGTTGGTGGCTTCTTACCGCCTCTCCAATGTCGGTTCATAGGGGTCCAGGTTCAATGTATCCAGAGGTCAGTTTGGAGCATTAAAATGCTATTTTACAAGGAGCCCCCTCCACCTCAACTATAAAAGGAGGCCTCCCCCTCTCCTCATTCCAGCATCCAATCAAGCAACCACCAAGGGGCAAGAGTACCCAAGAGCTCTCCTTCATAGGGGCCTAGGCCCTAGGCCTAGGCCCTAGCTAGCCTAGCTAGTTGTAGTATAGGGAGTGAGAGAGGGAAAGTAGAGGAGATTCGGGCGTGTCTGCCATCTCTTGCCTCAGATCCGGTATCTCCGGGTTGAGGAGGCGGAGTGCCGGGCGTGTCGACTCCCTCTCCACGTGTACCTCTACGGCCATGTACTACTTGGAGTATAAGGTCCGTGGTCGACTACGGTGGTGAGTCTCTATTCATGTTATCTTGTGCATTACATTCTTGCGGGTTCGTTTATGCATTTACTTGACTTAGTAGCGGATGCTCTAGTAGAGGGTCCCTGATAAAGACGGATAGCCCCGTACAACGCTAGAGTAGTAGTCGATAGCGTAGACGTGGTGTCTAGGCTAGAGGCTACCCTCGTTTGCCTCATACTCCACGGGTGAGGGGTAGGTGTTAGGTGGTGACAGCCCTAACATCCTTTGTATTCCCCCACGTTCGGGTGTGGAGTAGAGCTGTTAGCCGGCATCACTTAGCAGACTAGGTGCGATCCGGTGCCCGAAGCAAGAGTATAGTGAGCAAAGTTACCTCCGTGTAGAGATCCTAAATCGTAGAAGAACCTCACTACCCTTTTCTAAACTCTACCCTTTGGTGATCCTTGGACGAGTTAGTCAGAAGAAATATCTCCGTTCCTCGTGGAAATACGATACCCTGAATACTTCCGGGTGATGTGCTACAACGGTAATTCCGTGCGCTTGTGGATTCTTTCGTATTGCGTTAAGAAATACCAGCAGCAACAACGTGCCATTCCGCCTACATCCATTTAAGAAATGTTTTTCTCCTACACTGGGAGAGAACACCAAAAATATTCCATTAGGTTAACCACCCAATAAATGCTCCAAGTTCTTGTTACTATCTTTCCAAATCCATCAATGCCAAAAGGAGTGCTATGAGCTATGCAAAAAGATATTTGAAAGAAGAAAAAAAAGAGAGAGAAAAGAAGGGAGAAGAAAAGAAAAATGGACAAGTGTCCCAGTGCTAAAACAATGGGTACTTAGATGCCCGACTCCCTGAGAAAAGAAAAAGATAGCTCATCACCTCTGGCCAGTTTTCAAGGTCCAAAGGAGAGATAGGCATTCAAGGAGCTGAGTAGAATTAGGTTCCACCTTATATCCACCATATTCGTCCATCTATACATCTTGATTCGACTGTATGACTTGTTTCTCCATGGATCCATTGTTTGACTTTACAACATATACATTACAAGTTTGCTCTTTCAGTTTTCTCCTTACCTATGAGCTCCACATAAGCTTTAGTTATAGGAAGAAAAGAAAGGCAACCATCATCACTGCCTTGGTGAGAATCCACAAATGCCACATATATTGAGAGACTTGAGAGTGTCATACATGGGAAGCTCGGAATTTTATTTGAAACCCCCTAAAAACTCTAAAATGATAGTTGATCGAAGAGCTTGAGACATAGTGCTTAGATGGAATCTTTCTGTCTGTCAAGTACTCAAGACCCAAGGAAGAGCTAATAAGCCCCACAGTCAAAGGTAATATGGGTAAGTTTGAAAGTCAGCTTAGTTATTGCATAACTTGGAAGAGAATTTCTGTCTGACTGCAGGTATACTTCTAGGGAGTTGCTCCGAGGTGGCTACAATGCTTAAACACATACATATCTTACAATAACTTTTTCTGAGTTTTCTTTGCTAAGGGACTAGCAAAGGTTAAGCTTGGGGGAGTTATTGATGGTCGTTATTATATGAAACCAACTGTCAACTAGCCATGAAAAGGATGCAATTGTGATCACCAAATTAGACCGTCAACTAGCCATGATGCAATTGTGATCACCAAATTAGATATAGGGTTTGCACTAACAGAATTCCACGAGTTTTGGTGTTTTACTGTTTCTGCAGGTGTAAACAGGAAAATACACAAACCCAGGAGCTTATCGGAACATAGAACGGGAAATCGGACACCGCGGCAATGCAGGAATATTCTAGAAGAGATCACAAGACACCACGCTGAAACGGAGGGCCAGTGGCCACTAGGGGGACCGGCCGGTCCCACCCCAGACCGGCCGGTCTAGGCCCTGGCCTATTCGGGGTCCGCTCCGCCCAGGTTGCTCCACCGCCTTAGGTTTTCAATCTCAGCCGTCTGCCAATGTCGGTTTCATCCGATGGCTCACGATCATTGCCCAGGGCTATAAAAGGAGGGCAGGACCCCCCAGGGGGAGGCACATTGATGTGAACCCGTTAGGGTTTTTGCCCGATCTTTCAATGAGAGGCGTGGGATAACTCGATTGGTGAATGGAGATGACGTTCACGGCTCGACTACAGCCTTCCAAGACTGCGCCTTAGCAACCGATACACCACCCCAATGGCTGTCACGATCTTGTGGAGCGCAACACCCGGCCACTAGGGCACTCGTCCTGCAAGCAATCGAAGAACCAGCAAGAACAAGTAGAACAAGCACTGAATTACTAGATATAAATGAAGGTTTCAAACTCAATCTCCAATGAAGTGGGGTTCCGAAGACAAGAAGACGGGCGGCTGATCCAAACGCGGCTTACAAGCAAGTAGCGAAGGCTAAACTTGATCTAAACAAAACCCGAGTGTTCTGGCGGCGGCCAGGGGGGTATATGACGTGGGAAGGGACGACCACAAGGTGTTTGGGTCGTGCTCCAACCCTAGGACACGTCCCTAATGGACCCTAAGAAGATACACAGCCCATCGGGCTAAAATAAGGTGACGCAGCACCTGGATAGAAAAACTGGTCGGCGTTATTTTGATCATTGCCGCTGACTCCGAGAAGATATGGACATGGGACTGGATCCATATGAAAGTAGACTTGATAAGCTTTCCAACAAGTATTAGAACGTCCCAATTGGACTCCATATGAAGCCATGGTGACCCGCACAAATTGGGGCTGTTCTGCAGTCCGAATCCAATTCCAAAACGTGTTGGATTTGGACTCTTTCTTTCCTTAGGCTAGAAGTGACGTGGTAGCCTGATTGAGGACGTTGAGGATACTTGGTCTTGGCTCCCAATCATCTTTGTTAAGGTTCCATGCTTCCCATATGCAATCATCCCTTGACAAGTTGGCATTGCCGCACAATCTGAACGCAGCCAGTGTAAAGCCTTCCCTTGTTGATCTTTTCCGTTTCCATGTTGGTCTTCTCCCTCATTCCTGAGCAAAACAAGAGTGCGCGTGTCTCCAAGATCTAAACAAGATGGACAAGAGCTCAAGAGGGAACTCACTTGATGATTAAGTTGACGAGCACGAGCACGAGTAAGAGGACCAGCAATAGGTACTGGTGTCGGTGGGGATGCATTGTTGTTGTTGATGTCCTCATCATCCTCCCCTTCTTGCATTTGAGTCGTCCTCGACTCAAGCTCATCCTCCTCTCCCAAATATGGCCTCAAATCTGCAATGTTAAATGTGGGACTAACCCCAAAATCTGCAGGCAATTCCAGCTTATAGGCATTGTCATTAACTTTCTTTAGCACTTTAAATGGTCCCAGCCCTAGGTAGCAATTTAGATTTACGCAGTTCAGGAAACCTATCCTTTCTTAAATGCAACCAAACTAAATCTCGGGGTTCAAATTTTAATTCTTTTCCACCTTTGTCACCAGCAAGCTTATATTTAGCATTCATACGCTCTATGTTTTGCTTAGTTGTTTCATGAAGTTTCAACATCAACTCAGCACGCTCAGTAGCATCAAAATTTAATATTTCAGAAGATGGCAAAGGCATTAAATCAATTGGAGCTCGAGGCAACAAACCATAAACAATCTGAAACGGGCACATTTTTGTAGTAGAATGCAGCGATCGATTGTAAGCAAATTCAATATGAGGCAAGCATTCTTCCCACATCTTAATTTTCTTCTTTAAAATAGCCCTTAACATAGTAGATAAAGTTCTATTCACAACCTCGGTTTGACCATCGGTTTGGGGATGACATGTAGTAGAAAATAAAAGGTTAGTCCCCAATTTTGTCCACAAAGTCTTCCAAAAATGACTAAGAAATTTAGCATCACGATCAGAAACAATTGTGTTGGGCACGCCATGTAAGCGAACAATTTCTCGAAAAAAGAACAAATCAGCAATATGAGTAGCATCATCAGTTTTATGGCATGGTATGAAATGTGCCATCTTAGAAAATCTATCAACAACCACAAACACACTATCACGTCCCTTCCTAGTCCTTGGTAATCCCAACACAAAATCCATAGATATATCCTCCCAAGGAGCATTAGGAACAGGTAGAGGTAAATACAAACCGTGGGGATTTAATCGTGACTTTGCCTTTTGACATGTTGTGCAACGAGCAACAAACCTCTCCACATCTCTTCTCATCTTTGGCCAAAAGAAATGACCAGCAAGTATGTCCTCGGTCTTTTTTTGCTCCAAAATGTCCCATCAAGCCTCCTCCATGCGCTTCCTGCAGCAACAACAAAAACGAACGGAGCTAGCTGGAATGCATAGCTTGTTAGCTCTAAACACAAACCCATCACTGACGATGAATTTGTTCCATCCTTTTCCATCTTTACAGTGCAGCAACACTTCTTTAAAATCAGGATCATGAACATATTGGTCTTTAATCGTTTCTAATCCAAAGATCTTGTAATCAAGTTGATTCAGCAAATTATATCTCCTTGACAAAGCATCAGCAATGATATTCTCCTTCCCTTTCTTGTGCTTAATAACATAAGGAAAGGATTCAATAAATTCTACCCACTTAGCATGTCTTCGATTCAGGTTTGCTTGACTACGAATATGTTTCAAAGATTCATGATCAGAGTGAATAACAAACTCTTTGGGCCACAAATAATGCTGCCATGTTTGTAATGTTCGAACAAGAGCATACAATTCTTTATCATAGGTGGAATAGTTCAGAATAGGCCCACTCAATTTCTCACTAAAATATGCAACAGGTTTACCCTCTTGTAACAAGACACCACCCAAACCAATCCCACTAGCATCACATTCTAGCTCAAAAGTCTTAGAGAAATCAAGAAGTTGTAGGAGAGGTGCATGTGTTAACTTATCTTTCAACAAGTTGAAGGAATTCTCTTGTACTTTGCCCCAGTTAAAAGGCACTCCCTTCTTTGTAAGCTCATTCAATGGTGCTGCAATGGTGCTGAAATCCTTCACAAACCGACGATAGAATCCAGCAAGTCCTAGGAAACTCCGCACCTGGGTGATAGTCTTTGGTACAGGCCATCCTTGTATAGCTTCTACCTTGGCTTGGTCAACCTCAATTCCCCTGTGGAGTCACAACATAGCCAAGAAAAGACACTCGATCGGTGCAAAAGGTGCACTTCTCAAGGTTACCAAATAAACGTGCATCGCGTAGAGCATCAAAAACAGCACGTAAGTGATCAAGATGTTCATCCATAGATTTGTCAGAGATCAATATATCATCAAAGTAGACTACAACAAATTTGCCAATGAAAGCACGCAAAACCTCGTTCATTAGTCTCATGAAAGTACTAGGTGCATTAGTTAACCCAAAAGGCATTACCAACCACTCATATAAGCCGAACTTAGTTTTGAAAGCAGTTTTCCATTCATCTCCTAATTTCATACGAATCTGGTGGTACCCACTACGCAAATCAACCTTGGAAAACACAACAGCACCACTCAATTCATCAAGCATATCATCTAAACGGGGAATAGGGTGTCGATATCGAATGGTGATGTTATTAATAGCCCGACAATCAACGCACATACGCCATGTTCCATCTTTCTTGGGCACCAAAATAACCGGAACAGCACAAGGACTAAGAGACTCACACACATAACCTTTGTCGAGTAGTTCTTGCACTTGACGCTGAATCTCCTTTGTTTCTTCCGGATTTGTCCTGTATGGCGCACGGTTTGGCAATGAGGCACCGGGGATCAGGTCAATCTGATGCTCAATCCCTCGAAGTGGTGGCAGCCCGGTGGTATTTCACTTGGAAACACATCAGAATACTCCCCGCAAAATGTTAGCAACAGCAGGAGGCGAAGAATGGTGCATATCATGAAGGGAGATCAATGCATCTTTGCATACTAAAACATAAGCAACAGAAGTGGATGCATTCAAGTCATTAATATCAGATTTAGTAGCCAGCAAGCAATTTCCTTTCAATTTTATCTCATCTTTCTTATCAGCAACAGATTTGGCATTTTGATTGCTCTCACTTTTAGCTTTTGCAGCTTTAGCAATATCATTTTGCATAATAGCTTCAGGAGACATAGGATGCAACACAATTTTTCTATCATGGTATAGAAAAGAATACTGATTTGCTCTACCATGATGCATAGAATCTCTATCAAATTGCCAAGGTCTACCTAGCAGAATATTACAAGCTTGCATAGGCACAACATCACATTCAACAACATCTTTATAGGATCCAATGGAAAAGTTGATTCGCACAAGTGTAGTTACCTTTGCCTTACCACTATTGTTCAGCCATTGAATGTAATATGGATGTGGGTGTGGTTTGGTGGTAAGCGCAAGCTTCTCCACCATGTCGCTGCTGGCCAAGTTGTTGCAGCTAACTCCATCAATGATCATGCGGCACGAACGCTCTTTGATGACACACTTCGTTTGAAACAATGTGTGTCGCTGATTTTGTTCCGCCTTCTCCATTTGTGTGCTAAGCACACGCTGCACAATGAGGCTCTCATAGCGGTCTGCTTCACCGGCCTTAATATGTTCTTCTAAATGTTCTTCACTACCTGCATGGTCAGCCGCAAGCAATGCAAGTGTATCTTCATCAAAATCACTAGCAGAGGAGTACCCACCATCAGCGTTGACCACCAAAACACGCTTGTTAGGGCAATCACGCTGCATGTGTCCATAGCCCTTGCATCGATGACACTGGACATCCCTTGTTCTTCCCGTGGAAACAACCGAAGTGGCACTAGCAGCTGGTTTGGTTGCTGAATTTGTAGAAGAATCACGTGGTTTGTCACTGGAGGAAGGTGGTGGCGCTGTTGATCGGCTTGTTGGGGGCGGTGCACGACCTGACACAGAAGTAGATGTGCGTTGCTGCCATGATATAGATTTCCCTGCAGAAAAGTTAGACTTGGCACTAGAACGTCGTCCCTGCACTTCCCTTTCAGCTTTACAAGCAAGATGAAACAAACGGGTTATGTTAGTATAATCTTTATAAGCAAGGATGTCCTGAATTTCACGATTTAACCCGCCCAAAAATCTAGCCATAGCAGATTCGTCGTCCTCCTCTAAGTTACATCGCAGCATACCCATTTGTAATTCCTGATAATATTCTTCTACACTTTTAGCACCTTGTCTCAATTGCTGCATCTTATTTAACATATCACGTGCATAATAAGAAGGAACAAATCTAGCCCTCATGACTCGTTTCAATGCATCCCAAGTTTGAGGTATGTTATTAGGATTCTTCTTACCATGTTCTATCCACCAAACAGAAGCGAAATCGGTGAACTCACTAGTAGCAGCCCTAACACGAGTGTCCTCAGGAAAATTATGACATGCAAACTTTTGATCAACAGCAATCTCCCAAGTAATGTATGCATCAGGGTCGTACTTACCATCAAAAGGAGGGATTTTAAATTTAATCTTACTGAAAGCATCATTATTATTGTATACATCACGTCGGCGGTGGCCACCCATACCTCTACGGTTGTGACGTAGGCGGCGTCGATCATGAGTGTCTCCATCATCATATTCAGTATCAGCCGTGTAATCATCATCATATTTATTGTCCTCTTGATCTTTCTCCTTGGTTTCTTCTGTTTGCTTCTCTTTATGCATTGCGTGGAAATCATCAAAACGCTTGAGAAGAGCAGCAAGACTCTTATCCACACCAGCAACAGATGCTTCCAAACTTGTGAGCTTGGTGTTGGTGGCGATCTGCGTGGTCTCCAATTGACCAAGCTTGTCATTCGTCACCTGCAAGTCTGATTCAAGTCCTTCTGTGTGCAGCTTCACCTTCCTTTGAAAATGTTGTATGATGCCCTTAGTGCGAGGTGATTGTGGCATTTGGTTATTGTCTTCTGATCCTGACATGGTTCAACAAAAACACAGGGGAAACAAGAAAATAGGTGAAGAAATAAATGCCCTACAACTAATAGGACGTGGCTGCAGCAAGGCACTCTCTATCAACCTGTTTAACAAGTTCTTACCAATCCTTACCTAGCTCAACAGGAGGGATCAGCGACCACAAGTGTGCAGCAATGGAATGAAGTGTATCGGCGCCGCAGCAACAAGACCTGTCAAGCTGTAGAATATGTGGAGCTATAGGAGGGTTGAAACAAGGAACGAACTAGCACCACGTTAGTTATAAAAGCAAGCTGAACAAACGTTCAACGGTGGTACTGTGCTGGTCCTAGCCTAGACCGTGCTAGAGACGCAAGCCTGGACACAAACGAAGTCACAATACAATCGGAAAAAGACACGTAACAGCAAGGAATCACACCCCCTCTTTTCCTCAACTCTTCTTTTCTCTTTTTTTTCTTTTTCTTTTCTATTTTTTTCTTTTCTTTTTGCTTTGCACAACTAAACAAATCTGAATATTCACAAATCAGATTTCAAAAGAAGGAACTTACAATATATTTCTCTTTCTTTTCAGGGGTGACAAGAATACAATTAGCAACTCAGATTTTTCTTTGTGTGAACAAAACTTGATTGATAATAGCGAGGATGGATATGGTAGTAATGTTTGCAGCGGAGATGTATATGGTGGTGGTGAAGGCAGCGAAGATGTAAATGAGTGATAGTGACCAAAACGTGACAAGAACTCGAAACTCTAAAGGACTAAAACTAAAACCAGCACTTGACACGACCGAAGCAAACGCAAACTCAACAAGCCCTAACTAAGCAAAGACGAGCCACAGCACAAAGGTTTTATAGGATTATGGAAAAACTAATCTACTATATCTTTTGGCTTTTCTGGACTATAGGAAATTAAAAACAGCGAAGGATTAGAAGTCTCTCACCGAAGAACCTTGCTCGATTACCAACGATGTGAACCCGTTAGGGTTTTTGCCCGATCTTTCAATGAGAGGCGTGGGATAACTCGATTGGTGAATGGAGATGACGTTCACGGCTCGACTACAGCCTTCCAAGACTGCGCCTTAGCAACCGATACACCACCCCAATGGCTGTCACGATCTTGTGGAGCGCAACACCCGGCCACTAGGGCACTCGTCCTGCAAGCAATCGAAGAACCAGCAAGAACAAGTAGAACAAGCACTGAATTACTAGATATAAATGAAGGTTTCAAACTCAATCTCCAATGAAGTGGGGTTCAAGACAAGAAGACGGGCGGCTGATCCAGCAGACGCGCTTACAAGCAAGTAGCGAAGGTTAAACTTGATCTAAACAAAACCCGAGTGTTCTGGCGGCGGCCAGGGGGTATATGACGTGGGAAGGGACGACCACAAGGTGTTTGGGTCGTGCTCCAACCCTAGGACACGTCCCTAATGGACCCTAAGAAGATACACAGCCCATCGGGCTAAAATAAGGTGACGCAGCACCTGGACAGAAAAAAACTGGTCGGCGTTATTTTGATCATTGCCGCTGACTCCGAGAAGATATGGACATGGGACTGGATCCATATGAAAGTAGACTTGATAAGCTTTCCAACAAGTATTAGAACGTCCCAATTGGACTCCATATGAAGCCATGGTGACCCGCACAAATTGGGGCTGTTCTGCAGTCCGAATCCAATTCCAAAACGTGTTGGATTTGGACTCTTTCTTTCCTTAGGCTAGAAGTGACGTGGTAGCCTGATTGAGGACGTTGAGGATACTTGGTCTTGGCTCCCAATCATCTTTGTTAAGGTTCCATGCTTCCCATATGCAATCATCCCTTGACAAGTTGGCATTGCCGCACAATCTGAACGCAGCCAGTGTAAAGCCTTCCCTTGTTGATCTTTTCCGTTTCCATGTTGGTCTTCTCCCTCATTCCTGAGCAAAACAAGAGTGCGCGTGTCTCCAAGATCTAAACAAGATGGACAAGAGCTCAAGAGGGAACTCACTTGATGATTAAGTTGACGAGCACGAGCACGAGTAAGAGGACCAGCAATAGGTACTGGTGTCGGTGGGGATGCATTGTTGTTGTTGATGTCCTCATCACACATTCATTCATTCCTCATTCGAAGTCTGATTATCAGCTAGAAACCCTAATCAGAGCTCCTTAGCTAGGGCGTAGATAGCTAGTTAGAACTAGAGGGAGGCAAGCGAAGGCTTGGATTCTGGAGCCATCAAGAGCTTGGATTTGGTATAGTTCTTACCTCCTCTCACCTTTGTTCTCTATCATTGTATAGTTATATGATTGATACAATTGAAATGATGAATACTTATCTACTTATATTCATAGTTATATTGTTTTTTGTCTATTGTGGTTATATGCTTAGTATAGCTAGATTGACATTATACTTATTCATAGGTTCGTATAGCGCTCATCTAATTGATCGTTGGGTGAGTGGTAAACATTGTGTAAGTATGGTACTTATATGTTGTTTATCTGCGAATGCACCCTATAGGCCAGGCTTGGTAGATCGCGGGTGTGACAATCCTGTTGAGTCCTATATAGTCTAAACCCCGTTTATAGGCACAGTATGGCTTTTGTACGAAGGAATGGCATGCTATGTTCTCAAACTTCCCTAGTATGTCCACTATGAATAGATGTAATGCTAACCTTAGCTATGACTACTAAGTGTAATTGCACTAACCATGATATACATTGACATGTAGCTAGAAATAACATAGGAATATCTCTTGATGTTCTGCTAGTAACCCTAATGATATAGCAGGAGTCTCTATCTGTTTATGCTGATGATTATATACTTATCCTTATCATTTATCGTGTGACTTACCCCTGCATTGAGTAGTGAGGACATGGTTATGCCTATCCATTACACTCTATGTTATCACACTACCCTTACATGAGAGCCATGTAGACCTTCCTTTGGGAAAATATAAATGGCAACCTGGTAATACTCCGGGTAAAATGCTACAATGGTATTTGATCTGTGCGCTTGCGGATAATATTTCTATATTCTAAATGGCGGCATGATTTAATACCACATCTCTTGGTGTTATGCAGGGGATGACAACTTGGCATTCTAGTAGCGATGCTCTGCCTACAAGCATTTTTAGCACCGTTGCTAGAGATAACATTAAGAGGTATCAACAAGCATTTTTGGTGCCGTTGTCGGAGATAGGGATTTGTCTCTATTTCTAGTAGCGATGTTAGAAATGCCAACAAAGAGCCACATTCATTCATCCCTTATTCGAAATCCGATCATCAACCAGAAACCCTAACCAGTGCTCCATAGCTAGGGCCTAGATAGCTAGTTAGAACTAAAGAGAGGCAAGCGAAGGCTTAGATTCTAGAGCCATCACGAGCTTGGATTGGTATAGTTCTTTACCTCCTCTCACTTTTGGTCTCTATCATTGTAGTATGCTACAATTGAATTATTGAATACTTATATGTTTGTATTCATAGTTTATATGTTCTTTGTCTATTGTAGTTATATGCTTAGTATAGCTAGATTAACATTATACTTATTCATAGGTCGTATAGTGCTCATCTAATTGATCGTTGGGTGAGTGGTGGGCATTGTGTAAGCATGGTGCTTATACGTTGTTTACCTGCGAATGCACCCTATAGGCTGGGTTTGGTGGTAGATCGTGGGCGTGATGATCCCATTAAGTCCTATGTATTCCACCCCCCGTTTATAGGCACAGTAGGATTTGTATACAAAGAAAGGGCGAGCTATGTCCTCAAACTTCCCTAGTATGTCCTGCATGAGTAGATATAATGCTTGTTGGTATAAATTAACTGCACTCCATTAAATAAGTTTTAAGTAGGATTATCCGCAAGCGCACAGATATCATACCAGTGTCACATTTTACCCGGAGGTTTTAAATATCGTATCCACAGGGAACAGTTGTGATGATGACAAAGTATATAGATTTAACCCTACAATTAGGCTAGATAATATCAAGAAAGAGGAAATAGCTATTGAACTCAAGTTCTAACAACCGGTAAGCTTTGTATAATACCGTTCTAACTGGGCAAGTAACCCGAATAGGAGAAGAAACAGAGTAATCTCCTACCAAGCACCTATAAGCCTATCAATCCTATTAACGGGAAGTGGACTACAGAGGAACCAGCGTAGCTGTCACCTACGCGGACTACCACTATCCGGCCAATCAGGGGACATCCACAAGTAAACCTAGCCTAGACACCACGCCTACACTATGAAATACTACTTCAACCAAGTAATGACCAAGATCAAAGCACTCAATATGAGCTGTGAACTTAAGAACAAATAAGAACAACTGCTTACTTGAATCAGAATGACGAATACAAAAGTACCTCAAAACGCAGCTCCGAGCGAGGGAGCTGAATCCAGAAGAATACAGCCACGAAAAAGCACCGACAGGCCGGAACTCCTCCAGAATCTCTACTCCTCTACTCAATCTCTCTAATCTCTAAACAAGACTAGATCTAGATGAACTAGTCTCTCCTAATTGCTACAAGTAGATGAACTAGAACTAGATGAACTAGAACTAGATCAACTAGAGGGGCCCTAACCCTAATTATGTAGAGAATATGATGCATCCGGCCCAGGTGGGGTTGAATGAAAAGCCCGACACACCGATCCGGATTCCCTGAATCCTGCAATCTTAGCACCGACAGTCGAAATTACGACGCACCGATCCGGCTACAACGCCACTAGGGCCTCTTGTTGCGCCTCGGCAATCTTAGCACTGCACTTCCGCGTACCCCTTCCGGAAAAGGCCCAATCGCCCCAAAAGACTAGTCTGATGGGGGAAGGGTGGCTCTCCCTTCTAAGGTGGCTTCCTCCTCCCAAGCTAAGCAAGGTGGGATTATTTAGAGGCTCACACGGTCGCCGCCCGACTACAACTGGGCCACTTGGCCCATTGTTGCGTCTTTGCCAGCGGGTAATAGTGGAGGATGTCCTCATCATTCCCACCCCCTTAAACAAGGGCCCAGCTCTGATACCAAATGATGCATCCGGCCCAGGTGGGGTTGGATGAAAAGCCCGACACACCGATCCGGATTCCCTGAATCCTGCAATCTTAGCACCGACAGTCGAAATTAAGACGCACCGATCCGGCTACAACGCCACTAGGGCCTCTTGTTGCGCCTCGGCAATCTTAGCACTGCACTTCGGCGTACCCCTTCCGGAAAAGGCCCAATCGCCCCAAAAGACTAGTCTGATGGGGGAAGGGTGGCTCTCCCTTCTAAGGTGGCTTCCTCCTCCCAAGCTAAGCAAGGTGGGATTATTTAGAGGCTCACACGGTCGCCGCCCGACTACAACTGGGCCACTTGGCCCATTGTTGCGTCTTTGCCAGCGGGTAATAGTGGAGGATGTCCTCATCAGAATATGAAGCACCGGGGTGTAGAATGCCTCTTGAAGGGGCCTTGGGGCGTCATTATATAGGCCGAGGTGGAGTAGGGGGCAAGGAACCGCCACGTCGTCGATCCGCGTCTTCATGTTGTGTGCACCGTCGGATCAAACCGACCTTAAATCGACGTAGGGATGCTTTGCTTGGCTTCCAAGGAAGCATGGGATGAAAACTCCAGAAGGGGAGCGCCGCCGCTTGACCTAGGGCACCGGCCGGCGCCGAGGGGTGGGCCGGCCCCCCACCAGTGTCCCCAAATGGTCCCGCCGCTTTGGGTGTCTTCTAGACGTTTTTCGAGCCCCGATGACGATGTTTGCCGATGTGGATAAATTTTGTGATAATTATGCACTCTAATCCCTCTTTTATGCTTTTCTGGAATAATCCCTGGAAAATATAGAATATGCAAAACTCGTGGAAATTATCAGTTAAAACCCTAGACTAGTGTGTACTCATGTGCCTTTTTATGTCTAAAGTTCTAATAAAAGTTGACGTTATCCACCGTCAACAACTCTCCCAAGCTTACCTTTTGCCAGTCCCTTGGCAAACAATCTAGGTCTAATTACTAATAAACTTGGATTAGGAGTTGCTGCTATGCTTTTATTTCTTTTAAGTACACTTATTTTTAAACATAAATTTTCCTCCGGTTTAGACAAAACTGCTCTAACTTTCAAACTTACCCATTTTACCTTTAACTATGGAGCTTTACTGCTTTTGCATAAGTCTTGAACAATCAAAAGATAGAGCAATCAAGTCATGCACTATGTCTCAAATTCTTCACAGTACCAATATTCCGGAGTTTTGTAAGTTTTCGAAATAAAACTCAGAGCATAATTGTATGACACCCTCAAATCTCTTATTATATATGGTATTTATAGATCTCACTGAGGCATTAATGATGTTATACCTTCCTACAACTAAGAATTTATAGTGGAGCTTACAGGAGTGACAATAACAAGGATGAGCATACTTGCAGTTCATATGTTGTAAAGTCAAACAATGGATCCACAGAGAATCGAGGCATACAATCAAATCAGGATGTGCATGTGTATGGAATATGGTGGATAGGTGTATTTATGGTATTTAGTGGCTAATCCTAATTCTACTTTTGCTCTTTGAAAATAACTCCCTCCTTAGAACTTTTCACGGGAAAACATGGGCTATCTTTATTCTCTCTTTCTTTCTCTTTTTTTAATTAATCTGGGAGGCGGGCATCTATGTACCCATTGTTTTAATTGTTGGAACACTTGTCCATCTTTTACTCCCTTTTTTCTTCTTCTATTTTTTTTAATACTTTTACATAGCCACATGCATCCTTTGAATGTAAATAATTGGAGAGATAATGATAAGAACTTAGAGCAATTAAATGGGGGCTGTCCTATAGGGTATATTTTTGGGTGTTTACTCCTAGTGTAGGAGAAAAACATTTTTAAGGTGGATCTGGATGAAAGTGGAAATGACTGCGCTTACATCCCAGAGTAGGAGTAATGCATATGTGGGTGGAGTGCGTAAGTGATCTTGATTTTAAAAGCATGACAAGGCCCTCACAAGGTATACAACAAAGATTGACTAAACTCAATGTAAAGCAAGCAGCATGAATGCGCAAAGGTTTTCCTAACTCTAAATGTATTATATGGCTTTGGTAGGAATTCAAACTTTATCATACAAGAGCTCATCATGTAATATCTTAGGTTTTCAAAATAAATCTCCAGAACTTAGTAATGCTAGGAATAAGATAAATAGAAGCTTAGACCTTCATGTATCATATCAATCAATTACCTAGACTTAGCTCAAACATATGCCTCCACAAATTTCAGGTTCAGAGTAAATTCTTATATCAAAGTAGCCATGTCCAAAACTCAGGAGAATTTATGGTTGAAAACTAGGCACCTGAAAGGCATTACGGTAGAGCAACTATTCATCATCTCCAAGATAAAATTTTAATGTTCTCTAGTTTTTATTTAACTCTTACTAACTAGACACACTCTATGATCACGCCTTAATACATAGATAAGTATTTTTGTTTTTTTATTTTAATTTGTTATTCATCTTTTTATTTCTATTGGACTCACAAGACTCTAAAGACATAGACCTTCATGTGCCCATATATTTTTTTGGTATTTTATGACTATATAAAATAGACTCGATAATCGCCTAGGTATAGTTACCTGATAACTAGGGGATGCTCCTTCCCCAAGCTAGATGTTTGCAATACTTGGTGTTGATGATCTTTAGAGTGAGCTTGTCAGTGATAGTCTTAGTGGGCTCCACTGATAGACTCACTCCTTAGTCATAATGTTATCCTGCATAGCTATACTCCAACAAGAAAACCAAAACTCGAGGCTTGAATTTAATAAGAGGTTAGCGATCAGCCAATAAGCAATTTGATTATTCTTATGAGTTGATTTCAAATTGACAAGTTTTAGCAGGATTCTCTGTTTAGGATTTTCTAGTTATGTAGAAATTAAATATGTGTGCATTATATAGTTGTATTTTTTTTATGCCACCACAGAGAATATTTATTCTTATGGGGTTTAGGATTTTTATAATGCAAGAAATTAAATACTGGAGCTATTATTATTTTTTTATACCACCACAAGAATATTCCTACAGGGGTTACCACAAGTTTATTCACGTGGGGCTTTTTAATATTTTATGATGCAGTAAATGAAGCAATAAAGATTTTTTTATTTCTTTTTAATATTTATGAAGATGAATATGTTAAAGTGAAATTGGATAGGAATACTAATTAATTAGATAACTACCATATTACCTGATGGCAAGGATATAAAATTTAAAGTTTACCGACAGAACTTCTTCTTCCACTCTTATGTATCTCTCCAACTTGAGAGATAGAGGTCTTGATGGTTACATACCTCTAGTGATGGTGATATCGCTTTTGTTCTTTGGTTTGGCCCATAGGTTGAAGTAGAGCTTTAATAGTAGCTGGCAAATCTTGCTCGGTGTGCATGTTCACGTAACTTTCACTTGTAGAATTAATAAACTTTGTCCTGTTTGTAAAACCAAGGTAGAGATCAAGTGCATGGGCTCTGGCTGGTGGAAAAACACCAACAGAACCAAATTTATCCCTTTATTTATTTTTCTCTATCCTTAGGCATATTGAACAAGATAAAGTTGGTGTTACATGATTTGTTTATTTATGACATGAGTGGTAATATCAAAAGATTAAGCATTGAATGTTGCATTTAAGTTCACATGGCGTAAAAAGAAAGAAAATGCTTAACCAATGGAAGGATTGTCTATCTCTATATAAATTTTCACATAAGTATGACTATCATCTTCCCAAGATCGAATATAATATTTTAGCTTGTTTGGTTAAGACCGAGATTAAGAAAACGGAGCCATGAACAATTTTAAAGAACAAAGCATATTGAGTTAATTAGGTTAATCAATTTAAGTTGTAACTCTAACATGTTTGTGTATTTATGTGCACCAAGATCAAGAGAAGAGTAGTGACCACTTACCTTAGAATATTACTTTCATTATTAGAGCGTGACGGCACTAAGTTATGAAGGGTAAATGACCGGTGGTCCTTTCTCTTGCATCTTGAGTTGTTCATGGACATCTTGTCTCCTCTGTTGCACTCTTTCTTTTGCCATCTTTTACTTCTTTGATCTTTTGACTCTTTTCACTCCAGTCATTATTATGTTCCGCAACGGATTAGTGGACAATACATACCCGAAGGAGTATACAAATTTTAAACATAGGTTGCTTGTCCAGTATTTTATTTTGTTCTGTCTATGCTAATGAAAAGATAGTATTGATATTATTTTAGCATAGATCATGTTTTTATACAGACATGGCTTGAGGCAAAGTAACTTGCAGTAGAAGATAAAGTGAATAAATCATTAATACTCATAGTTCTATCATTTATGAAGAATGAGCTATGTCTTCTTTTTTTCAAGCATGTGCCCCCTGTCTCATCTCTAATTCGAATTTATCTCATGACTTACCCAAATTAATTTTAAAAGTTTTCTGCAGGGGTTAGCCCAATAAAAAAAATCCAATGTCTACTACAACAATTTCTAGTTCAATAACCAAGCTAAACTCCATGTCTAATTTAGTTAAGGAAGGCTATTTAACCTAAGCACCACGCTTAATTCAAAAAAAAAGCCTTTGGAAGTATGTGCAGTACTTCCAAACCAAATCTTACTATAGCAAACAAAGGTAATATAAAAACACTTATAGAGATTTATTTATTTAGAGATGAAAAAAGTAAATAATTGAACATGAATTAAAAAAGTCGATACAACCAATATTAGCAACATAGGATTTTCTAGATAAGTCCATTCCCCCAAGCTTGAATTTTGCAAGGCAGATTTAAGTTTGGATGGATATAATTAATGTTGCATAATAATTGGTTGGACATATCTGTTGTTGCCATTCGTCATTTTCTCACTTCAAACCTGAAATGGTTAGTGACAAAAAACATCCAAAGGAACATTTTCATGGATTCACAAGGGCATTATAGCTATGCTATTTTTTTCAAGAGTGGTTATTTTAGGACACAAGGTTATTCTTGGAAAACCTTCTAATTATTGTACGTTGAGTTTGTGCGGCGGTTTCCTCTAGAACACTAGCCTTTGTGCGCCTATATCAAGATTACAACGAGATCTATAATATTTATGATAAATATATGTATCTACAACCACCCTTTTGATGATTTTATGAACAGGTATAAAGAGGGGGTTGAAGATCTCGTGTGTGGTAATATTAGAGAGACCAAAAGATTCAGGAGATTTCTCATATGACCATGGATTTGATGAAGTGTTTATGAGATAATTCCCATGCTCATCGATGTGATTTCCCTTTTTAAACTCCAATGGTGTTTCTTCATGGATGTCTATAGGCAACAAGTTTGCCTCTATTATTTCATGCCTATGACATTTATTGGATGTTTTATTTTCTAGAATTTCCCATGAATTGATATCCCTAAGGTTGGTCTCTAAAGCTTTCTCTAAACTTGGGTGAGTTCTGTTTATTAAAGAAATTGATTTAAGCTCACCATTTGAATTTAAACCAAGTTTAGATGCTAGTGCTAAAGCTTCGTCCTCTTCCATCCATTCTTTTACAATAGCATATGTATTTCTAGTATGTTCTATGCATTCCTGCCATTGTCGTTGCTCTTCTTGGGCATTCCTATGATTTTTATTCTTGAGATGTCTTGATAGATTTCTAGGGTCATTATAAAGTTTAGTAGAAAGAGCATAAAAAGATTCATTGGGGTCAAGGATGGTTTTAGAGATGGGTTCAGAGACATTTATTGTGGGCATAGAAGGGGAGAAGATAGAATTTACTCCTAAGTGGCTTGGCTCTCCTTCTATGACATCACTCGACATGCCATCCTTGAACTCTCCCCAGTGCCTTTTATGAGGGAAAGGAAGTTGACGACACTTTTTTCAAGATGCTCTTCTGAGAAGATCTAATGTGTATTGAGCATCTTAGCTAATTGGAAGTCTAAATCATCAATGTGGAATTTCAAAGGTTTAGGATTGATAACTAAATCTTAGGAATGGGATGATTGTGTTTTAGCTACCAAGACTTCCGTTTCTAGTTCGGGTGATAAGTTATTCTCTTCCTCGGGGAGCTCAGAATATGCTTCAACAACCTTTTCTAGCATAGGCCTTGCTTTAGTTATAGGTAAGTGAAGAAAAGCTCCTCCAGAGGCTAAATCAAGGGATTCCTTAGATTCCTTGGTAAGACCCAAATAAAAAAGTTGAATAAGCACAGGGTCTAGAAAACCAAGGTCAGGGCCAAATGTAACAAGTTCATTAAAACGCTCCCATAATTTACTAAGAGATTCTTGTTCTAGTTACCTAAAAGTTAGAACCTCTTTTCGAAGGTTAACTACTCTATGGATGGGAAAGAAATATAAACAAAATTCAGAGTATAATGTTTCCCATTCACCTTGCATACTCCCTACGGCTCGATTATACCAACGTTTGGCTCTTCCGGTCAAGGAGAACGGAAAAAGCTTCCATCTAATAGTCTTATCGGACATGCTATCAATGCGCAAGCATGCACAGGTCTGCTCGAATTCTCGTAAGTGTGAGTATGGATTTTCGTTACCTTCTCCCGAGAAGGGTTTATCCCGAATCATATTAATTAAACATGGGCGCAGCTCATAGCCAGGTGTGATGATAGGTTCATTAGATTTCGGTGGCCCGAAGCTTTCGCGCATGCCATAAAGACAGATAGGAATAGAATTAAAAGCATCCATAAGGATGAACACAAAAAATAATGAAGAGAATGGGATAAAATAAGAAAAGATAAAAAGTATAATACAAGATTAAGCTAGACTAAGTCAAAATCAGCAAACCGTTCCCCGAACGGCGCCAAAAATGCTTGTTGGTATAAATTAACTGTACTCCATTAAATAAGTTTTAAGTAGGATTATCCGCAAGCGCACAGATATCATACCAGTGTCACATTTTACCCGGAGGTTTTAAATATCGTATCCACAGGGAACAGTTGTGATGATGACAAAGTATATAGACTTAACCCTACAATTAGGCTAGATAATATCAAGAAAGAGGAAATAGCTATTGAACTCTGGTTCTAACAACCGGAAAGCTTTGTATAATACCGTTCTAACTGGGCAAATAACCCGAATAGGAGAAGAAACGGAGTAATCTCCTACCAAGCACCTATAAACCTATCAATCCTATTAACGGGAAGTGGACTACAGAGGAACCAACGCAGCTGTCACCTACGCGGACTACCACTATCCGGCCAATCAGAGGACATCCACAAGTAAACCTAGCCTAGGCATCACGCCTACACTATGAAATACTACTTCAACCAAGTAATGACCAAGATCAAAGCACTCAATATGAGCTGTGAACTTAAGAACAAATAAGAACAACTGCTTACTTGAATCGGAATGACGAATACAAAAGTACCTCAGAACGCAGCTCCGGGCGAGGGAGCTGAATCCGGAAAGAATACAGCCACGAAGAAGCACCGACAGGGGCGAAACTCCTCCGGAATCTCTACTCCTCTACTCAATCTCTCTAATCTCTAAACAAGACTAGATCTAGATGAACTAGTCTCTCCTAATTGCTATAACTAGATGAACTAGAACTAGATAAACTATAACTAGATCAACTAGAGGGGCCCTAACCCTAAGTATGTAGAGAATATGAAGCACCGGGGTGTAGAATGCCTCTTGAAGGGGCCTTGGGGCGTCATTATATAGGCCGAGGTGGAGTAGGGGGCAAGGAACCGCCACGTCATCGATCCGCATCTTCATATTGTGTGCACCGTCGGATCAAACCGACCTTTAAATCGACGTAGGGATGCTTTGATTGGCTTCCAAGGAAGCGTGGGAGGAAAACTCCAGAAGAGGAGCGCCGCCGCTTGACCTAGAGGCGCGCCGGCCGCCATGGTGGGGCCGACCGGCCCACCGTGGTGGCCCCCGTGGGTCCCGCTTGGGTGTCTTCTAGACGTTTCTGAGCCCCGATGACGATGTTTGCCGACGTGGATAAATTTTGTGATAATTATACACTCTAATCCCTCTTTTATGCTTTTCTGGAACAATCCCTGGAAAATATAGAATATGCAAAACTCGTGGAAATTGTCAGTTAAAACCCTAGACTAGTGTGTACTCATGTGCCTTTTTATGTCTAAATTTCTAATAAAAGTTGACGTTATTCACCGTCAACAAATGCTAACCTTAGCGATGACTACTAAGTATAATTGCACTAACCATAATATGCGTTGGCATGTAGCTAGGAATAACTTAGGAATATCTCTTGATGTTCTACTAGTAACCCTAATGATATGGCTAGGAGTCTATCTGTTTACGCTGATGATTTATACTTATCTTTATCATTTATCTTGTGACTTACCCCTGCATTGAGTAGCGAGGACATGGTATGCCTATCCATTACACTATAGGTCATTCAGCAACCATAAACACACACCAGCAGACCTTCCCATGGGAAAAATATAAACGACAACCTGATAATACTATAGATAAAATGCTACAATGGTATTCAATCCATGCTCTCACGGATACTCAGTTTATATGTCTACTAGTTGTATGATTTAATACCACACTCCCGATGTCATAGCTGGGGGTGACAACTCGGCACTTTGGTGGCGATGCTAAGATATGCTCACCAGCATTTTTGGCACCGTTCTTTGAGGAGAGGTTTTATATCTATTTTCATAGTGATGTTAAGGAGTGTCAACATCCTACCATCAACCTTGCTTCTTCTATGTTATCTCTGTCGAGGAATCTGCTTCTCGTCCTTTCTTTCGAGGATATTGGTTTTTTAACCGCCCTTTTGAATAATTCGTTCGTCCTTGGATTTTCATTGCAGAAGTCTATGAACTATCATTTTGAAAGAATGTTATCTCTGAATGCCTCTATTACTTCTCTGTCGGTGATGTCATGCACTTGTGCCCTTATTTCGCCAAATCTTCTATAGAATTCTCTGAGATTTTCATTCGTTTGCTGCTGTAGACGTTTCGGTTCCATAGGCATTATCAGGTGGGTTATTATCCCTATAAAGTGATCACAAAAAGCTCTTTATAGGTCTTCCCAGAATCTGATGGACCCAGGCCACAATTTGTCGAACCATTATAGAGGCATAGATTCTAGTGCCATTAGAAAAAATAATGCTTTGATATTATTGTTTCCTCCTGCTAGCTCTACTGATTGAGAGTATACCCTGAGCCACTGCCTGGGTTCTATCTTTCCATCATACTTCGAGTGATTTGAAGGTTTAAACTTGTGGGGTAGTTTTATGGCTGTAATCTTCCTGCAAAGTAAGGAAATCAATCGTAGGGTTCTTTGTTCCTGTAATACATTCTGTTGTATTTTTCTTCTCTTCCGTAATATGGAGCTTGGGTTCTTCTTGGTTTGGATCTAACTTCCCTGAAGTCTGATTCTCCTTGTCCCTCTTCTTTTTCTATTATTTCTGTCTGCCCTGTCATCTGTTTCGTAATCGCGTGCTGACTTCTTTGAGGTATTCTTTGTGCTTCCGGCCTTTCGTTAATATTGCTGCTTCCTTGTCCTTCTAGTCATTCAAAAGCCGACCTCCTAGGAGGGTGTTGATCCCTGGGTTCTTTCTCTGTATTGCTAGCTTTGTTTTTATTGCCTTTCTTTCTTGCTCCTTTTTATTGAGTTCTTCTAGTCCCTTGGTGAGTGCTTGAATCTTACTTCTTCCTCCTTCCTTTTGTTGAACTCCATCAAATTTGTTTTGTATTTGTTCTGGACTTGCTTTTTTGGGATCGCTCGAGTTCTTCTTCCATGCTTTATCTTGTTTCTTTTGATTCTAGCTTGTTTTTTATCATCGTTTTCGTTAGTATCTGTATCTTCATCTGAAGGATGTTGGATTCTGATTCGTCTGATGTCCTTTCGTCGGGTATCGTGGGTGGTTCATATATAGAGTCCTCTGAGTTCTTTTGTATTTAAGCTGTTTCTTGTCTTCTTCAAAGGTTTCGCTGATCGAGCTGCTAAGTTCTTTTCCCTCCTAGGATGGGAATTCTTCGTAATACTCATGGAGGTCTGAAGAGTTGGAGAAGGAAGAGCCCGGCTGTTGGCAGTGCTTAACTCACATCTTATACTGCCAACATATATACAAAAGAGAGATGAAACACCACCATAACTAGAATATAGGGTCTATACACTAACAAATTCTACAGTTTTGGTGAGTACACATGTTTTGCAGGTCTATCAAGAAAGAACATCAAAGATGGGCCAAAAGTATATTAAAAATCCAAAAGATCCAGCCCAAGAACAAAAGCAATTCCAAAGGAACTCATATCCGTCTGTACAATTGGGCCGAGCACCACACGTGGCAAGCATCCAGACCCAACCAGCAACCGACCAGAGAAAGGCGGTGGCCAACTGAGCCTCCCCTGGTGCGTCCACACTAGGGTGCAGCCGCACCCCCAGCACCGCCTCTCGAGCCCACCCTTCTCTGGCGGTTCATTTTAGGCGGTTCCAAGGTCGGTTGCACAAGGAGTTACTGCTGTCCAGGCCAGAACCGACCTCCAGCAACTATAAAAGGACCCCCTCACCCTCTCTCAAAGCAACACAACACAATTGGAGAAGAAGAAGAGGGCCAAGTTTAAATTCCATCCTAACTTAGTTAGTTTAGTGTAGAGAGTGAGCGAGAGAAAGTAGAGAAGAGGTTCGGGCGTGTCTGCCATCTCTCATCTTAAACTCGGTGTCTCCGGGTTGAGGAGGCGGAGTGCCGGGTGTGTCGGCTTCCTCTCGACGTGTACCTCTACGGCCGTATACTACTTAGAGTATAAGGTCAATGTTCGACTACGGTGGTGAGTCTCTATTTCGTGTTTTCTTGTGTATTACATTCCTGCGGGTTCGTGGTTCGTTACTTGCCTCAGTAGCGAATGTTCTAGTAGAGGACTCCTGATAAAGACGGATGTTCCTGGCCAACGCTAGAATAGTAATCGATAACGTAGACGTGGTGTCTAAGTTATAGGTTACCCTCGTTTGCCTCAAGTTCATGGGTGAGGGGTAGGTGTTAGGTGGTGACAGCCCTAACATCCTTTGTATTCCCCCACTTTCGGGTGTGATGTAGAGTTATAGGCCGGCATCACCTAGCAGACTAGGTGCGATCCGGTGCCCGAAGTAAGAGTGTAGTAAGCGAGATTATCTTCGTGTAGAGAACCTAAACCATAGAAAAACCTCACTACCCAAGTTATCCTTCCTTCAACCCTCTAGGGAGGACTAAGTGCAAAGACTAAGCATAGCCGTTCTTCATGAAAATATGATACCCTGTCTATCACATGGTGAAGTGCTACGACGGTATTTCCGTGCGCTTGCAGATTTGGCTGCTTTCGCTAAGAAATACCAACACCGGCCATGTTGCTACACAATTCTTTGTGGTTTCTTCATTAAGCATGTCCTCCTGGATTTGGGTGTTCATGACCCTTGCCTTGTTTCTTTCGGAGTGGCATTCCTGTACGATCTTGATTGTATTTCTTAATCCGAAAGGGAAAGGAATTGTATTGTTACCTGCTATCTTTAGAGAAAATTTTGTCTCCTTTTTTGAGTCAGATTCATAACCTTTTTCTAGTTCTGGCTCGGAGTCGTTGATCTCGGCGAGTTCAGCTTCTTCCATGATTTTGGCTTCTAGCTTGTCTTTTTTGTCGAGAAGACGACCGTGGAGTTGTCCATCGTCGTCTACATTGCAGATCCACGATATGAGCGAAGCTCATGTTGAAGTCGAGGTCCACCAAGCTCTCGAGAAAGAATTCATCGAAAGCCCCTACCTTGCGTGCCAACTGTCGATGTTTTATCACCGATAACCTATCAGGGGGTACCTGGCACAGTTTTGTTCGGATCTCGTCGAATCTAACAGAACTTGGTGGTTAGTGCGTGTAATAAGAATGACTTATACTGGTTCAGGCCCTCAAGTTGCTTGAGTAATTGCCCTAGTTCAGTTGGGTGTTGTTGATCGTATTGTGAGTATTGGTTCTGTTTACAAGAGGTACCCTCAGCAGCCCTTTATAGTCCAGGTGCTGCTCAGGGTTCTTTTTGTGTCCTAGTCGGACTACAAGATAGAGTTCTAAACTCAATCTTGTCTTTTACTTTTTACTTATACAAACGGATTTGCTCCGTATTCCTTTTAATATCATCTTCGATAAGAAACCCCTTGGCTCCTGATGCATCCGGCCCAGGTGAGGTTGGATGAAAAGCCCGACACACCGATCCGGATTCCCTGAATCCTGCAATCTTAGCACCGACAGCCGAAATTACAACGCACCGATCCGGCTACAACGCCACTAGGGCCTCTTGTTGCGCCTCGGCAATCTTAGCACCGCACTTCAGCGCACCCCTTCCAGAAAAGGCCCAATCACCCTAAAAGACTAGTCTAATGGGGGAAGGGTGGCTCTCCCTTTTAAGGTGGCTTCCTCGTCCCAAGCTAAGCAAGGTGGGATTATTTAGAGGCTCACACGGTTGCCGCCCGACTACAACTGGGCCACTTGGCCCATTGTTGCGTCTTGGCCAGCGGGTAATAGTGGAGGATGTCCTCATCATTCCCACCCTCTTAAACAAGGGCCCAGCTCTGATACCAAATGATGTGAACCCGTTAGGGTTTTTGCTCGATCTTTCGATGAGAGGTGTGGGATAACTCGACTGGTGAATGGAGATGACATTCACGGCTCGACTACAGCCGTCCAAGACTGCGCCTTAGCAACCGATACACCACCACAATGGCTGTCACAATCTTGTGGAGCGCGACACCCGGCCACTAGGGCACTCGTCCTGCAAGCAATCGAAGAACCAGCAAGAACAAGTAGAATAAGTACTAAATTACTAGATGTAAATGAAGATTTCAAACTCAATCTCCAATGAAGTGGGGTTCCGAAGACAAGAAGACGGGCGGCTGATCCCGCACGCGCGCTTACAAGCAAGTAGCGAAGGCTAAACTTGATCTAAACAAAACCCGAGTGTTCTTGGCGGCGGCCAGGGGGTATATGACGTGGGGAGGACGACCACAAAGGTGTTTGGGTCGTGCTCCAACCCTAGGACACGTCCCTAATGGACCCTAAGACAATACACAGCCCATCGGGCTAAAATAAGGTGACGCAGCACCCTGGATAGAACGACCTGTCGGTGTTATTTCGGTCATTGCTGCTGCCTCCGAGAAGATATGGACTTGAGATTGGATCCATACGAAAGTAAACTTGATAAGCTTTCCAACAAGTCCTGAAACACCTCAATCCGACTCCGTACGCAATCGTGGTAACTGTCACAACTGTACGCTTTGCTGCAGTCCGAATCCAACATCCAAACCGTGTTCGAATTGGACTCTTTCTTTTCTTGTGCCAAAAGTGACGTGGTGGCCTGGTTGAGGACGTTAGGAATAGATGGACTTGGTCCCCAATCAACTTCATTAACCATACATGCTTTCCATATGCAATCAAACCTTCCCTTGATCCATGTAAGTAATTCTGAAAATGAAAATATACACAATTTATGGTGCAGCAACAATTCTTCAAGTATATAGAATGTAAACCTAACATGGATTAACTTCACCTTTGGTTTAGAAGTGGTTAACTTGATCATATCTGAGCCAGTCATGTCCTCATCATTCTCCCCTTCTTGACAGCAAACCGTCCTCGGTTTGACCTTAGGTGGTTGATGTGTTGTAGATTGCAGCAAACAGTTCCCCCTTCTTGTGATTTATCCTGTTTCTTTGCAACAAAACTAGAGGAACTGGACATGATATGATTACAGCTATTGCAGCCTTGCAGTTGATCAGATGTTTGCACAATAAAAGGAGACTTAATATTTGAACAAATATAAACTCGATGGATCATATACTCTCCTTCACAATTGTATTTGCCAACAGCAGAAAAACTTATAGTTGAAGAATATAGCAGTTGAAATTTAGCAAACAGGTTATTCTCTAAATAGCTAAACTCAATAAGATCATCAAATTCAATGTACCCCATTATATGTAATGATGACAACAATTGAGTTTCTTCATTTTCATTTGCAATATTAACAATGTGTTTATATTCAGTACTCATTGGTTCAAAATTTGTAGCTTTATTTACTTGTGGTATGGATATAAGTGATGCATTAGTACAAAACTTTGCTTCGTGTGACAAAGGCAAATTAGGAACTCGTTCCACAATTGATTGCTCTATGGTAGCATGATTAGTGGACAAATGTAATTCAACAAAAAGAATGCCCACCTTGGGTTATGTGATAATCATTTGACTTACCATTGACATTGTGCTCAATTGATGTGCATGTAGCTACATTCACTTCTTTAAATGTTTCACTGTGTATCTGAAACTGCTCGCTCTCCATTTGTATATTGTTGTCTATTTGCTGTAAATTATTAATAATAGGAGAGACACATGCATCTATAGTATTTGTTAGATTCTTTCTAAGCTTTATTTCAGAATCGCAAGCAAGATCAAACAACTCATGAAAAGAGCTATAATCTTTATCAACAAGAATGTTCTGAATTTCCACATTAAGACCTAGTAAAAATCTGTGCTCCAAAAATTCACCGGTTTCATCTAAGCCACAATGCAGCAAACATAATTTTAGTTTCTCCATGTATTCTGCTACACTTTTGGTTCCTTGTTTTACAGATGTCAGTTTTGTAAATAGAATTTTAGAATAATACTCAGGAACAAAAACATCTCTAAAATGCATTTTCACATCTTTCCATGATTGAGGAGCCTTACCAAATCGACAAAGATGTTTCCATTCAGTTAAAGCATATTTAGTGAGAACACTTGAAGCAACTCTAATCTTTTGTTTTTCAGATAGATCATACTTTTTAAACTCATTGTCTACTATTAACTCCCATTCAATATATGCATGAGGATCATACCTTCCATCAAAATTAGGTAGTACAGATTTTATTCTTTCAAGCAATACATGACATACCTCTTGAGTAGCATGCTTATTGTGTGCCACAACTTTAGCAAAGTGATGGGAATATTCAACCTGATCATCTCCTTTTTCCATGTATATTTCTGCCATGATTAGAAGAAAACAAGAAAGACACAGTATATATGCTCCTATCAGCTACTAGAATGTTGTTGTCGTAATTCTCTCACTCTCAACCTGTTCAAACATGCTCTTAAAAGTTCTTACCAAGCGAAACAGGAGCGACCGGCTACCACAAGTGTGCAACAATGGAATGAAGTGTATCGGCGCCGCAGCAACAAAGACCTGTCAAGCTGTAGAATATGTGGAGCTATAGGAGGGTTGAAACAAGGAACGAACTAGCACCACGTTAGTTATAAATGCAAGCTGAATAATCGTTCAACGGCGGTATTGTGCTGGTCCTAGGCTAAACCATGCTAGAGACGTGAGCCTAGGCACAAAGGTAGTCACCGACAAAGAGCAGCTAGCACAGCACCAATGAAAACACCGAATTCAGCCCCAAATATTTTTTTTCTTTCTCTTGGTTTTTTTTGTCTTTTTTCCTCTTCTCTTTTTTTGTCTTCTCTTTTTTTTTCTTTGTATTTCTTTCACTTCTCTTTTTTTTCTTACTTTTTTCACCCTTTTCTTGGCTGAATATCAGGACAAATCAACACAGAATGTGTATTGCACAGATTATAGATCGCTAATCTCCAGGACAATTGCGGATGGCTCAAAAGAAATTTCTAGACAAGGCTAGATCCGTTGGAAAGGTAACAAGATAAGGTTTCCAGATTATATCTAAACACTTGAATCGGACATAAGATGGATCCGTGATGACAAAAACGCCGCACTGATGTATGATGATGCTGGATCTCGTGGTGATCAAAACGTGATAGAACTCAAAACTCTAAAGGATTATACACTAAGACCAGCAACTCGACACAAACCGATGCAACTGAAAACTCAACAAGCCCTAACTAAGTAGTACTAGTAAAGGCTCAAAAAGTTTATAGGATTGCAAGTAAACTAATCTACTAATATTTTTTTTGGCTTTCTTTTCTGGACTATAGGAATTTAATCAAAACAACGAAGAATTGAAAATCTCTCACCGATAAACCTTGCTCTAAACAAGATGAACAAGCACTGAATTGCCAAATAAATATAAAGGTTTAAATCTGAAGTAATAAGACGGTGGGGTTCCGGATACAATCAGACGGACGGTTGATCCAACACGTGCGCTGAAAGGCGGCAGCAATCGCTAACTCAACAAAACAAAACCCGATCTGTTTGTGGCGGCTACGGAGGTATATGAGAGGGTAGGGGATGACCTTAGACCTGGTATGGGTCGTCCCACAACCCTAGGACGCGCCCCTATTGGGCCCCACTTGATACACGGCCCATCGGGCAACAATCAGGTGACACAGCACCATGGACAGGAAAGGTCTCTATATTAAATCGATGATTCCGGCCGCCTCGGAGTAGATATGGATATGAGTCTGGATCCATATGAAAGTAGACTTTATAAGCTTTCCAACAAGTCCTAGAACATCCCGATCGGAGTCCATATGAAGTTGTGGTGACCCGTGCAAGCTGGAGTTGTTCTGCAGTCCGAATCCAATTCCAAAACATGTTGGATTTGGACTCTTTCTTTCCCTGCACCAAAGGTGACGTGGTGACTTGGTGGAGGACGTTATGGATACTTGGACCTGGTCCCCAATCAACTTCATGAACCATCCATGCTTCTCGGATGCGATCCACTCTTCTCTTGATCCATGTAAGCACTTCTGAAAATGAAAACAGAGACACTTTCTGGTGCAGCAACAATTCATCAAATATATAGAATGTAAACCTAGCATGGATTAACTTCACCTTTGGTTTAGAAGTGCTTAACTTGATCATATCTGAGCCAGTCATGTCCTCATCATTCTCCCCTTCTTGACAGCAAACCGTCCTCGGTTTGAGCTTAGGTGGTTGACATGTTGTATATTGCAGCAAACAGTGCTCCCCTTCTTGGGATTTATCCTGTTTCCTTGCAACAAAACTAGAGCAACTGGATATGATATGATTACAGCTATTGCAACCTTGTAGTTGATCAGATGTTTGCACAATAAAAGGAGACTTAATATTTAAACAAATATAAACTCGATGGATCATATACTCTCCTTCAATTGTATTTGCCAACAACATGAAAACTAACATTCGAAAAACATGGCAATTCAGACCTGGCAAAGAAATATTTCTCTAAACAACTCAGCTCACAAAGTTCATTGAACTCAATATATCCCAATGTGTGTAAAGATAATAGTGATTGAGCTTCATCATTTTCAGTAACAATATGAACAACATGCTTAAATTCGGCACTCATTGGTTTAGAAGTTTCAGATTTATTCATTAATTGTGTTGCAAAAACAAGTGCAGCTTTATCACAAAACTCTTCATTATCACACGAAACAGCAAGCTCACAAGTTTGTGGCAAAGGAAACTCATAAAATGGTTTTAGAATTGATTGCTCCATATTTGCAAATGTAGTGGATAAATGATGTCCCAAGGCAATTGGTTCATATGGAGGAACAACTAGAGCATTAACGTTTTCATCAGCATACGAAATGGAAGAAACAAGATTAGCATGGACCACATTGTTATTGCAAGTATCTTTGTGATGACAACATCTGCTTTTCAGCAATACAAGCAAGCAAAAACAAGTGAGAGATATGGCTATATGTTTCATGTATGAGTATGGTTTGAATTTTAGAACTGAGCCCTTTCATGAACATGGTCATAACATCTGCCATGCAAGCATCTAACCCACCAAATAATCGACAAATGTTAAAAAAACATGGTAGTATGCCTTGACAGTCCTACTACCTTGTTCTAATTTCTCTAGTTTGGCAAGCAAATGATCAGCATAGTAGGCAGGAATATAGATATCTCTGAAAGAACTTTGAAACCATGCCAAGATTGAGGAATTTTGTTGTGCCGACAAATGTGTTTCCATTCATTCAAAGCATATTTGGTTAAAGCACTAGAAGCAGCAAAAATCATTTGTTGTTCAGACAAGTCGTGCTTATCAAATTCATTATCTACAGCCAGCTCCCATTCAATATATGCATGAGGATCATAGTTTCCTTCAAAGTAAGGTAGTGCAGATTTTATTCTATCAAGAAAAACATCGCAAGCCTCATGAATACCATGCTTGTCATTAGCCATGCCATGAGCCAATTGGGGATATGCAACCCGAGAAGATCCATCTTTATTTTCCACGTGAATCCCTGCCATGATTAGAAGAAAACAAGAAAACACACAATAATATATATGCTCCTATCAACTAGTAGGATCTGGTGGTTTGCAATTTTCACTCTCAACCTATTCAAATAAAGCTCTTACGAGTTCTTACCAAGCCAAACAGGAGGTGATGGCAACCAACAAGATGGCAACTTTTGAAAGAAGATGTATCGACGCCGTAGCAACAACACCTGTCAAGTTGTAGTCGGATATGTGGAGCTGTAGGTTGGCTTAAAAGTGATGCACAAGGATCGCTAGAACCACGTTAGTTAAAAACAAGCTGAATTAGTGTTCAACGGCGGTACTATCTTGGTCCTAGGCTAGAACATACTAGAGACGCGAGCCTGGACACAAACGAAGTCACATGACACCAAAGAAAGCAAGGCACTTTGTAAGGATAAAATATCAATATGCTTCTGAAATAATGGATTGAAATGGAATACTAAAATATGATCCTTGTGACTATATATTTGCTGAGTATGCAGAATAAATTATATCTCTTTTCCTTTCTTTTTTTCTTTCTTGCTTTTTTCTGATTTTTTTAACTCTTTTTTTTCACAACTCCCTCAAATCTGAATATTAAGAACAGACAACATATGTCTGTTTTGTTTTCAACAAAACAAGGCACAAGATTTGTTTGCCTGACCAATCAGATTTTGGTGCTTGTTAGAATACAGCGAAGATGGATATTGGTGTCAATGGCAGCGAAAAACAAAGGTGATGGTGGTGATGCTAGTGGTGATGATGACAGCGAAAGAAAGCGTTGTATGAATGTGAAGATGATGAAAATAACAAGCATGGAATATGTGTGCTGGCTGCAACGTAGATGATAAAGGAGAAGTGACTAAAACGTGACAAGAACTCGAAACTCTAGTGTACTAAACACTAAGACCAGCAACACGACATGATGATGCAACCACAAATTCAACAAGAATAAACTTGGTAGTAATAGCAAAAGGCTCAAAGTGTTTTTGGGACAAAAGGAAAAATGAATCTACTATTTTTTGTGAGGTTTTTTCTGGACTATAGGAAAAAACAGCAATAATAACTAATCTCTCACCGATCAAACCTTGCTCTGATTACCAACTGATATGGGTAAGGGTGTCCCGATCTTTCGGTGGAGATTGATAACTTCGATTTTGACTGGAGAGACGTTCACGACCCGACTACAACCATCCAAGGATACTGCGCCTTAGCGACCGATACACCAACTCCAGTGGTTGTTCGCAATCTTGTGGAGCACGATCAACCAAACCACTAGGGTTATTCCTGCAAGCAATCGAAGAACCAGCAAGAACAAGATGAACAAGCACTGAATTGCCAAATAAATATGAAGGTTTAAATCTGAAGTAATAAGGCGGTGGGGTTCGAATACAATCGGACGGACGGTTGATCCAACACGTCTTGTTGAAAAGCGGCAGCAATCGCTAACTCAACAAAACAAAACCCGATCTGTTTGTGGCGGCTACGGAGGTATATGAGAGGGTAGGGGATGACCTTAGACCTGGTATGGGTCGTCCCAAAACCCTAGGACGCGCCCCTATTGGGCCCCACTTGATACACGGCCCATCGGGCAACAATCAGGTGACACAACACCATGGACAGGAAAGGTCTCTATATTAAATCGATGATTCCGGCCGCCTCGGAGCAGATATGGATATGAGTCTGGATCCATATGAAAGTAGACTTTATAAGCTTTTCAACAAGTCCTAGAACATCCCAATTGGAGTCCATATGAAGTCGTGGTGACCCGTGCAAGCTGGAGTTGTTCTGCAGTCCGAATCCAATTCCAAAACATGTTGGATTTGGACTCTTTCTTTCCCTGTACCAAAGGTGACGTGGTGGCTTGGTGGAGGACATTATGGATACTTGGACCTGGTCCCCAATCAACTTCATGAACCATCCATGCTTCCCGGATGCGATCCACACTTCTCTTGATCCATGTAAGTACTTCTGAAAATAAAAACAGAGACATTTTCTGGTGCAGCAACAATTCATCAAATATATAGAATGTAAACCTAACATGGATTAACTTCACCTTTGGTTTAGAAGTGGTTAACTTGATCATATCTGAGCCAGTCATGTCCTCATCATTAATATCTGGCTCAGATATGATCAAGTTAAGCACTTCTAAACCAAAGGTGAAGTTAATCCATGCTAGGTTTATATTCTATATATTTGATGAATTGTTGCTGCACCAGAAAGTGTCTCTGTTTTCATTTTTTAGAAGTGCTTACATGGATCAAGAGAAGAGTGGATCGCATCCGAGAAGCATGGATGGTTCATGAAGTTGATTGGGGACCAAATCCATGTATTCCTAACGTCCTCAACCAGGCCACCACGTCACTTTTGGCACAAGGAAAGAAAGAGTCCAAATCCAACACGTTTTGGAATTGGATTCAGACTGCAGAACAACTCCAACTTGCACGGGTCACCACGACTTCATATGGACTCCGATTGGGATGTTCTAGGACTTGTTGGAAAGCTTATAAAGTCTACTTTCATATGGATCCAGGCTCATATCCATATCTACTCCGAGGCAGCCGGAATCATCGATTTAATATAGAGACCTTTCCTGTCCATGGTGTTGTGTCACCTGATTGTTGCCCGATGGGCCGTGTATCAAGTGGGGCCCAATAGGGGCGCGTCCTAGGGTTGTGGGACGACCCATACCTGGTCTAAGGTCATCCCCTACCCTCTCATATACCTCCGTAGCCGTCACAAACAGATCGGGTTTTATTTTTGTCGAAGTTAGCGATTGCGCCGCCTTTCAACAAGACGTGTTGGATCAACCGTCCGTCCCGATTGTATTCGAACCCCACCATCTTGTTACTTCAGATTTAAACCTTTATATTTATTTGGCAATTCAGTGCTTGTTCATCTTGTTCTTGCTGGTTCTTCGATTGCTTGCAGGAATAACCCTAGTGGTTTGGTTGATCGTGCTCCACAAGATTGCGAACAACTACTAGAGTTGGTGTATCGATCGCTAAGGCGCAGCATCCTTGGACGGTTGTAGTCGGGTCGTGAACGTCTCTCTAGTCAAAATCGAAGTTATCAATCTCCACTGAAAGATCGGGACACCCTTACCCATATCAAATGATGCATCTGGCCCAGGTGGGGTTGGATGAAAAGCCCGACACACCTTTCCAGATTCCCTGAATCCTGCAATCCTAGCACCGACAGCCGAAATTACGACGCACCGATCCGGCTACAACGCCACTAGGGCCTCTTGTTGCGCCTCGGCAATCTTAGCACCGCACTTCAGCGCACCCCTTCCAGAAAAGGCCCAATCACCCTAAAAGAATAGTCTGATGGGGGAAGGGTGGCTCTCCCTTTTAAGGTGGCTTCCTCCTCCCAAGCTAAGAAAGGTGAGATTATTTAGAGGCTCACACAGTTGCCGCCCGACTACAACTGGGCCACTTGGCCCATTGTTGCGTCTTTGCCAGCGGGTAATAGTGGAGGATGTCCTCATCAGCTCCCCCCATCGACAACGTTACAATAGGTGTGTTACCTAGTGTTGTAATACCTTGTAATCTTGTACTTCCATGTTGTATGACTGTGGTATCAACTGAATCTCTACTGTAATGTAACACTTAAATTATACTTAGTTCTCCAAAGAAAACGTTCCCCGCTAATAGTCTCCAACCATTATGCACCTAGAAAAATGCACACAGAAATCCATCTTTATTAAAATCAAAGACTAATAATATATCCAAAACCAAATTCGATAGCCAGGATTCCATGTTTGATGTCTGGCTTCTCACGTCTCCCTCACCTAGGCTTCTCACGCCGGCTTCTCCCGCACCGGCTTGACATGGTTGTGGAGACCAGAGAACAAATCACCAAACAACTAAAAAAAATTATTACCGCAAAAAAATAAAGGACGGAATGGAGATGTCCGCTTCCGCAATCGCCGCCGCCTGCTGCCCCGTGAGGCACGCCGCCGCGGATCGAGACATTGCCGCCGCCTGCTGCCCCGCCCGCCCCGCGACCAGCGGCGTCGCCACGCCATCGCCGAGGCCTGCCTCGTGGCAACGCACGCCAAACGAAGACCACCGCTCCCTGCTGTCAGATGAGGGGCGCCATCACCCAGAACCCTGAACCCCCGCAAGACTAGGACGCCGCCGGCCAGAACCTGCGTCGGACGCGGCGGCCAGTACGTTGGCGAGGTTAGGTCCCACTTCCTCTTTCTCGCCGTCGCGCGGGCGAGTGCGACCTCCACTCCACCTACCCGCAGAGGGGTGCCGCGGCAGCGCAACACCTAGCCATGTGGCAGTGAAAATGGATAACGGCATTGGGGTTGTGGGGCTGCCGATCCCGACGCGATGGGGATGTTCAGGTCTTGTGGTTCGGCGGCAAGTATGTGCCCAAGTCGCTGACCACGCTCGCCACCGATGAGGAGTTCCAGGTAACGGCCGTAACGCTACCACGCCTGCACTCCTCTGTCTAGGACTTCGAATTTGCTTGTATTAGTGAAGTGGGATTTGATATTTATGGGGTCTCCGGGATCCATTCGTTGCTTTTATCTCTCACTGTGTTAGCACGAGTTTGCCATTTGGGCACCCTCGTTCAGTTGTGTTTAACTGGTACAAATTTCAGCTGGTACAGAATGTCATTTATTAACTAGCATCCATTACTGAGTAGTAGATTGCTGGAGCATACACATCATTCATGTTGTGGACTTCTCACTTCCGTTAGGGGCTCATGACGTAGCTGGGCTTTGAGTTTGGACACTATAGTTTGCATATCGTAGATTAATAGTACAATACAATGCTTGCAGCTGCGTTCACTTGAATTAGACTCTTGCATATAATTTGTATGCATAAAGCAACTACATGATCAGATATTTATAGATCGCATAGGACTGTCTTGCTGTCCACACCCTTTTAAGAACTGATACTTGGTTTCGAAAGGTTGTGAAGACGTAGGCTGCCTTGATTTAAAAGTATAAACTGGTCCTTACAACCTTGTGGTACATTAATCACAGTTTTGGTTTCGATCGCCTCAGTCACGCCTTTGTTAAGGTCGGTGATCTGTCCAAATAATATGAGCTCTCCCCTGGCTTTCAGCAAAAAAATTACTATGTAGCTACTTGTCGGTGCTAAAACTAGTGGTCCTAGTACCAACGAGTGAATTTACGTGCGTGCTCCCAACCCTGGATGGTGTGCAAGAAGGACACAAAAAGGATTTGTATTATCCTGCACCAAGGTGCCTGTAGGTAGGGTGTACAAGCAGGTGGAGAGAGGGAACTGTCCCAAGTCTCGTGTGAGATGAGTGTGTGTGTGTGTTTGTTTGCCAAGGAGATTGCTTGACTTGCTCAGTTGGATTCACCTCTCTTTTCGGAAGGGCCTCCGTCCCCCCCTTTTATAGCCCAGAAGGGGATGGGCCGGGCTTTACAATCTGATGTTTGAATAGGAAAAGACGGTGGTGGGCGCCGCCTCATCCTGCCGAGGCCTTGGGGCTCCCTCTCTCCTTGTGCCGAGGCCCCGGGTGAGGCGGCGGTTTTTGTCTTGCACCTGGCGCCGCCTTGTCGATGGCGGGCGCCGTTCCGTGGAGTCGGCTCCTCGTTCTTGGCGAAGGAGGGGCGTCTGCCTCTGCGAGGGGGTCGGCGTGGGCGTCATGATGGCGTGCCCAGTGCGTGGCCTCTTTGTAGCTTTGACTCACTCCCGGTCCGGGCCCCCCGAGGGCAGCGGCATCGTTGTCGTATACGGCGTGGTCGGCGTAGAGATACAGCGTATGGGGCCATCTCCGTGCGCCCCGGCTCTAGAAGCTGGGTGCACGTGGCCGGGCACCGGAAGACCCGGCCGCCCGTACGAGGGTGGTGCCGTGCTCCTGCCGGGACGCGGCGTGCTCCGTATTTGGACTCCGTGATGGGACCTGTTACAGGGGTTGGTTATCATGGCGCCCCTACAATGGCGAGCATGGCCGCCACTATAGGGATTGCGTGTCGTGGCCTTGAAGCGCCCGAGAGGTGCAGAGTGGTGACGGACGGCTCCCATCCCCCTGCCAGGGGCTAGCGTCACCTGACAGTCACTGTGGGAAGGCGGGCGGTAGATATCACGTCAAGTCGGTGGTCAGTCTTTGACCAGGTGATGCGGCGCGCTGTCGTCCGAGGCCTTAGGCCTTAGGGGGCTCGGGCGGGGCGGAAGGCGGGAACTCATCCCAGGCCGCTGGGGAGGCCTCGGGCGAGGCAGAGGTTAGTGCCCGTCCGAGGCCTCAGCAGGGAGGGCTCGGTCGGGACGGAAAAAGCGGGGACGCCGCCCGAGGCCTCTGGCTGAGAGGCTCGAGGCGAGTCGGAAAGGACGCCCGTCCGAGGCCTCTGAGGGAGGCTCGGGGCGAGACGGAAAACGAGGAACTCGTCCGAGGCCTTGGTAAAGGAGGCTTGGGCGGGTGGAAAGTTAGCGTTTGCTTGAAGTCCCAAAGAATGTGGGCTCGGGGGGTGTTAGTGTGTAGTCTTGCTGGGCCTTGGCGGGGCCGTGTTTTATTCTTGTGTGGCCTAGTTTTGCGTTTCTTGGGCCTAATTGTTAGGAAGGCCCTTATTTTGGTCCCCGACAGTGCCCCCCGAGCCTCCTGAAGGAGTGGGAGCACTCGTTCGGAGGCCGAGGTCGCTTCTTAGTCTAGTTCATGCCGGGCTAGGCTGTTAGATGCTCTAGGCGTTCCCTACGCCGGGTGCTGTGGCGCACCCCGGTGGGTGTAGCCCCCGAGGCCTCGGAGGGGCGTGAGTGATCCTTCGAGGGCTTGTGCGTGGTTGGTGAGGGTGTTACGCTCACCTCGGATCGTTCTCTCTGGTGGGGGCGCGCAGCACTCCGCCGGGTAGCCCCCGAGGCCTCGGAGGAGTGTGGGTGCTTCTCCGGGGCTTAAATGTTTCGGTCGTGTCTCTGTCGTTTGCCGAGTCCCCTGGGCCCGTCGGCTCGTCCGGGGGGCATGACGCGTGGTTAGATGACGTTTCCCTACTCCGGCCGCTGCGCCAGGGTAGCCCGAGCCCCGTTCGGGCGTGGGGCGGCCGCGAGGTACTTGGCCGTTAACTTCGTGAACGCCTCGCGCATCCCTTCCGCGAGGGAGGAGGGTGGATTTTGTCACGCCGTCGGTGACGAGTGTCACACGCAACTAGATCCGGTGAGTCGTTAACGGGAGGATCCAAGTGAAACGCCCGTGCCCCGTTCGTTAGGGGTTGGCCGGGCCCGGAGGCGCGTTTCATAAGAGCTCCACAGTGTCCCTGAGGCGGGGCTCGGGTCCCGTCCGCCGGGTCCCGAGGGCTCGGCGCTCTCCCACGCGGGATCCCCCTTTCTCAGGCTGCCGTGCTGGCCTCGGATGCTACAAGGACGGCCCCTGCTCGCCTTGGGGCTATCTTGTGTATGAGGCCGTCCCGGCGCCCGACTCTGCTTTGTCTGAGGAGCTGTCGAACCACGAGATGGGCCAGCTTTTCGTACCTCTGGACCGTAATGGGCCGTCGCCCGGCTCCTTCCGGGAAGGAAGCGCTTGGGTGTGAACACCCCCCAGGGGGACGTGGGCGCGCCTTTTCAGGGTGGCAGCGCGGGATGTGGGAGCGCCGCGCGGCTGGCGGAGCCCCACTTTCCGTCGTGGCGATTGCCGTGCGCGCGTGCTGCGGGTCCCACGAGGGGATGTGATGTGCGGCGCCGCGGCCCCACGGCCCGCGCCAGTCCCCCGGGTTCCGTGTGCTGGGATTTTATGTGGAGAAAAAAACTGCGCATCGTGCGTGAGGCGCCGCGGGGCCGTGTGGGCTGTGGCCGCTCGTCTTGCCCGGCGCCCGCTGGGTCTCTCCGTGCGACGTGTACTCAGTGGGAAATCCCGGGCGCGATCGTGCATTAAATGTGGGTAGGTGAACCGACCGGGGTTTCTGGGTATAAATACCTGGTGTGGGCGGCCGTCTGGTTTTCTTCTCGCCTTCCTCACCCTTGCGCCCACTTTCGTTTCCTCCGCCGCCGCCATCTGCATCCAGCGCCGCCGAGAAACGGGGCGAAAGGGAGAGAAACCACACACATCTGCCCTAGCCCACCGTCGCCATGGCGCCGAGGCCCGATCGTCGGCGGGAGGAGTGGGAAACGAGGCTCCGTGGACTACCGGGCCGGACGGCGCTCGTGGGGAAGGGGCTTGTCCGCCCCTGCGCCCGACCAGGCCTCGCCCGGTGGATTGTTCCGCCCGGCCGACCACTGTCCCCACACCCGCCTCCCGTGCGTCGTGAGCTTCACAACGTTCCATGAGAACGGGTTCGGGATGCCGGTGGGCGGTTCTTGTGGGCCATCCTCGAGTACTACGGCTGGAGCTGCAGAACCTCAACCCCAACTCCATCACGCGGTTTGGCGGTGTTCGTCGCCCTGTGCGAGGGGTACCTCGGAGTCGAGCCCCACTGGGATCTCTGGCTCTATTTCTTCGAGGGCGCCCTCTACTTCAAGGGCGCCGGTAAGGGGAAGAGGATGCCCGTCCGCGTCGGGAGCTGCATACTGCAGCTGCGGAATCGCCACCGGGATTCCTACATCCCGACGAGGCTCGCCTCCTCCAACCGCGGCTGGCGCGCGAAGTGGTTCTATCTCCGGAACGACTTCCGTCACCTGCCCGCTTTCACCGGGAAGGTGTTTGAGGCGGAGCCCGCAAGGTGGAGGGAGGAGATCATCGAGGAGAAGACCACTCCGCTGAAGAAGGTGTTCTGGGCCTTGAAGATGCTGACCCAGAAGGGGTTGGATGCGTCGGTCGTCATTGCCGCCTTCCACCAACGGCGAGTCCTGCCCCTCATGTCGAGGCGGCTTTTCCTGTTCGACATGCAGGAAAGGAGCCCCTGGGCTGGGACAAGGATGTCGTCCGTCGACCTCGAGTTCGACGAGGTTGTCGAGCGGACGAAGGAGGCGGCGACGGTGACCGACCCTTCCCTCCTCTACAGGGTCGCGATGCGCCCCCACCCGGATGCCATCTCCGTGGTGAGTTCCTTTGATTGTGCTTGTATCGTTGATGCCCGCATCTCCCCCTTTAATCTCACCTTGTTCTTTTTCCTCGCGAGGGGACTGGCCGGGAAGTTGAGGCGTCGAAGCCTCCCGTCTCCGCGGTGAAGGAGGCTAACAAGGCCATCGCGGCGGAGCGAGGAGGGAAGGAGAAGAAGAAGAAGAAAAGAAGAAGGACCAGAACATCCGCAAGGAGGGTGAGAAGCGCGCCTGGAGAAGCGGAGGCGCCAAAGCGGGGGGACGAGGACTCCCAGGGAGCCGACGCCCTCGACACCACCGGCGCCGATGACGATGATGAGGATGACGAGGAGGAGGAGGAGGACTACAGCTTCTTTGGCTTGGCCGCATCGCCCCCCCCGAAGAAAGGGAGTGGGCGCCGTGGCCGTTGAAGGACACTTGCTCCCGCCCCTCACTCCGCCGAGGCTTCGGTAGAGGCGGCGAGAGACGTGACTCCGTCGGGAGGGGCGAGGCCCCCCTGAGTCATCCCACGCCGTCAAGCCCCGTCGGGGCGGCTCGGTCCTGCCCTCGGAACGGCCCGAGGCGGGGGGAGGACCGCCGAGGGTGAGGCGCAGGCCTCGGCCCGAGCGGCGGCGACGCCCGGTGGGCCCAGCGCCTGTGCCCGTGACCCCCGAGTCGCGGGGCCGAGGACACCTCGGAGTCCGAGCCCCAGCGAGCACGGCTCCAAAGTGAGCCGATCGTTTCAACCGCCCGGTCGCTAGGTAGGTGTTTGTCCTTTTAGTCTTGCCGCCGCTCTTCTTTTTCTTTTTGAAGACTCACTCTTCTTGCTACCGCGGCAAAAAAAGCGCAAAACTGGCCCGGCCCCGGCCCCGCTCGCTCCCGCGCAGCGGTGAGCTACTGAGCCCGTCTGGCGGGCGCCACTACTGCCCAGGGGGCGGTGGCAGCGGCGTCAGCGCGGTGATCAGCGCCCTCGGCCGAGCCATCCCTCGCCCCCCGACGAGAGGCGCAAGCGCCCGGCCTTGGAGGCCTTGGCGGCGCCTGCTGTGGAGGCCGTGGCGGTGCCGTCGCGCGGCGTGGCGGCCCCCGATAGCCAGCGGCGACGTGGTCATGGAAGGAAGCGCGCCCGTTCCGCCCCTAAGCCCGCGCGCCTCGGCGGGAGGTGGTGGAGCCTCCGGAAGGGCCGCCCCCGCGGGCGAAAGGGTGGTCGTCGCGGATGCCCTCCTAAATGCGGCAACCGTATGGGGTCGTCGGCCGTGGCGCCCGCCGAGGTCCTCGGCCAGAACGTGCCGCCGGCGTATTGTGCGAGTTGGACCGCCGGGACCGGAGGACCCGGCCGATCTACGTCTTTGGACGACGCCTTGGAGTCGACCGGTGGGAGCAGGCGGATAAGTACATGAAGTCGGCCAAAAACCTACTTGGTCGCTCTCGTCGGTCTTCTCGAGGGGACCTCCCGACTGTTGAAGGTAATACAAACATTTGTGGTCGAAGCCTAACCTTGGCATGGCGCCCAAAGGCGGCTAATCCGTTGGCCCCGATCGTTGTAGGATCGGCGATGGCGTCCCCGGAGAAATCAGAGTTTCTCCTGGTTCAGGTCCGGCCTCGGCGAGGCGCTCCATCTCCAACGGCGGGGAGGCAAACCAGCTGCGCACCGAGCTGGCCGCTCGGACGAGGAGCTCGACAAGCTCCGCGCCCAGATGGAGGTGATGAGGGGCGGCGCTTGCCGAGGCCTCCGGCACCATCGGGACCTTGACGGAGAACCCGGTGAATATGGACACCGATCACCAGCTTTTTGTCGACAGACGTCACCATGGTGCGGGCCGAGCTTGGGCAAGCGCTGAATGAGGCCACCCACCCGACAAGGCGCAAATTGCGGAGGAGGTGGCGCGATCGGAAGGTAAGTCTTTGTCGTTTTTAGGGCAGTCGCATCTTTGTATTCCAGCTCCAAAGGCTGACCCTATTGCGGATCTGAGGCTGAGGAGGAAATCGTCAGGCAAGCGGCGGACCTTAGTCACCCGTCATGGGAAAGGCCTACTCCTCAGCCCGGGGTGAGCTCGAGGCCACGAAGGGAGAAGGTCGAACCGTTTGCACAGTTGAGGCAGCGAGTCTGCCAGCAGCAGTCCAGCAGGCCGCCTAGAGGCGTTGCCCGGGCAATTGGTGGAAGCAGCGTCCACACGCCGCCCTTCATCCGGCCTTCCGGACCGGCGTGTCACACACCTTGGCGATGACCCTCTCCCACTCGACCTCGACCTCCCCAAAGTTTCCGAGGGCTCGTCGTCGCCGAGGGGGAGGTCGCGGGAGGAGGTGTTCGACGAGTTTTCCGGGGGCCAAGGGGCCACAGCTGCGGCCCAGTCGGGCACTTCGGTGCGACGATCCTCCCTAACGCTACCGAAGGAGCCGATGCCACCGACGCCATGGATGCCGCCACCGGGGGGAGGAGGGGGGGGTGGGCGCCCCCATGAAGTGCATGTTGGGCCGAGCGTGCCCATGTAAAAAAAACTTGATTAGTTTTTTGTTATTCTGTCTGGTTGACAAGTACCGTGGCCCGACGAGGCCTTATGATTTGTTTTCTCATTTTCTGTTTACTTTTCGTGCCTTTGATTCTCGCCTCGTACTTAGATTAGGGCCCTCGCAGGGACACAGGAGTCCTTAGTCAAAGGTGGTTAGCGAGAGGCACCCTAGCCTTTGGGGCGTGGGCGGCCTCGTGGCTTTCCCGTCCTTGACGTTTGGAGCAGCCCTTCCTCAAAGCATGAGGTACCTCGTCCTATGGCAGTGAGTAGGAGTGTCGTAGCGCATGGGCGTAAGCAACTCCGTAGCTCAACCAGCCTTAGGTTTCGGAGTAATCCCTCCGTTACCCTTTTTCCAAGCGTTCGAGATTTGTAACACGAAAATGTTCGAAAAACGACTAACAAAAAAGTGCGCTTGCAGAGTGCCTTTCAGGAGGGAGTTCCCCCCTGTCTAGCCCCCGAGGGAGGCTCGACTTTGATGGGTCAAAGCCGAGTCTCGCTCAGGCTCTGAGGCGGTGTAAGTGTAGTTAAGGTCCTCAGCCCCCGAGGGCCTCGGACATGTTTCTTATTTGCAGAAAATTGTAAAAGTGTTTTTCATTCTTCTTTGAGAAATATGGAGTACAACTATAAGTAGGAACTTGGAAACTTAAGGGTAGAAGCGGCGTAGGCTGTTGAATGTTCCAAAAAAAGCGTTGTTGAGGACTTCTCCGTCCTCATTGGCGAGCTTATGCGTGCCGGCTTGAGGACTTCGGCGACGATGAATGGTCCTTCCCAAGGCGGCGTGAGCTTGTGGCGTCCCCTGTGTCTTGGCGGAGGCGGACACCGGATCGCCTTCCTTGAGGTCTCTCGGCTCGGACCCGTCGGTCGTGGTAGCGTCGGAGGGACTGCTGGTATCTTGCCGAGTGTAGGAGGGCAGCGTCCCTGGCCTCGTCAAGCATATCCAGCGAGTTCTCCCGAGCCCACCGGTTGCGCCACTCCTCATAGGACTTGAGCCTCGGAGAGCCAAATTCCAAGTCAGTGGGGAGGACGGCCTCGGAGCCGTATACCGGGGAAGAAAGGCGTGAACCCCGTGGCTCGGCTCGTTGTCGTCCCGAGGCTCCGGAGGACCGGGGGGAGCTCCTCGAGCCACCTTTTGCCGAACTTGTCGAGCTTGTTGAAGATCCGAGGCTTGAGCCCTTGCAGGTATCATCCCGTTGGCCCGTTCCACCTGCCCGTTCGTCTGTGGGTGCGCGACCGAGGACCAGACAATGCGTATCTGGTGGTTGTCGCAGTTTCTAAACTTCGCCCCGTGAACTGGGTGCCGTGGTCGGTGATGATAGAGTTCGGGACTCCAAAGCGGTGGATGATGTCGGTGAAGAAGAGCACCGCTGCTCGGATCGAATGTTGGTGACGGGCGCGCCTCGATCCACTTGGAGAACTTGTCGATGGCGACAAGCAAATGGAGTGAAGCCCCCGGCGCTTTCTTGAGAGGTCCTACTAAGTCCAAACCCCACACGGCGAAGGGCCATGTGATCGGGATGGTGCAGGTGCTGGCCGGTAGGTGCGTCGGCGACGTAATGCGGCACCCCTCGCGGTGCGCACTACCTCGGTGGCGTCGGCGACCGCGGTTGGCCAGTAGAACCCCTGCCGGAAAGCGCTGCCGACGAGGGAGCGGGGGAGGCGGCGTGGTGGCCACACACCCCCCGCGTGGATTTTGCGAACCAGGGGCAAGGCCATCCTCGGCCGTGACGCATCCATTGCGGGACCCCAGGGGCTTCATTTGTAGAGGTCGTCCTCGATGACGACGAAGGACTTTGCTCTTCTCGCGATGCGTCGGGCTTGATTGAAGTCCTCGGGGAGGGTTCCCCGAACGATCAATCGAGGTATGGCTTTCTCGATCCGGCTTGGGGTCGGCTTCCGGATCCTCCCCCGTCGATCTCCATGACCACAGGGTTTGGCGCCGAGGGCGCCTCGGAGTCCGAGGGGGCCTTGGTTGCGGAGGTGACCTTGGACATCTCCCCAGCCCCCGAGGGGGGTCAGAGCGATTCTCCGTGGCCTCCTCCTGTTCGCTGAGTGTGATGGAGGGAGCCGTGAGGTCCCTTGTGAAGACGTCGGGGGGAACCGGGGCTCTTCCAGCGGCGATCTTGGCGAGTTCGTCGGCAGCCTCGTTGTACCTGCGGACGACGTGGTTGAGCTCAAGGCCCTCGAACTTGTCTTCCAGGGCGCGCACCGCCTTGCAGTACGCGTCCATCTTGGGGTCGTGGCAGCTTGAGTCCTTCATGACCTGGTCGATGACAAGCTGCGAGTCCCCTCGGACATCAAGGCGCTTGATGCCGAGTTCGATGGCGATCTTCAACCCGTTGAGTAGGCCCTCGTACTCCGCCATGTTGTTTGACGCTGGGAAGTGGAGGCGGATTACGTGTCGCATGTGCACCCGAGGGGGAGACAAAGAGAGACCAGCGCTGGCTCCGGTCTTCATCGAGGGACCCGTCGAAGTACATCATCCGGCATCCACACAGGCCGGGCGGCGGTAGGCTGATATCGGTCCACTCGGCGATGAAGTCGGCCAAGACTTGAGACTTGATAGCCTTCCTTGGCGTAGGAGAGGGTTTCCCCATGAGCTCAACGGACCACTTGGCGACCCGCCTGAGACTTCCCGATTTTGGAGGATCTCCCCCAGCGGGAAGGAGGAGACCACCGTCACGGGGTGGCGTCGAAGTAGTGCCGGAGCTTGCGCCGGGTCGGGAACCACCGCGTAGAGCAGTTTTTGGATCTGCGGGTAGCGGATCTTGGTCTCGGACAACACCTCGCCCGATGAAGTAGGCGGTCTCTGGACCGGCGGGGGTGTGGCCCTCTTCCCCCCTCCTCTCGGCGACGATGGCCGCCTTGACTACCTGCGTTGTTGCGGCAATGTACGGGAGGAGGGCTCCCCCTTCGGCCGGCGGGGACGAGGATCGGGGCGCTGGTGGGGCGGCTTTGAGCTTGTCGAGGGCCTCCCCGGGCCTCGGAGGTCCAGGAAAAGCGCTCGGACTTTCTTAGGAGGCGATAGAGGGGCAGGCCCTTCTCGCCAAGCCGTGAGATGAAACGGCTTAGAGACGCCCGACAGCCCATGACTCGTTGCACGCCCTTCAGGTCCTCGATCGGCCCCATGCTCGTCACCGCAGATTACCTTCTCGGGTTGGGCTCAATGCCGCGCTTGGAGACGATAAACCCGAGGAGCATGCCTCGGGGGACCCCGAAAACGCACTTCTCGGGGTTGAGCTTGACGCTCTTGGCCTTGAGACACTGAAAAGCGACCTCAAGGTCAGAGATGAGGTTGTCGGCCTTCTTGGTCTTGACCACGATGTCGTCGACGTAGGCCTCTACGGTTTCGCCCGATGTGGTCTCCGAAAACGCCCGGCATGCACCGCTGATCATGGCCCCTGCGTTCCCGAGCCCGAAGGGCATTGTCAATGTAGCGAACACATACCGAAAGGGGTGATGAAGGAAGTCGCGAGCTGGTCGGACTCCTTCATCTTGATTTGGTGGTAGCCGGAATAGGCATCAAGGAAGGATAAGAGCTCACACCCGAAGTGGAGTCGACTATCTCGATCGATACGTGGTAAGGGAAAAGGGACTTTCGGACATGCTTTATTTAGAATAATATAATCTACACACATCCTCCATTTCCCACTCTTTTTCCTAACCAAGAGGGGTTAGATAACCACTCGAGGGTGGAACACCTCCTTGATGAACCCGGCCACCAAAAGCTTGTTCACCTCCTCGCCAATGGCCTGCGCTTCTCCTCGTCAAATCGGGCGCAGACGCTGCTTCAGCTTTGGACCCGGCCCGGATGTCAAGGGAGTGCTCGGCGACTTCCCTCGGAATGCCCGGCATGTCCGAGGGCTCCACGCAAAAGATGTCCACGTTTGCGCGGAGGAAGTCGACGAGCACAACTTCCTATTTCGGGTCGAGGGGAGGCGCAGATCTTCACCGCCTTGCCGGATGGAAAGGCGGGGTCAGCGGGACCTCCTTCACTCCGTCGGATGGCTCGAATGCGCCGGGCGTGGCGCTTGGTGTCGAGGGCCTCGGAGATCGCCACAGCCTCGGCGTGCTCGGCGCCTCGGCGTCGCGGTTGAGCAGCGTGTTCGTAGGAGGAGCCAACGGTGATGACGCCATTAGGGCCCGGCATCTTGAGGAGAAGGTAAGTGTAGTTGGGGACGGCCATGAACCGCATCGCGGGGCGTCCGAGGATTCCGTGATAGGTTCCTCGAAAGTCAACCACGTCGAAGGTGATGACCTCCTTGCGAAAGTTCGATGGCGTCCCAAAGCGGACCGGGGGAGGTCGATCGGCCGAGGGGCCGGGCGCGTCTACCCGGCACTACGCCCTGAAAGGGAGAGCTCTTGGGCCCGAAGGCGTGAGCGCTCTATCCCCAACAAGGCGAGGGTTTCGGAGTAGAGGATGTTAAGGGCACTTCCGCCATCCATCAGCACCTTGGTGAGCCGCACGTTGCCGACAATGGGGTCGACCACGAGCGGGTACCGCCCTGGCTTTGGCACGTAGAGCGGGTGGTCGTCGATGCTGAAGGTGATGGCGTCGGCGGACCACGGCAGGTACTGCGGAGTGGTGGGGTGCACCGAGAATATCTCTCGACGTTCGCGCTTGATCTGGCGCGGGGTGAGGTTCGCCGGCAGTCCCCCGATGACCATGAAAACGTCATGGACCTCAGGGAACTCCTCGCCTTTGTTTTTCCCCTCCTTCTTCTTGTCCTCAGGTGGTGGAAGCTTCTGATAGAAGCGACAAGCCAAATCGCACTCCCCCATAGTGTGCTTGACGGGAAACTTGTGGAAAGGGCAGGGCTTTTTGAGCATGTCGTCGAAGGCCCCGGGCCCCGGGGGGCCTCGGGGGGTCTTGCGGTCAGCCGTGGCAACGATATCGTCCTCGGAGTCCACCTCTTTCTTGCCCTTCTTCCCTTTGTGCTTGTTTTTCTTGTTTTTTCTGGGGCCGCGGGTTGCCTCCCCCTCGGCATTGTCCTCCTTCCGCTTCCCTTTGCCGCCCGGCGTCGCGGAAAATCGCTCCCACCGCCTCCTCGCCGGAGGCGAAGTTCGTCGCCACCTCGAACAGCTCGTTGGCGGTGGTTGGCATCTTCCGGCCCAACTCATGGACGAGCTCCTTGCAGGTCGTGCCGTCAAGGAATGCACTGATGATGGCAGTGCCGGCCACGTTGGGCAGCTCCGTGCACTTCTTCGAGAAGCGCCTGATGAAGTCACGTAGCGTCTCGTCGGGGCCTCTGGCGGCGGCTGCGGAGATCCCACAATTCCCCGGGCGCACGTATGTGCCCCCTGGAAATTTCCCAAAAAACCACGACTAGCTCGGACCCGGTCGCGGATTGTGCGGGCGGGAAGATGCTCCAGCCAAGCGCGTGCCGAATCACCCAAGTGCAGCGGAAGGTTGCGGATGATAAGCCGGTCATCGTCCGCGCCGCCAAGCTGGCATGCCAGGCGGTAGTCGTTGAGCCAAACCTCGGGGTTCGTTTCTCCCGAGTATTTGGCAAGATTGGCCGGCTGTCGGAACCGGAAGGGGAACCGTGCGCTGCGGATCTCCCGGCTGAAGGCGCGCGGCCCCGGAGGATCGGCATCGTCGCGGTCCTCGTCGCTTCTCGCGCCTTCCGCCTCTGCGCGGCTGGCGGTCGCATCCGGCCCGGGCTCCGGCTTCCTTTGCGGCGTTGTTGATGACGTTGCGTGCGTCACCATCGTCGATGCTGCCGCGGTCGTCCCGAAGACGCTCGCGGATCGGCCTCCGCGATGGGTCCTGATGGACCGAAGCTTCTCGCTCGCGTCGTGGGCGCTCTTCGTCCTCCTCATCCCTCGGTGTCCGATGCCGGGAGGCCGAGCTTTCAGCCTGCTGGACAGCAGCGGTCTCGAGATAATCTCGCAGATCATCTCGAATCCGTCGTCCCTCCGGGGTCGATGGTTCTGGCATCGGCCGGACGAGGAGGGCAGCCGCCCCGCGACGTTATGACTTGCGTGGGAAGATGGGGGGCGCCCCCACCCTCGTCGTTGGCGATCCTTCTGTTGGCGTCACGCGCGTCTTGACGAGCGGCGGGGGCTAGGATTGCGTGCCGCCGCGGTGGGCATGCTCGTGCGCTTCTATCTCCTGTCGTAACAGGCGGCGGTCGCGCTCGAGCCTGTCCCCAAGTTCCCGAATCCGCTCGATAGCGGGGCGCCCCGCGGCCTCAGGGGTAGCCGGTAGTTCGCCCGGTCCCGGAGGAGGCCCGCATGTGCTGGAATCTGTAGCCCCACGGCCGGAGGCGGGATGTGCTAGCGTCCTCGGGGGGTTGCGCCCGCCCGGAGTCACTCTGCGGCGGGCCTGGGATCATGGCCTTGGTTGCCACCGCCGTTGCCGTTGGCGTCGGCGCCGAAGTTCGCCGATCTCCACGTGAAAGCATTCACGAGTCGGATCGTACATGTCGTCTGGGGGGGAGTCGAGCCGGGATAGCCGAAAGCGAAGGCATGCTCGGGAAGGAACCCCCAGGCTCCGTGTCCTCGAGGTAGCGCCGGATCGGGTGGATGTAGCGCTCGCCCAGTGGCGCCGCTGCTCCTCCTGCCTAACCCGGGTACTCCTCGTAGGCGTGGATGGATCCGTCGGGGATGTCCGCGTCGAGGCGCTCCGTGGAGCGCCCCTGCCCGGCGGCGTGGACGCCTCCTCCGGGCTCCCATGACGGTGGAGGCGTGCGCCGCGCACGTGGCAGCAGCGTTGACCAGGCCAAATGGCTGGCGTGGTGGCGATGGCGGCGGGCGCTGCCGCCCAGCCTAACGCCGCAAAGGTCCTCCTCCATCCTGGCGTCGTCGTGGTGCGTCCGTCGCGCTCGGCGGGAACGTGCGCCACGGCGCCTCCTGCGACGGGCTGGCAGTGGGTCCACCGGAGCCTGGTCAGGAGGTCCCTGGACTCCGGCCGGGAGAAGTTCCATGTCGTGCTGGACTCCGTTGACACGAACTCGAGCTCACCAAACCGGATCGGGGTCCCCGGCTCCGGCCCGAGGCCGGAGTGGAGTGGAGTTAGGGCTGGGAATCCGCCCGAAAAATCGTTTGCTGGCCATTCCGAGTTTTTGCGAGAAGGAAAGCGAAAAGCACGCACAAACCCCTACCTGGCGCGCCAACTGTCGGTGCTAAAACTAGTGGTCCTAGTACCAACGAGTGAATTTACGTGCGTGCTCCCAACCCTGGATGGTGTGCAAAAAGGACACAAAAAGGATTTGTATTATCCTGCACCAAGGTGCCTGTAGGTAGGGTGTACAAGCGGGGGAGAGAGGGAACTGTCCCAAGTCTCGTGAGAGATGTGTGTGTGTGTGTGTGTGTTTGTTTGCCAAGGAGATTGCTTGACTTGCTCGGTTGGATTCACCTCTCCTTTTCGGAAGGGCCCCGTCCCCCCTTTTATAGCCGGGAAGGGGATGGACGGGCTTTACAAAGACAGATGTTTGAATAGGAAAGACGGTGGTGGGCGCCGCCTCATCCTGCCGAGGCCTTGGGGCTCCCTCTCTCCTTGTGCCGAGGCCCCGGGTGAGGGCGGCGGTTTTTGTCTTGCACGGCGCCCTTGACTGTCGATGGCGGGCGCCGTTCGTGGAGTCGGCTCCTCGTTCTTGGCGAAGGAGGGGACGTCTGCCTCTGCGGGGGGTCGGCGTGGGCGTCATGATGAGCGTGCCCAGTGCTTGTGGCCTGCTGTAGCTTTGACTCACTCCCGTCCGGGCCCCGAGGGCAGCGGCATCGTTGTCGTATACGGCGTGGTCGACGTAGAGATACAGCGTATGGGGCCATCTCCGTCTGCCCCGGCTCTAGAAGCCTGGGTGCACAGTGGCCGGGGCACCGGAAGACCCGGCCGCCGTACAGGGGTGGTGCCGTGCTCCTGCCCGGGACGCGGCGTGCTCCGTATTTGGACTCCCGTGATGGGACTCATTCTGAGGGGTTAGTTATCATGACGCCTACAGTGGCGTGCATGGCCGCCACTATAGGGATTGCGTAATCGTGAGCGCGGGCGCAGAGGTGCAGAGTGGTGACGGGGGGCGGCTCCCATCCCCTTACCCGGGGCTAAGCGTCACCGACAGTCCACGTGGGAAGGCGGGCGGTAGATATACGTCAAGTCGCTGGTCGGTCTTTGACCAGGTGATGCGGGCGCGCGGTCGTCCGGCCTTAGCGCTGGGGCTCGGTCGGGACGGAAGGCGGAATTCGTCCGAGGCCGCTGCAGGAGGCCTCGGGCGGCGGAAGTGTTAGTGCCCGTCCGAGGCCTCAGCGAGGGAGGGCTCGGCCGGGACGGAAGGCGGACGCCGCCCGAGGCCTCCCCGAGAGGCTCGGGCGAAATCGGGAGCGGACGCCCCGTCCGAGGCCTCTACGGGGAGGCTCGGGCGAGACGGAAACAGGAACTCGTCCGAGGCCTTGGTAAAGGAGGCTTGGGCGGGGCGGAAAGTTAGCGTTTGCTTGAAGTCCCAGCAATGTGGGCTCGGGGTGTTAGTGTGTAGTGCGCTAGGCCTTGGCAGGCCGTGTTTTGTTACTGTGTGGCCTAGTTTTGCGTTTCTTGGGCCTAATTGTTAGGAGGGCCCTTATTTTGGTCCCCGACACTACTGCACCAGAAAATCTTTTTGGTGAAAATTCAGCCAATGCGGGAATGGGGACCAATATGCTTTGAGTAATTGATTTTGACTTTGTGCTGATGAGCAATATGCCCTTTCTTGCACGCAGAATGAGCTGTTAATGAGTTATGTGCCGCAGTTGACTATACACATGGTTAGTGTAATTCCGCATTCCTATGATCAGGATTGCTTGTTTTATTTTTTAACAAATTTCATCTTCTGTTATATTTAGCCAGAGAGCACGCTGACAGCGAGGTGGAGTAGGACACAGCGTGTCATGCTTCGAGGGCAGCACGACAAGGACGAGCTCAAGGGCGGCTCAGCGCGGCTGCCCGCGTAGGCCACGAACGTGGATCCTCGAAGTGCCATTGTGCATGGTTCCGGGTCAGCAAGGTTGAGTTGGATCGGTGACGACCTCGGCGTGGTGCGGGATGGACGTTGTGGCACGCCACAGCTCCTTGCGCTGTTGGTGAACCGTGCCGCGACGGCTAGAAGCCTGGGGGGTGTGAGGCACTCATGACCCAGGGTTTCCCCTTGGCTAGCGGCGCCATGGTGGGCCTGTGGGAGCGTATGGGCTGCAGCCTAGCTCGGCAGGGAGAGGGGCGATCGAGGAGGCTGTTGTGGGCCTTTCGGCTGGGTATGCAACTGGGTCGTGCGGGTGTCTGCGGAGGGAGCAAAAGCTAGGCCTAAATAGAGGGAAAAATGGGTGGGTCAAGCCCAAGCGATGGATGATGCAAGCTGGGGCCGCAGGATGAAGAGGTGCGGCGGGCCTGCTTTTGGAAGAAAGGAGATGGCTAGGTGAGGGAAGGTTTTCTATTATTTTTTCATAGGAATTTTTGGACAAAACAAACTCCAACCAAATCATTGATAAACATTCTTTGAATAGGTAATTTTATGAGGTATGGTTTCTTTTTAAATAAATACCTCATATTATAATGTGGTGCATGTGGTAATCTATTTTTTGTTGTTATTGGCTTAATCTATCTGTGTTGTTATTGGCTACAAAGTTGTACTTCCTGTTTACACTCAAGGTAATATTATTCCCTCATGTATTCATATTTTTTATTTGACTCTTATCTAAAACAAATTTTATACTTAGCAAGAGCTGGATCATGGTTTTCAGTAGTTTTGCAAGCATTGAGCATAGGGACAAGAAAAATAATGGTAAGATGTTTGGAACTATTTAATCTCCAACCAAATCATTGATAAACGTTGTTTGAATAGGAGATTTTATGAGTTATGGTTTCATTTTAAATAAATAGCTCATATTATAATGTGGTGCATGTGGTAACCTATTTTTGTTGTTATTGGCTTAATATATCTATGTTGTTATTGGCTTCAAGTTGTACTTCCTCTTTACACAGAAGGTAATATTATTCCCTCATGTATTCATATTTTTTTGACGCTTATCTAAAACAAAATTTATACTTAGCAAGGGCTGGATGATGGTTTTTAGTAGTTTTACAAGCATTGAGCATAGAGACAAGAAAAATAACGATAAGATGTTTGGAAATATATGTTTGGAATTATTTTAGGAACTACACTAAGACTACATTGTTGTTTACATTAAGATGTTGCTTTCTTTAAGATGTTAATATGGTTTGTCGCTGTAGTGTTAGCACAGGCAAATATACTAGTAATGATAATGTGGCAGTTTTCATCATCCTAGATCATCACATTATGATGTAATCTATGGATGTCCCTTTGAGGGAATCATGGGTCGCAACACGGACCAGCCGTTTTGGTCATCTACAAAACCATCGGTGGAGCATATGGGAAACCATTTATCCTGGCATCTTTGACATCAGATTCTGAGTAGACTCGATGACAAAATAAAAATCTATCTAGCACGGTCATTTGTTCTAATAAGTCTGCACAATGCTCACACTCCCTCATCATGAAATTAAAGGAACCAAATTCTATGAAAAGTTCTTCGCTAGTCTCCAAGTCCATAACCTTCTTCCGGTGTAGTTGAGTCTCATAAAAGCAAATAAATGTATTCGCCAAAAGCTCACACCCGAGCATTTTCATCACCATTGTCAAAAACCCCAAGTCGTGTGAACACGTTTGGGATCAACTAATGAATCTGAACCTCAAAATACTTCAGCACCTCACCAACAAATGGCTCCAATGGAAATTGCAACCCCATGATGTAAAATTCTCTAGTGACAATGACCCAACCCCATGATGTAAAATTCTCTAGTGACAATGACCTCATTTGGTTTTAGTTGCAGAATTTCTTCATCAGTAGGAGGCCGAAAATGCTTTGAAAGCTCAGGATTCAACTAGCCCTTATTGACATATTCGTAAATTTGCATAGCCTAGATGAAATGTACATCTTTTCCCATTGGGCAGGTGTGTGTTTTCATGGACTTGGTTACGGACACCTCCCATAAGTCCTCAATCCCTAAGATGAAGATGTAGATGAAAATGAAGAGCTGCCATCGCCCTTTCTAGATTTTGAAACATGGGTGGGTTGTCCTGTTCGATTCTTCAAGATTGACACACTTTCACTTGAGGAGCCCGAACTCATGGAGGACTCTACCACCCACGTTATTGATGATAGGGTAAGGCCACATCTGCATGACCTAGATGCCCTTGGTGATGCAGAATGTGCTCTGAATCTAAGGTAGGTTGAGGGGAATTTGGGTCCTAAGGAAAATATGCAGATTTGTATAAATAGAGCCCCATGAGGGCATTGTAAGGAACAAAAGGTGGGAAAAGGGGAAACACATGGAATCGCTTAGCTTTCCCCCCACCCTTTGCCCCCGTATTGTTTCACCTTCCCTTAGATCCTTGGTAGTTCCACAAATCACCTAGTGTTCAAAGGCGAAAAACTAGAACAACAACTTTGTAGTGTAGTGGTAAGTGAGCATGAAACATTAGGTTGTGAATTTGATTCTCAACTATAGCCAACATTTTATTCCTTCTTTTTTTGCCTGTACATATCATTGATATTCGATTTTGTGGTAGTGACTACCAAATTCAAACCTCATTCAGGAGCAACAATATATTTGTTGCAATTTTGCGTACATTCCCTATAACGTTGAAGTACTCTCGAGTACATATTTGTCGGTTTGAATATAATAGTGACAAGCCCACATTTTCATTGAAGCCGTGTGATAATTGGATATTTCAAGAACATTTTGATCGTTAGTCCTAGAACGGTCTAGTTTTGATAAATCATCAACAATTCTGTAGTCTTCCTATAGAGGTATGCATTATGCCTAGTTTGATTATTTTCTCACATGCTTTGACAAACAATGTATATGCCAAAATAGGGTGGAAAGGGGATACCAATTGCTATACCTGTGGTTGCCTAGAGACAGTTGATCATGTGTTCTTTAACTACCATTCGGCAAAGTTTCGGTGGTGCATCATCAGGGAAATTCTTAAGCTGGACAGGTCACCAAATTCTTTGGGGGATTTTACTAAAACCTAGTTGTGGGGCAAGCAACTCCTTCCTATTTGGTTCATTATTTTTTCCTTTGTAGGGTTCACCTGGGCCTTATGGAACACTAGAAATAAAATAACTACAGAGAAAGTGTTTCCCAAGACCCCCTACTGATGTGGTATACACTGCCCTATCCTACATGCAGATATGGTGCATCAGGCTTAAGGGGTGGACCAAGAGCGAATTCAGCAGATGAAAGAGCGCTTCTGAATTTGGCTCAAGAACTCCAAGCCTAGTAGTGTTCTTCTATCTGATGTCTACGAGCTGTAAACTCCTTTGAGCTGTTTTTTCTGTGAGGTTTTGAACTTGTATGGCTAAACTGGTTTCCCCAGTCATGTATGTTGTTACTTTCTATAAAAGCAGAGGATTCCCTCGTTAGAAAAACAATGTATGTAGCCATGCATCGTTCCCATAATGCCACTTGCCAAACCTGCCATCTCTTGTTAGCCACCAAAATGGAGGAACAAACTTGTACATGCACACAAGAAGATGGTTGCCCGCAAAGCTCTCATAGCCTCATTATTCCTAGTCTGATATTCTTGTCACATGCTTTGACAAATAATGTATGCATGCATGCATGCTTGCCATAGTGGCACTTGCCACACATGCCATCTCTTGTCAGCCACCAAAAAATGAAGGAACGAACTTGTACATGAACACAAGATGAAGACACCAAGATGGATGCCCGCAAGGCTCTCATAGCCTCATATTCTTAGGTGACATTTCTTGCATTGCATTTAAGTAATGCCTTTTACACTTCTCTCAAGTCACACCACAAATCACGTACCATAAATTTCTAAATTGTCCAAGCTTGAAAACAACAATGGCCCAATGTAAGACCATCTTCACAGTGGTCATCGTCGTTGCCCTTATGATTGCAGTTGCTTTTGTACCAGCTGGAACCATGTCTGTGGGCACTACCGGCATGCAGAAGGAAGTGCCTGATGACAACATGATTCTAGCTAGCACCGACACGAACCTGGTACCTGCAGGAGGCACAAAATACTCAACGGAGGGCAGTGCCAGCACCATCGGCATGCAGAAGGAGACTGGAGGTGACAAGACGCCAACCCTCGCTAGATCTATTGGATTTGGCAAGAATGCGATTTACGGGTAAATGATTATATTATAATGTGTCCTATTTGATGAGAAGGTATGAAAACATTGCAGATGTGCTCAATCATTCTAAACCAAGATGATGACAAACAGTGGGTCACCAGTTGGGCACAATAGTACACAAGCACTTATTGCAAAAGTAACATCTATGTTCTTCTGCTAATAACTGTAATGATTTGTGCAATTCCCTTATCCAAAATGCAAAGAGATGTGGAATCAGAAAGATGGAATGAAACCAATCAAATTAAGATTAGATATGTTGCTGCTATTATTGATCAAGGTCTTTACATATCCCGAGATGCATTATTGAGCATTTAGTTTTGATGTATACCCACACAGAAACAATGTTTTTTGAGAGGAATACCAAGTAATTGTAGGATTACCCAAGAAATACCAACATAAACAAACAATAACAAAATATGGCGAGAGGAAGGGGTGGGGTATGCAAGGCACCAGCATATGGGTTGAAGTTTGGTGGCAAAGGATCCACTGGTAGAAGACCCTATATCCAACAGTGTTGGTATTTCTTATGCATAATTAAAATATAAAGTATTCTACAAGCGCATAGAATACCATTGTAGCATTTTACTAGAAGTATTCTAGGTATCATTATTTATATTTTACCACCAGGAAATAGTGGTTAAAGACATTTATAGTTCACCATCATGTATCTACTAACTAGTATACCTACTAGACTAAAGTGAGGGTAATTGGTATATGATAATAGTTATGCATAATGTCACACATAGAGGAGAATTCCATAATATATGCATAGTTAAGCTATCTTGGGAGCACGACGGGAGAGTTTAAGGTTCCTATATACTTCTCTATTACTCGGGTTCTATTCTAGTTGACACTAGAATATAACTAATGCATGAGTAAGTATAGCATATACAATAACACTTTGGAGTAGCAGTACCTTTCTGACTCTCGAGGGGGATGAGAAGAAGTAGTTGGGGAAGGCTGCCAAAAGCTTTACGAACACCAACCCTAACGTGGTGGAATACAAAAGCCACATAGAGCTGTAACCCCTATAGGCTACTACAACTAACCATGGGATTGGGTGCAATCTCAAGTAACCTATAGCCCAGACCTCATGTCTATACTATCGATTACTACCCTAGCACAATTAATAACTAGAGCACCTGATACAAGCGGAGATCTTATGCTAACGTGTGATAAGACTAACCATACAAGTGTAAGGCATATAAGTAAATAGAAAAGATAATTATATTAAAGCATAAGTCTTACAAACATAAGATACAGAGATATACCAGACCTCCAAGGCTCCACGATAAGATTCGGAATGAAGTCTCTCAACCCTAGCTCTCAACTAGCTAATCTACTACATTGAAGATGTCTAGCCCTAATCTCGTTGTTGTGTTGATCTCCTTGAGAGCATGATTCTCAAAGGGACGCCATGGATTCCAATGAATAATGAATTAGGGTTTTCGAGGATTGCCTCCCCTCTAGGGTCTTTAACGTGAGCCCTTGGATCAAACCGAATTTAAGGGACGGTGGAGATTCATCCTCAAAGGCAGTGGATCCCGTGGGCTGAAGCCGGGCCCAAGGCTCCTGGATCTTCCTTCTTGATGATGTATGGTGGAGCTAGCAGATGGTCATGTTTGGTGTTGATAGAGTTGATCAATTGAACTGTCTCTTCAGGAATCTGGCTAAGCTTGTTCTTCCTCCATCTTCTATTGTTGTTCTTCTTCTTTTTTAGGTTCAGTAGCTGGTTGTGCTTGTTCCTATGGCTTTTACAGGAATGCGGGAGCTGTGAGAATGCAGTTCTTGAATGTGAACTTCTCCTTCTTATCCTTGATGGAAAAGATAATCTTGGCGCGCTTCGCATAGATGATGGCTTTTGTTGTGCATAGGAATGGTCGGTCCAAGATAATGGGTGCTTTCTTATCTCTTGTCTCCATAACCACAAAGTCAAATGGGATATAGGATTGTCCCACACAAACAATAGCTTCTTCCAATACTCCCTCGAGGTAGCATATTGTCGATAGGGGAACCTAGGGATTCCTCACCGAAGACAACACGGAATAAATCCGTGTATATTAGGAAAATACTACAGGATAAAGCTTAGAACTCTATCCTGTAATCCGACTAGGATACAAAAGAACCCTAGGCAGCACCTGGACTATAAAGGGCTGCTGAGGGTACCCCTTGTAAACAGAACCAATACTCTTAATAATCAATTGCACCCCAACTGGATTAGGGCTATTACTCGAGATACTCAAGGGCCTGAACCAGTATAAAGTCACTCTCATCATGCGCATCAACCGCTAAGTTCCGTTAGATTCGACGAAACTCGAATAAACAACTGTCCCGGGTAACCCCGAGACAGACTATCGGTGATAAAACATCGACAGCTGGCGCGCCAGGTAGGGGCTTTTGACGAATTCTTTCTCAAGAGCTTGGCGGACCTCAGCGTCAACATGAGCTTCTTCGAGGGAACAACCTTCATCTTCGGCTCATGGATCTGCAAGGTGGATCGCAACGGACAACTCCATAGTCATCTCCTCGATGAAAAAGATGAACTAAGCGAAAGAATCCTAGAAGAAGTTGAACTCACCGAGAAGATGAAAGAACTCAGCATATCCAAACCCAAGACAGAGAAAGAAGGCTATAAACCCGACTCGGAAAAAGAATACAAAATTTTTTCTAAAAATATCGGGTAACAACACAACTCTCCTTCCTTTTGGATTAAGAAATACAGCTGGTATTATACAGGAATTTTGTTCCGATAAATGCAAAACAAAGATCCAAGATGATCATACCCAAGGGAGCATATTCAATCAGGAAATAACAAAGAATTATTCCGATTACTCAATTACACGGTTAAATTCTCAATATTATGATTTATACTATGAAGACTTCCATACCAAGAAAGGAAGAAACTCAGCAGCTCGACCGACGACACCTCTCAGGGAGGACGAAAGGCGATTCAAGCTTAAAAGAACCCGGAGAACCATCTATATGGCAGATTCTATCCTACAACCTCCAGCAATACTAGATGTAAGATCATCCGATGAATCAAAATTAAATATATCGCCAGATGAAGATACCGACATAAATGAAAGTAAAGAAACGAAAAACAAGTCGATCAAAAGAAACAAGCTGAAGCATGGAAGAGAATCCGGCGATTCAAAGAAAACAAGCACGGAACAAATATAAAGAGGAACTGATGGAATTCAAAAAAGAAGAAGGAGGCAAAAAAGTAGAAAAATTCAGATAAACAAAGAATTCAAGATCTCACTAAAGAATTGGAGGAACTCAATAAGAAGGAACAAGAAAGAGAGGTAGAAAAGAACAAGACAACAGGGCGTAAAAAAGAACCTAGAGAACGACAAAGAGCATCCTAGGAAGTTAGCTTTCAAACGACTAGGGGGAGAAGGCAATAATGAAGGAAGAACAAAAAGAATCCCGCAAAGAAGTCATCACGCTTCGACAAAAACAGAGGTTTTAGAAGAAGAACTTGGCGATTCTGAATTCAGAGAAGTCAGATCAGTAAGAAGAGCTCAGACCCAATACTTCAGAAGAGAAGAAGAATATGACAGAATGCACTATCAAGCGAAAAGAACCCTGCGATAGATTCTCATGTTTTAAAGAAGGCTACAAGTCATTAAATTACCTCAAAAGTTCAAGCCATTAAATCATTCCAAATACAATAGGAAGATAGAACCCAGACAATGGCTCAGAGTCTATTCACAATCAATAGAATTGGCAGGGGGGAATGATGACATCAAAGCACTATTTTTTCCAATGGCACTGGAGTCTATGCCATTACAGTGGTTTGATAAATTAAGACCAGGATCAATCAGATATTAGGAAGATCTATAAAGAGCTTTTTGTGATCACTTTGCTGGAATTATAACTCATCCAATCACGCCAGCAGAATTGAAAAGCATAAGACAACAGAGAAATGAAAACCTCGAGAGATTTTTATAGAAGATTCAGAAAAATAAGAGCACAAGTGCATGACATTATTGACAGAGAAGTGGTAGAAGCAATTGGCGATAGTATTCTCTCAAAATGGCAATTCAAAGACTTCTGCAATGAAAATCTAAGGACCAACGAAGAATTCAAAAGGGCAGTTGAAAAGTTGATTTCTTCCGAAGAAAGAACAAGAAGTAGATTCCCAGAATATGACAACCCGACAGAAGGAATCGTTTTGACAGTAGAACATATGACAGGAGGCCAAGACAAGAAAATATGGTTGCTACAGCAAATAGCAGGAGAAGATACTCTGAAAATGAAACCAGAGAATACAAAGAAAGGAAGATCAAGGAATTCGAGAACACTCCATGTCATTTCCACCCAAAATCCAGTCACAAATTGATAGATCTGCGTCATTTTCAAAAATCAATACAGCAGAAGGAATTACGAATATTGGAAGAGGACAGATAAAGAAGAAAGCAACACAACAAAGGAAGAAAAGAAGCCAGAGGGAGATTATCAAGAAGCAGAGAGTAATCTACTCAGGAGTGCCAAATACAAGAAGTAGAAGACAAGAGAAGTTAGCACACAAAACAATTATGGCGGCAGAACCTGCAACACCAAGATATCTTGATTGGTCAGAATACCCAATATATTTTTCAAGGGATGATCAATGGACTAGCACGGCCAATGCAGGGCACTATCCGTTAGTTCTCGCACCAACCATAGCTGGAGTAGCAAAGTACCAAAGGTCCTAATCGATGGAGGAGCAGGATTGAACATCATATTTGCGGAAACACTGAGAAAGATGAAAATAGACTATGAAGGAATGTTAACATCAACCAGCACACCATTCTATGGAATCATACCAGGGGAAGCATCGATTCCTATCGAACAAATCACACTGCCAGTCACCTTTGAAACACCTGAAAATTACAGAACGGAATTTACTAAATTTGAAGTAGCAGACTTTGAGTCTTGCTATCACGCTATCTTGGGAAGACCAGCATTAGCAAAATTCATGGCGATACCTTATTGCCCATATCTGTTACCAAAGATGCCCGCAACAAAAGGAGTCCTGTCACTAAAAGGCAACTTGAAGAAAGCCTACGACTGCGACATCCAAGCAGTTCAGATATCTCAAAGGTTACCGGATTTGAAGATCAGAGAAGAGATCGCCGCACTAACTGAAGAACTCGAACAAGAAGGGATCCAAATACCAAATAAGGAAATAAGTAAGACCAGTAGTTTTACTCCATCAGAAGAAGCAAAAACAAAGAAGATCGACTTACAAATTGGTGACCCAAAGAAGACAGCAATAATCAGTGCAGAGCTAGACCCCAAATACGAACTCGCGCTCACCAAATTTCTTCGGGACAACAAGGATATATTCACTTGGAAGCCAGCAGATATGCTCGGAGTCCAAAGAGATTTGGCTGAGCATATAGTTGACGTAAATAAAGGAGCTAGACTAGTTAAACAAAAACTATGACGATTTGCACCAGATAGGAGAATAGCGATCAAGACAGAGCTCACCAAGCTTATGGCAGCAGGGTTTATCAGAGAAATATTAAACCAGACTGGTTAGCCAATCTAGTACTAGTGTCAAAAAGAACATAGACGAGTTATGAGTGTGCATTGACTTTATAAATCTCAATAAGCATTGTATAAAAGACCCATACAATCCACTAAGGATCGATCAAATCATTGACTCAACAACAGGATCAGCATTACTCTCATTCCTAGAATGTTACTCAGGATATCATCAGATTTCATTACGGGAAGAAGACCAAAGCAAAACTTCATTTATAACACCTTGTGGGGCATATTATTACAAATCAATGCCTTTTGGATTAAAGAACGCAGGAGCAACTTATTAAAGAGCCATACAGACTTGTCTAGGAGATCAAATTAGAGTTAACGCTGAAGCCTACATCGACGATGTGGTGATAAAAATGAAGACACTGGATACACTGATAACTGATCTAGAAGAGACCTTTGGAAATTTAAAAGCCTAGAAGTGGAAGCTCAATCCAAGCAAATGTGTTTTTGGAGTTCCATCAGGACAATTACTGGGATTTTTGGTCAGCAATAGAGGGATTGAAGCAAGTACAAAACAAGTCAAAGCAATATTGAAACTGATGCCTCTAGAAAACATCAAAGATGTGCAAAAGCTGACTGGATGTATGGCAGCCCTGAATAGGTTCATATCAAGACTCAGAGAAAAAGGAATGCCATTTTTCAAACTATTAAAGAAGACCAGAAAATTCGAATGGACAAAAGAAGCCAATGAAGCATTCCAGAAACTGAAAGAATATCTCATATCAACTCCGGTAATGGTACCACCACAAAGAAAGGAAGACTTGATGCTTTACATCATAACAACAAGGAACGTCATCAGCACAGTAATCATAGTTGAAAGAAAAGAACCCGGACACACCTACAAAGTTCAGAGACCAGTATGTTACATTAGCGAGGTATTGACGTAATCAAAAGCAAGATACCCTCAAATCCAAAAGGTGCTATATGCGGTGTTAATAACATCTAGGAAGTTAAGACACTATTTTCAAAAACACAAGATCACAAAGTGATAACATATTTCCCACTCAGGGACATTTTGAGAAATCATGACTCTACAGGAAGAATTTCAAAATGGGCAGTTGAATTGGGAACTTTCAAGATGGATTTCAAACCAAGAACAACAATAAAATCTCAGGCTTTAACGGACTTCGTCGCGGAATGGACAGAAATCAACTAAAGAGGACCAGAAATTATCAACGACTACTGGAAAATGTATTTCGATAGGTCACTCAAGTTAGGAGGAGCTAGCGTAGGAGTTCTCCTAATATCACCAGAAGAAAAATAACTCAAATAGTTAGGAGAAGCGGAATACGAAGCATTACTGCACGGATTAAAAGTGGCAAAAAGCTTAGGGATAAGGAGACTTCTCGTATATGGAGATTCATCAGTGGTAGTCAACCAGATAAACAAAGAATGAGATTGTACCAAAGATAACATGAGAGCTTATTGCACCAAAGTTAGAAAGATGGAGAAAAATTTTCAAGGACTAGAAGTACACCACGTATTAAGAGATTCAAATGTAGCAGCAGATGTACTTGCCAAGTTAGGATCAGATAGAGCCAAAGTATCTCCTGGAATCTTTGTGGAAGAATTATCAGCACCTTCAATAAAACAATCGGAGACATGACCAGCGAGGCAATGGATATTGATAAGACAGTTCAGATATCTCAACAGATCATGGTCATTTAAGCAGATTGGATGCAAGAGATCATAGACTTCATCAAAGAAAAGAAACTGCCAGAAGATAAAACAGAAGCAGCAAAAATAGTGAGAAAAAGCAAAAATTACGCTATAATATGTGACAAGGTTTATAAAAGAGCAGCATCATCACGGGTATTGCTCAAATGTGTCAGTCAAGCAGAAAGAATCAAGATTCTTGACAAAATACATGGAGGATGTTGTGGCAATCATGCAGCATCAAGAACTCTGGTGAGAAAAGCATTCAGGTCAGGATTTTATTGGCCAACAAAGCACTCAAAGATGCAGAACATTTAGTCAAAACTTGTAAAAAATACCAGATGTTTGTGAAGCAATCACATGTTCCAAATAAGATAATTTAATATGTATACCACCAGCATGGCCTTTCTCATGTTGGGGACTGGATCAAGTGGGACCTCTAAAGAAAGCAAAAGGAGGATTTGAATACATCTTCGTGGCAATTGACAAGTTTACCAAATGGATTGAATACAAGCCACTAGTCAAATACAGTGCAGACAAAGCAATAGAATTCATACAAGAAATTATGCACAGATTTGGAATACCAAATCAAATAATTACAGATCTCGGCTCACCCTTCACAGCAAGAGAATTTCAAGAATGGGCAAAAGATTGTGCAATAAAGATAAATTTTGCATCAGTAGCCCATCCTCAAGCTAACGGTCAAGTTGAAAGAGCAAATGGATTGATCCTACAAGGACTGAAGCCAAGACTATATGAAGACTTAAAAGAGGAAAATGGATAGATGAATTACCCAAGGTAGTTTGGGCACTAAGAACCCAAATCAGCAGAGCAACAAGATATTCTCCTTTTTTTCCTAGTCTACGGATCAGAAGCAGTATTAATAGCAGATCTAATATGGACAGCTCCAAGAATAGAACAATATGAAGAAGGAGAAGCTGAAGAAACAAGAAGACTTGAAATCGATTCACTGGAAGAAGTTAGAAATACTGCGATTATCCAAAACGCTAGATATCTACAAGGATTAAGAAGACATTGTGATAGAAGTACACAATCATGATCACTCAAAGGAGACTTAGTCTTAAAGCTGATACAAAAGAAAGACGGAAGACACAAGCTATTAAGCCCATGGGAAGGTCCGTATAAAGTCAAGACAGTAACAGGTCCTGGAACATATGAGCTCACTACAATGGATTACCCACCAATGAAAAATACATGGCATATCAGCCAGCTAAGAAGATTCTACAATTAAAAAGAGAGCAACAACTCAGAAGATATCAACAGAAGACCAGTTGTAATAAACAACACTTTTTTGCCACTTTGTATGGCCTATTTTAGAGGTTTATGGGTACAATCGAGCTAAGACATGCAAGAAAACCCAAGCTTACTGCACCAAAGACAGTGTTCTATTTGAGAGGTTTATAGGTACATCCAAAGCTAAGGCATACGAAAAAACCCAGGCTCACTGCACTAAAGACAGTGTTCTATTTAAAGAGGTTTATGGGTATAACCGAGCTAAGGCATGCGAGAAAACCCAGCTGTGATACACAATATTTTTTTTACTACAGGTTGTTGGTGTAACCCTACTAAGGCGTGCAAAAAACCACCATCAATCGCCGAAGACAGTGGCAAAACAACTCTGCCACAATATACAAAAGAAGAAGACTTCAACACTTTTTTACTATGAGTTGTTGGTGTAACCCTGCTAAAGGCATGCAAAAAACCACCATCAATCAATGAAGACATTGGCAAAACAACTCTGCCACAATATACAAAAGAAGAAGACATCAACACTTTTTTCTACTACGGGTTGTTGGTGTAACCCTACTAAGGCACGCGGAAAACCACCAGCAGTCACTGAAGACATTAGCAAAAACAACTATGCCACTACATAAAGAACAATGGCATCAAAATTAAACATTACTTCAAGAGGTTGGAGAAGAAAGCGGCAGTTATTCATAAGAAGACTATGGAAAATAATTCTACCGCATCAAACAAGACTAAAATATCATCAGTTATCTACGAAATCCGGACATTTATCTACAAGGGAAAAAAGCAAAGAACCCTGCAACGATAGTCAGAAGATTGAAGAAGAAGACAACAAGTAGAAAGAATTCTACCTCGATGAGCAGAAAATCACAAAAGAAAACAAAAATAAAAAAGCCTTGCCTCGATGGACAAAAGATCATCAGAGAAGACAACTTCTGAAGTTCCATTAAGTAAAGGAAAGTATTTTCAAAAAAGGTCTAACGGCCGTAGGCTCTGAAATAACCTAGATCTACTCTTGTTAGGCAAGCATCTCCAAATACGAGTAGCCCCTCAAACCAATGATAGACCTGGTCTAACGGCCGGTGGCTCTAAAGCTGACCCTTGGGTCCACTCGCATCTAGATAAGCCTCGAACCCACAACACGTGACAACCAAGATCAACAGATTAGTCGATACAAGCCCAATCGACTATTCCAGTAAGAATAAACGTGAGCATGAATACACACCGGAACAAGGGATCTTTGATAGAGTTTAAGTGCAAGCTAATCTATCAATCTTGATTGGGCAATGATATTGTTGCAGAAAGTAAATCAAATTTAAAACAAACAATATTGGTAACTTAATAAATCTACTAGATCGCCAATCTAATAGAGTCGATAACTAGCTTATACCTAATTTGCAGTGGGGTCGTTAGATGCAGCCATATAAACGAGATACAAACTGATAACTAGCTCAGATCAAGCTTATACGAGGTCAAACGATGCAGCCGCATAAACGAGACATAAACCGTGGCAATACTTACAAGCAAACCGAAGGTCGGACTCAACCGATGCAGCTCGATTCGTCGAAGGTCTCGCCGAGATCTACTCCTACTCCTACTCCTAAGGGGTGACCGGAGGCCGAAGTTGTGTTGTATTGATTGATTGGATGTCTTTACAATGGTCGGGTCTTCGATATATATATATAGCCTAAAATTCTAACATGAGTCCTAAAAGAATACGAATACAAGAATAAAGGTAACTTGGACTCCAATCCTTCCCTTTCTTGATAGAGTCCGACATGTTTGCTTTGTTCTTTTGCTAATCGGCCTTGGACACGCCTCATGCCTTGCTGACGTCATCTCTTTATTATCCGATCCATCTGGGCTCTTTAAATCGCGCTCGACATTGTAGTCCATGGCTTACCAAAATATGGTGTCAACACCACAATAGCAAACTGGTTGCACAACTTGATACGAAAACTTTCAGCAATTGTGCACATTAAACAAACTATTTTTTTATCTTTCTTTTCACAACCTTTCTTAACTTTTTTATTTTTCTTCTTTTTTACTCACTTTTTCTTTTATATATAGAACTAAACATAGAAATTAGAGATGATACTTGCACACTTAATGACAGAACAAAAACACAACCGGTAGCTAGAACTTGATAGGATCAAAGTTTATGCAAAGGAGATGATGTGGGTTTTTAGATTTTTTTAGGGATTTTCACATATATATCAAGAGGCACAAAGGACACGTGAAGGATAAATCATCAGCGACTATAACAAAGACTAACAAATTAAAAGTTAACCAAACTCACTAGAATAACAGATTGAAACAAAAGGGCTATGCCAAATATTTTTGTGGCTTTTTTATGGATAGGACGAACACAAAATATATGTAGCTAAGGGTACTGAATCCTACCGTCGTAACGAAAGCTTTGATACCAGATGATACGTCATGGTGTCACGACCTTCATGACGTAGGATGATCAACAAGATAACTAGCTTCCAGAAGCAAAGATAACTAGTGCAACCTGGCAAATAAAACTTGAAGGCAACCACCGTCTTTAACCGGCAACTTGAATCGAGGATTTGCCCAACCACACTCTCAAGGAACCAACCAACACAGCCTACAATCAATCAAGACGAACCTTGAAATGAGTAGGAGCACCAATTGGGAGCGGATGAAGCCGCCGCTGCTGTAATCCCGCGAAGGAAATCACAAGAGCAAAGGGGTAGAGATCACTCTCAAGACTTGTTAACACACAGCTGAACAAAAGGTTCTATATTTTGATTTATCAAAAGTCTACATTTGCTATGAAGGAATGGGGTATTTATACAAAGAGTGGACGTCCTAGATAGGTGTAAATACAAAAAGAAAAAGATGAGATAGACTATGTGAACAGCTTCCATGAAATGAGCTCTTGAAGGATTCCCGCGTGGCTGTTGGTCTTCTGTGTAGTCTTCAGTGGTTTGGCAATAACTCCATATTGGAAAGTCCAAATGATGAGCTATTGATTGTGTAGGAAAGTTAACTTGCTGAGCTTTCACACCAGCATGCACTAGGACACAATGTAGCATGATACAGTTTTGCTAGGGAATGTGGATATCATGCAAACCATTGAACTGCTGATGAGTCTACACTTATGCAGTCATATCTCGATGTTGGGGAATCCAATTTAGGAGCAACCACTTGGGTTTGAAACTAGACTTGACAAGCTTTCCAAAAAGTCTTCATGGGCCTTCATAGCTTTTGGGAATCAAGAGTTATGAAGACTTCTTTGCACTGGTCCGTTTTTCACTGTAGTGATCCAATTTCGCTGGTTTGCTTTCTACTATAGTGTTCCATTCTTCATGGTCTGATTCATCCTTGGCTTCTTGTATATACATCTTGTTGTAGCTTCTTAGCTCGGCTATGTATAATCGGTCCATCAAGGACTTGGGCTAGTGTCGATGTAGGTGATACTTGAGTTGGTATTGCTTGACTTGGAGGTTGTAACACGTTGCTTGATGGCGTGGTCATATCACTCAACTAGTGTGTGTAATATATGCTAGTTGTCCTCTTTTTAGAGAATAGTTGGCAATATAAGTTTGTCAATAGCGATCGCCAACACATGATTATTCGCTAAGTCGTTGTTGGCACGTCTTAACAGTGGCCACACGCATGAGCGATCGCATGCTCCCATACGGACATAGGTTAAAACTATTACGCCTAATCCGGTACGAAACGCGTCTAAGTCAACTGCAGCACCCTACCGACCACTGCACACGCCTTGGGGCACCTTTCCTGTGGTACAACAAGCACAACACCACGCATGCTCTGTTAGTTCATAAATAGGAAAGAAGGACAACACGACCCCAAAGATGGAGAAAAACTACCCCACCTTTGCTTTCCTCTTTTCTTCTTTTCCTCTTACATATTCACCATCTCTCTCTTCCTCTTAGAGAATAAAGGTCACTATTTGTATTCAACCCCCTCCCTTCAATCTATAAAAGGGATGTCCTGTCATCGTGCTAAGGCCACCGCAAGCGATCATATTTTTACGCAACACATCCCACACACGCTCGAACCCAGAGATTTGGGAGCCCATCTAGTATACATCTTGTGTCTTCTAAATGAACCATCCAGGCATAAACGCATATCTAGAAGTTTACTAGTTGGTGCTGATCTGAAACACCGACAAGGAGATGCATGTCGCATTGGCTTTTCTGACTTCAGGGTAAATTTTGCTGGCTATCGAGCATTGATCCAAACACTAGGACAATATTTCTTCAAACACTCCCCATTAAGTGCTCTATCAAATTCTTCTCCTTCTAAAGTCTCCAAAAAGTAAGCATTTTTAGGTGCACCACATTTGATACGATAAGGTTCTTCCCAATTAGGTGACCAATTGCCGAATTTGATGTCTTTTGATCCAACAAGTAATTTCATTTTGCACACCAATTCTCTTTCTTGGAATTCTTTATGTTTTACCTTCTTATTATACTGCCTGGCAATTCTCAATTTGTTGGCTTCAATATTTTCCAGAGTGTTGACACCTCTTAACGTCACCATATAAAACACTGGGTTGTCATCCCCAGTAGTGACATCGAGAGGTGTGGTATTAAATCATGCAACTATTTCTGAATATAAATATAAATGTGTATCCGCAAGCGCACAGATGAAATACCATCATAGCATTTTATTGGGAGTCAACCCAATTATCGTATTTATTTATCCCATGGGAAAGGACAGCTGGAGAATATTGATGTGTATACATACTTAGATAGAATAGCATGACAAGGACATACTTATGCAGGGGGTAAGCCAAACAGATATTTATGATAAGTATAGGGCAATGATAAATCACTCAGAGATAGAAATAGAAACTCTCTAATGTAGCAATGCAAAAACAGGAGATTAGTTAAGAGATTGAATTCCTATGTAGTGTCGGATTTACTAAGTCTTTGCATCTACTCTAGTACATTACTTTCATCTATAGCATTGATAACCCTAAAGTACCCACAAGGAACATCACTAGAGAGGTTTGTGAACATAGCCCTTCGCAACCACGTTCTGCTAGTCTTATAAACGGGGGGCGGAATACATAGGACTCAACAGGAATGTCACACCCGTGATCTACCACCAAACCCGGCCTACAAGGTGCATTCATAGGTAGAGCATATCTAAGCACCACGCCTCTTAACCCACTCGAGTAATGAGCTAAGCGCTTTACGATCATATGAGATAGTTCATCATCAATCAATACTATATCGAGCAAAGCACTAGAATAAACTAGGAACTTAATAAACTAAAACATAATAATTAAGAACAAAGTCATAATAAAGAGAGGGATACAAAGCTATACCAGCCTCCTGGATGACGACTCCAGAATCCTGAGCGTAGCTCAACTCTACTGAAACCTTGCTAGCTAATGCCTAACTAGAACTTGAAGTATTGGAGTTCTAATCTAATTCTCTAAGGATAGAACCCTTCGCTCTCTCTGAGAGAGGAAATAATGAATTAGGGTTTCTTGGGCTCTCCTCCTAGGGGGGTCCTGCCCTCCTTTTATAGCCCGGTGGAGTGAATGCGAGCCATCGGATCAAACTGATATTGGCGGACGGCTGAGATCTCTCCTCAAAGGCGGTGGAGCAAACTGGGTGAAGTGGGCCGTGAGTGGGCTCTAGGCCAGACCGGCCGGTCTGGGGTGGGACTAGCCCGTCCCACCCTGGCCCCGCTCAGCCTCCGCTTCGGCGTGGTGTCTTCTGGTGTCTTCTAGATTGTTCCTGTGTTGTCGTGCCGTCCATTTGTGCATTCATCGCTCCGATATGCTTCTGGGATTACGTCTTTTCTGTTATTCTCCTGCAGAAACAATGAAACATCAAACTCATGGAATTCGGTTAGTGTAACCCCTATTCCTACGATGGTGATCTCAAATATACCCTCTTTGGTGTTTGGTTGACCTATAGATTTGGTAATTAACAGCCGTCAACAACTCCCCCTAGCTTAACCTTTGCTAGTCCCTTAGCAAACTGCATTCTTCTGATGGATTAGGAGTTCCAGGTAAAAATTCTCCTGTTTGGTTTAGAGTGGACCATTCTGATTTTCACACTTACCCATACTACCTTTAACCATGGAGCTTAACATCCCTCGCTTTGGGTCATGAGCAGTTGAAGGACAAAAAGATCAAGCCAAGCACTATGTCTCAAGCTCTTTTGCTCAACCAAGTTCCTGGAGTTTTTATAGATTTTCAAAATAAAGCTCAGAGTTTCATTGTATGACACTCTCAAGTCTCTCAGGTATGTGGTATTTTTGGATTCCTCACCAAGGCAATGAAGCTTGTGCCTTTATCTCAACCTACATCTAAGGCTTATGTGGGGCTCATAGGTGTGGAGATAGCATAGATAGGCATACTTGCACAGCATGTATTGTGAAGTCAAACAAGGGATCCAAAGAGAAACGAGTCATACAATCAAATCAAGATGTGCATGTGTGTGGGATACAATGGATATATGGTGGAAATGTGGTGAATGAGGTGATGAACCTAATTCTACCATGCTCATTTGAATCTCTCTTTTGTAACATTGAAACCTTGCCAGGGATGTGAGCTATCTTTTCTTTCTTTTTGTTTGAAGAAATGGGTATTGGATATCTATGTTTTCTCTCTTGAAAACTTGTCCATTTTTCTCAACTCTCTTTTCTTTTTCTTTTGCATAGCTCACATCTCTATTTTGGCACAAAATATTCTGAGAGATGGCAAGAAACTCTGGAGCATGTCCTTTTGGTGGATGAATATTTTTGGTGTCTACCCCCGGTGTAGGAGTGGAATATTTTTGGGTGGATGAAATGGCATGTTTTTGCGCCTACTCCAGGTTAGAGTAGTGCATATGAGGTGGAGTGTGTGGATCTTGATTTTAAAAGCATGACAAGTTTCTCACAAGGGTCACAAAGGTTGACAACACTCAATACAGTGACAAGCAGCAATGTGTAGAGGCTTCCTAGCCTAGATATGCAATATGGCTCTGGTGGGAATTTAAGCTTGTCATACAAAAAACTCATTATGTATCTTTTCAATTTTTCAGAATTAAATCTCTAGAATTTCAGCATCACATTGGAACAAGATAAATAGCAGCTCTAACCGTCTCAAATCATGTCCGTCAACTACCTAGACTTAAGATCAGAAATATGCTACCCACAGGTTTTAGATTTAGAGCAAATGTTCATGTCAAATCAGTCGTGTCTAAAACCTTAGGGGAATTCTTGACTGTAATCTAGGTACTCAAGAGAAACCTAATAGAGCAACTATTCATCATTTCCATGTCAAAAGATTTTTCTCCAAGTTCTTTTTATTTAAACTGAAATTTAAGCAAGCCTATAGACACACTCTTTTTATTTGGTTTTTTATGGTTTTTATTTAAGCAAACTAACGAGCAACCTAACGAACAACTAATAAAAACAAAAGCAAGGAAACTTACCTCGAGATAACGGGGGTGCTCTCCCCCAAGTTGGATGTTGCAGTAGTCGATCAATGTGGTGGCGGCGGCCTCATGCCCGCATGCTGGAAGAAGTAGTCCTAGTTCTGCAGCTGCTGCTGATGGCACTGGTCATATAGGTGTAGCTGCCCAAGGATGGAGGTATTCTGCACGAGGAGGGTGGCACTTTGCTCCTTAAGAGTGTGGAGCCTGCGATCGTTCCTTTGCTGCTGCATTTGCCGATCGTGGTACCCCATCCCGGCATCCAATGTGTGGCCTCGCTGGTACCCTCCATAGGACACTTCCTGCGAATCAACAGACATTCTCCCTTGATAGTCACTGAAATTACCTGATGGCCATTCTGCCGTGTCTTCCCAGGGGACTTCGGCTGCCTGCGGCGAAGGTTGGGAGTATTGGCCCCAACTGTCTTGTGATGGTTGTCCTCTATGGGAAGACTCTGCTTCTCCGAAGTTGATGTAGCTAGTGTAAGTTGGCCCTTGTGGCGTTGGGTCAGCACCATAGTAGTGTGTGGGCTGTACGTTGGCGAAACGTGCCGACGCGCTCCTCAGTGGTGCTGCTGCTGTCACCTGCACATTGACGAGAAGAGAATGGGTGGTGTATAGATTGAGCTCCGGGTTAGGTAACCAGACCTGTCTGCCATTAATCTTCATTATTACCATGTTTTCTCTCTTCACCAAGGTCTGACCTTAGCGAAAGTAGTCGTATGATATACGACCTCGTCCTCCTCCAATGTACAGAACTAGTGAATTTTGCCACAAATCAAGATAGCTGGCAATCCGAGTCACCAAGGAGGTGCACTCTATATCATCCCTAAATCTGAAAACATCTAACCACTGTCTTATCATCATCATCACTGGGGAAACCTTCCTACTCTTCACTATGGCGTAAAGCAGCTTGAGCTCATCTATCCTCACTGTGCTGGTTCACCTCGTGGAAAGAGAGTGAATGCCAACCATCTATGCATGAACTTTAATGTGGGTAATTGAATTCTGCTAGTCTTAGCATGCGTGGGTGTGTTCTGTTTGGTTATGTCTTTCCAAAACTGCTCTCTCACAAAGTCGGGAATGGCCTCATCCACATCTACCGTGCACTCAGCATGAAATCCTAGAGCTAAGCTTAGCTCCTTTCAGGTTAAGGTTTTATCCTTTCCAAAGAGTCGGAAATTTACCCCATTCTCAACAAAATTGAAGGTACATAAAAATTCAGTAGTGAGTAGTTTGCACCCTGGCTCAGAAATATCCGCAAATCCCGTCCAACCATGACTGAAAAGATGGTTTGAAATTCAGTGTCCATACCTGAGTCTCGAAGAAGCTCGGGATCATACACTGTGGTCAGGACGAACTTGCGGTCTTTAATGAGCTGAAACTTTTCTTTCTCTTCATCATTCTTCCACTTGAGGTCATGTTCCTCCATCAAACGGTATATAACCGTCGAGGAAGATGATGGCCTGTTGCTAGCGGGTGGCGTCTCGTCAACCTGCATGTCAGAGCTCGCTCGAGAGATAGAGCTCCAAGTTGAGCGTGTGGACCGGGACCTAAGTCCGCTCTTGATCCCTCTCCACAGGCCACTCATCCTACAAGCAAGTGAAAAACTAAGAGAAACACAAAAGAGACTCTAGGAGCGTGGTTAGAAAATATGACAATGAAGGTAACCGCTCCAAGAGTATGTTACTCCTATGGGAATGAACTCCTCCACAAGAGGGTTAGTGCACAAGAATAAATACAGAAAAGTGTGGGGTATTGCTACCTCCACATGAACAAGAAAAAACACAAGGAATTAAATACAGAAAATAAATACACGCGGGAATGAGTAAATCGAGTTAGTAATAAAAAGAAGAGTTAGAGGGAGTTAGTAGTCCTTGCGGGGAAGGTTTCCACCACAACAATTAGAGGGTCATTCATCCAGGGTTAGTGGTCCTTGTAGGGTGATTACCGCCACAACCAAATTTTAGCAGAGTTTCCCCTAGACTAGATGATCATTTCCTCTAAGTTTGGGCAGCACCTTCTCTACTTTTGCTTGACTCTTCCTCTTAACTCTAGCGGCGCTTCCTCTCATCAGTAACTTCCTAGCACTTCTACTCTCCTTCTCTCTCTTTCTATTCTCTAGGATATGGCAAGCAAGAAATTTCAAAAAACAGAGGCGAGAGGCAAAGAACTAGGCAGAGGGGAGTGAGTAGAGCAGCAAGGAAGCTTGCTCTTTTATAGGTGAGGAGGGGGGAGACCGGCCGGTTTGGTGTGGGACCGGCTGGTCCCACACTGGGCCCACTCGGCCACTCCTTCCTCCTAGTGCTCCATCATCTCTTATACTGTGTATGTTTGCAACTTTTGGTGGAAAAGAGAGAGTGGAGGACAGCAGGAGGTGAGTGGGGATATGAATCCTATGTAAACATGATGTGAAGTGAAATGACAAGTGGGTCCTAGTGTTTGGGGGTCCAACTGATTAGTTATTTTTGTATTTTTAGGTTAATAAAAACACTAAATTATAAAGGAAAATATTTTTGGTATTTTAGATATAATGTAAGAAGTTAATGAATAAATACCGATTACCTTTCAGCGAGGGTCCGATGTTAATAGTCCTCCAGACGGGACTTTTCCTGATGATTATGTCTTTATAGCATCTATCGGTCCCGGAGTTGGAGACCTTAAATCTTCTTGCTCTCCACGCCCCTCTAGTTGAGAGCATTGTTCCGGTCGTGGCTTGAATGCAAACTTCTCTTCCTTACCATTAATATGGAACCGGATTTCTCTAGCCCCAACATCAATGTGAGCATTTGTAGTGCTCAGGAAGGGTCTTCCCCATATAAGTGGTGTCTTAATTACTTCCTGCATGTCAACCACAATGAAGTCTACTGGAATAAAGAAATCTTTTATCTTTACCGGAATATTCTCGGCGATTCCCTCAGGGTGGCGGAGTGACTGGTCCGCTAGTTGAAGGCACATCATCGTAGGCGTGAGTTTAGAGTAGCTGAGTTTGTCAAAGACCGTCTTGGGCATGACACTTACGCTGGCACCAAGATCACATAGTGCATGTTCAAACACTTGATCTCTGATTGAGCACTCAATAGTGGGATGTCCTGGATCTTCTTTCTTGACTGGTGATGTGTTCAGGATAGCCGCACTACACTCCTTTGTGAGTTTAATAACTTCGGTGGTGGACAGTGGCCTTTTGTTGTTCAGAATGTCTCTGAGGTATCTTGCATATGTAGGCACTTGTAGGGCATCTAGTAGAGGCACATTGATATATAGGTGACGTATTACCTCCACGAATTTCTCAAACTGCTCATCCATCCTTTCCTTTCTCTGCCGACGAAATGGTAAGAAATTGGCGTCATTATAATTGCACTGATGTTCTTGTTCTCGTGGTGGCACAACTTCTTCTACTTTATCGTTATTCTTCTCCTCAGGTGCTGCTGGCGGTGCCTACACTCTTGCTGTCCCTCTAGGATGTGCACCTTCTGGATATGGGGGATCACGAGTACTCTTGCCTCCTCTTGTAGTGATTGCACTGATTTGCTCAGGGCTAGTGGCAATGGGCAAAGCAGCGGCCAACTTTGCTACTTATGATTCAATCTTTCTATTATAGCTCAGTTGATCCTTGATGGTAGAAGAAAAGCTTTCCATCTTAAGATTCATACTCTCTATGATCTTCTCATTAGAAGCAAGTCTTTGTGAAAGTTCTTCACTAACCTTGGGTTGATGTCTAATCAAATTCCACAAGGATGGCCGTTTGGCTTGATCCATTTCTTGGGTGTTGCCAATGATGCTCAGATCTTCTAGTTGGTCAGGGGAATATGTGATTCCTAAATATCCTTCAGTTCTTGCTTGGAAATCCATAGCGTCCTGAATAACCTGACGATGCTTCTTGTAATTGTCTCGCTATTCGAGCCAGTCTAATAACACATTCATCTTGGCTGAAACTGCACTCAACTCTTTAATGTTAGCTTCTTTACTCATCTTGTAATGCGGAGCATCGTCTAACGACCAGCCTTGATTAGAGGCTATCGTCTCCATGAGTAATTTGGCCTTCTTGATGGTGAGTGACAAGAATGTTCCTCCAGCAGTAGCATCTAGTTGCTCTTGTGCTCCTTTAGATAATCCATGATAAAATCCTTGCATGTGCAACAAATCCTCTATTCCATGATGGGGACAATCTGAAATATAATCTTGAAAGCATTCCCATGCCTATAAAATAGGTTCGTCTCTCTGCTGTTGGAAACCTGTAATCTTCTCTCTTAAGGCACTAGTCTTGCCTGAAGGAAAGAATCTCTCTAGAAAGACCTTTGAACAATCTGCCCATGTCTTGATGTTTTCTTGATTTGCATAGAACCACTGTTTCGCTTTCCCAGTTAACGAGAACGGGAATAGACGAAGAAGTATGATGTCTTGAGCAACGTTCTTGATGATGAGTGTGCTACCAATCTCCAGAAAATTCTGAAGATAAGCACTAGCATCTTCACTTGTCTTTCCACTGAATGGAGTAGCTTGCACCATGTTGATGAGACTTGGCCCGAGCTCAAACTTAAGATTGCTAGTTGGAAGTATTGGTCCAGTGCGAATGTCCTTCGTGCTTGGAGCGGAGAACTCTCGCAGAGTCTTGTCAGCCATAGCTCAGAAACTGGTGTGAAGCTGCTTCTTGATTGGTTTGATTGACATTGATGAAAGATGATGACGAATCAAGACCAATCTTACAATACCCTGTATATGATATAGACAAAGACAAACAAGGGTAAGCCTGCTTAAGCAGGAGGTACCTAGTCATGATTCCATCTATAAGTATGCATTTGATCAATATCTCTTTATAGCTTAGCCTTTTCCCGGCAACGGCGCAAAAAATGCTTGTTGACACCTCTTAACGTCACCATATAAAATACTGGGTTGTCATCCCCAGTAGTGACATCGAGAGGTGTGGTATTAAATCATACAACTATTTCTGAATATAAATATAAATGTGTATCCGCAAGCGCACAGATGAAATACCATTGTAGCATTTTATTGGGAGTCAACCCAATTGTCGTATTTATTTAATCCTATGGGAAAGAACAGCTAGAGAATATTGATGTGTATACATACTTAGATAGAATAGCTTGACAAGGACATACTTATGCAGGGGTAAGCCAAACAGATATTTATGATAAGTAGGGCAATGATAAATCACTCAGAGATAGAAATAGAAACTCTCTAATGTAGCAAGGCAAAAACAGGAGATTAGTTAAGAGATTGAATTCCTATGTAGTGTCGGATTTACTAAGTTTTTGTATCTACTCTAGTACATTACTTTCGTCTATAACATTGATGACTCTAAAGTACCCACAAGGAACATCACTAGGGAGGTTTGTGAACATAGCACGCTTCTCCTTCGCAACCATGTTCTGCTAGTCTTATAAACGGGGGGCGGAATACATAGGACTCAACAGGAATGTCACACCCGTGATCTACCACCAAACCCGGCCTACAAGGTGCATTCATAGGTAGAGCATATCTAAGCACCACGCTTACATAATATCTACCACTTAACCCACTCGAGTAATGAGCTAAGCGCTTTACGATCATATGAGATAGTTCATCATCAATCAATACTATATCGAGCAAAGCTCTAGAATAAACTGGAACTTAATAAACTGAAACATAATAATTAAGAACAAAGTCACAATAAAAAGAGGGATACAAAGCTATACCAGCCTCCTGGATGACGACTCCAGAATCCTGAGCGTACCTCAACTCTACTGAAACCTTGCTAGCTAATGCCTAGTTAGAACTTGAAGTATTGGAGTTCTAATCTAATTCTCTGAGGACAGAACACTTCGCTCTCTCTGAGAGAGGAAATAATGAATTAGAGTTTCTTGGGCGCTCCTCCCAGGGGGTCCTGCCCTCCTTTTATAGCCCGGTGGAGTGAATGCGAGCCATCGGATCAAACCAACATTGGCGGACGGCTGAGATCTGTCCACAAAGGCGGTGGAGCAAACTGGGTGAAGCGGGCCTTGAGTGGGCTCTAGGCCAGACCGGCCGGTCTGGGGTGGGACCGGCCGGTCCCACCCTGGCCCTGCTCGGCCTCCGTTTCGGCGTGGTGTGATGAGGACATGACACCTTCGGATACAACCATGAATTATAAGGTGAGCTCGTTCAATAAATATTGGTGCAACTCACTTAGTTCCACATGTGCATGTATTTATTTGCTTGTAGGTATAAACAATTCTCAAAGTGTAGGGCAATTAAGATTTGTCGGCGACCCGATAGTACCTCATTGGGAAGGCCGTAACTCAATCATCCGGGGTGCGATTGAGGTCAATGAGCATTTGATGGATAAGCTTTCAAATAAATCAGGTCCCATCTCAATATCATGTTGGCAAGGTCTCCAAATCATCAAGACATTCTATCGATGTTGCTGTCAGGAGCTACATCATCCACGGGCTTGATATTCACACTTGGGACCCTGGCCCAAGTTGGAGCACGTCCCAAGAAGATGGAGAATACATAAAGGAAGCCTTGGACATGCTCCTCCTTGGCCACCACCTTAGGGGGCCAGCAAGGACGTCCAAGCCAAGCCAGAGGCCCAGTCCAACTCGAGTTCGCGTCAGTCTCGGCCTTCAGGACCAGCGAGCGATAAACCGGACGCCCAGGATACATCCGAACTTTGTTTTTGATGATCCACATATGGATGGAAAGATAATTTCATAAGCTAACTAATGGCTTTGGTTCGAGGTCCAAATTCTATCGGAGTCAATGAGAATCGTCGAAACAAGTGAGCGTCCAGAATCTGTTTGGGCGCTGCGTTGCTGTCTTTTGGGCCATCGGGCCATGTAACATATAGGCCCATGAGGAGGACGCGAATGAGGGTGTTTGCATGTCTTTTAGACCATATAATCAGTAGCTGCCACCTATGTTAGGCTTTGGGTTTTGCTTTAGATCAATCTGTCATCGAACAGTCACCGTTATCAGTTTGTGAGACCCCACGTTGAGATCTTAATCATATATCTGCAATTGTCACTTTACTTGAGTTGCGTATTATCTTGTTCTTGCTTGTGTTCTTCGATTTGCAGCAAGGATTAGCCTTCTTGGCGAGGTCAACCGGATTGTGATACGGTTGACAACCAGAGGAGACGTGGTGCTAAGGTTGCGGGGTTCGGGTCTTTATGATCCGAAGCCGGATCGGTGTGTCGCTCTTCGACCAAATCGATAGTTATCTTGAACCTGACGGAAGATCGGGAATCACGTCCCCATCAAGTGGTATTCAGAGCTTAAGGTATACCATCAGGTTCGAAGTTATCCCTTAGTTTGTGTTTTGTCTTCATCCCATAATCCACGGCCATAATTGTTTCCCATCCTAGAGCCAGCCACGCCATAGCCTTTGCATAATTTAGTTTCAGAGTTCGCTGTATTGAGTTTGTGTCCTAGGTCAACGTCTTATTGCTGGTTTAGATCATGTTCTTCTCTAATTTGTTGATCCCTCCACCCGCATCCATTGTATATCATCATCGATTTGCATCTTGTGTCCACATAAAACTCTGATTTGGACTGCCTACCTTAAAACAGTCATAACTTTTTCGTCCAATCTCGAAACGGGGCGAATTTTATATCTACGGAGAACGCCAGAAAATTTTAGATTTGTTTCATCCCAGCAAGGCTCGGTTCGCAAAAATTAGATTTACGAAATTCAATCAGGAAAATTGAGTTTTCGGGCCCATAAATTTTGGTGTTATTTTGAGAGCACAATACTTATTTTCTATACACCACATCTTTTATCCAATTGAGCTCAAATTTTTTATGGTTTGTTCTTGTGTGCTCCTTACTGAGAAAAAAACATCAAAAGATCAAAACAAAAGTTTGTATAAAAATAAAAAGAAAAATAGTAAAAGAAAAGAGAAGAGAATAGGAGCACATAAGGAACAACTAATTGCTCTATTTTGTGTGGTGCCATTGCCTTGTTCGTGTCCATTGGTTTCATTCATAATTGTTCTTTTTATCCTTATTTCACTCCCTTGTTTATCATAATTGGTGCTAGGGACACGCATAGGCCAGCAACTAGGACAAGTGCTTTAGACGTTTATTCAATATTGCTATACTGTTACTAAATTGTGTGCCACATATATAAATTTGTTTCTTTGTGTGCCTTCCAAGCTCTACATATAGACTTCAGATCAGAATAGAAAAAAAGACCTTGCAATTTTGGTGCCACATCCTCACGGGTATCACGAACCATTTGCCGGTTGTACCGTCCCACTGTCTTGCTTTGGTAAGAACACTTGTAAGAATTTGGTAAGGCGTGTTCGAGCGTGATTCCACCGACCCATAAATAGCTGATAGGGAATTATTTTTATTGCTAACAATGTCAAACAACGAAATTCTTTTTTAAGTTTGACTTGCAGCAATTTAGGGACGAGTTCTCCACAAGGATAGATGAAATAATTGCAAAAGTGGGGGCGTCTTCATCGCCAACTCCCACACGCATTACTATGGAACTTGCACAACAAGTACTCGGTTCTCAAATGGAGAAGGCGAAAAACAAAACCAGTTCAACAACGTGTTCCAAACATACTTTGTTGTGAAGGATCGACGTTGTCGTGTTATGATAGATGACAAGACACGCAACAACCTTGCAAGCTTAGAGTTGGTCGAGAAGCTTGGCTTGACCACAAGACCACATCCATATCCATACTACATCAAATGGGTGAATTCTTGGGATAAGATAAAGGTAACTGAAATTGCACGCATTGAGTTTTCCATTGGTACTTATAAGGATAGCGCAGAATTTGATATAATACCGATGCAATATTGTCAATTGCTACTTGTCGAGGGTCAAAACCATGGTCCTCTAAGGGCCCGGTTAAAACGGCTCTTAAAAAGCAGACTTGCCAGGCCAGGATCGGCGCACTTGCAGCCCGGCCCACGAGAGCCTGGGGTCAAGTACGTTCCCAGCCCAGCAACGACTAACTGGCCACATGACCAAGGCCTTCCAGGGCCCACGGAATGAAGCCACCTCCTGGAGTTCGACCCTCCAGGTAACCTCCGATTCGCCCGACCCCCACCTGCCGAGGAGGGTCGGAGATCGACCCCGCCCTATGAACAAAGGCCAGGGCGTACCGCGCGGAACCGTGGTACGTGCGTAATGTACGAAGGAATCTGCACGGTTTCGTGGCAGGCGCGGGGGCGCACCGTCACCCCCGCATCTGAACAGTGGAAAACAGGACCCCCAAGTAACCCATGGGCATTGCGTTACACCCACGCTTCTGACCTGATAAATACGGCGCTGGCTCCCTTGTACCGTGCTGGTACGAGCGGCAGCCCCGTGTACGCCTCTCCGCCGAGGATGCTGAGCTTCGTACCTCCCCGCGGCCGGTCGCCTTGACGGAACAGGAAGCACGGGGAAGGAAGCACCGCTCGTACTGACACCGTGGCCGACGTACCTTGGCGGTGGTCGTTCCAACCACTTTCTGCAGAAGGGACCGGGTGCATCAGGAATCAACCCTGCACGTCCAGTTTCGTTGCAGCCTACACCCATGCACCCAGAGCTTTGACCCACGGCGTCCATCGTCAAACATGCAACCCCGGTGTCCTCAGGCGTAGCCCTGTACACCTGAAGAACTACGATGCCAAGGAGGAGACCCACGAGGGAAAAGGCGATATCAACCACAGTGCCTACGACACCTGTCCGAATGGACAGGACCTTATTCACCACGCTTCCTCGGTTCCCACACGGGCTTCCCCTCCCTTGTGAGCCTCTCTTCGAAATATAAAAGGGAGGACTTGGGCAACTTAGCGCGTGTGCGACTATCGCCCAATCTTGCTCCACATACGAAACAAGCTCAACTCAAACCTAGATTCACACAGAGACTTGGAAAACTCTCCCTCTCTCGACCCCTCTTGTACTGCCCCATACAAGCTCCTGAGTAACACTGCCCCGCTCTCACTGGACGTAGGGTGATTTGCTCGAACCAGTATACAACGTTGTGTCCACTTGGGAAACCATCCAGAGGATAAGTGCGCTCTCTTTTTGATTACTCGTTGGTGTTCATTCTCGACACCGACAGTTGGCGCGCCAGGTAGGGGGGCAAGCGCACTTCTACGACTCCAACAAACTTCTGGATGGCCATGCATCGCTTCAACCTCACTCCGGGCACCCAAATCTACTTTGGGGACCTGGACTTCATACTCAGGGAGGACGGCGTGACCTGGCTGGCTCCTGAGCCACCGGTTAGCCTCCCTGACCCCGACGACGTTGCCCCTGCTGCTACGGAGGAGCCGCGGGCAAACGGCACGAACCGTGATCCCTTCCAAGGCTCTATTGACGACCTTGTCGTGGCTATGGACGACGTGAGCCTCCGGACTCCTGTATCTCCGCACGACGCGAGGCCCGTCCGACCGCGGGCACCGACTCCCACGTCGCCACGGATCGCTAGCCGTGTGTCATCAGCATCGGAGCGGGGCCATCAAGCCCCGGACATACGAGAGCTGACAGAGCTAGATCGACGGCTCTTACCTTACTTGGGACCGTACCCCTCCACCGATGAGATCTTCGCGCTCTCGTATTGGTACGAGCCCATCATGGTTAGCCTCGCCGGGGGCGATCCTATTCCCTGGACGATCCTCATCCAGGAGGCCTCTAAGCCGGCCCCGTTCGGGTACCACAACGCCGTGGCAACCATGGCGCACCTCATCATGAGGGGGATCACGCCCACTCCCGAGGACGTCGAGCTCGTGGCGGCGGCTGGGCCTCTCGTTGAGCCCATCTTCATGCCGGACTCCGACGGCTACTCCGGTACCGACAACGACGACGACGGTGACTTTGACCCATTTTGGGAATGTTTCATGGCGGAAACTCCCGAGGGCCGGGTCGACGACATCGCGCCGGGACGAGGGCATGCTCAAGCCCGCACTCGAGCAAACGCCCTCACCGCGGCGATCAAGCTAACTCCTCCGACCTCGCTCGACGGCTCGGAGGAACAGCGGGAGCGGGTGCGTCGCGCCGAGCTTGGCGACGAGCGGCGCAAGGCGAATGGGATCGAGAACACCTCGAAGGGAAGACCCTTCACCTTACCACCGCGCTGGGCGTGCATGTGGCATGGCTCGCGATGTCCATCGGCGGATCATGGAGGGTGATGATAGCCCCCCACTCTTCGCCTTGCCAGCGAGCATCAGCGGCAGCGGTGGCTTTGCTCCAGCAGCTTCCCCCACCAATGACCCCCGCTGAGTGGCGGACTCAGCGAGAGATCCGGCAGTTGCTGGATCGAGTGGCCACCCTACAGGCCGAGAGCTCGCGATCGCGACGTCGCGATGTGTCTCCAAGCCGTCGCACGTTCGACGGTCGCAGAGACCGAGAACCATCGGTGCACCAACCTGTCCATGTGCCTGCCGAAAGCCTGCCACCCCTGCAGGAACGTGTCGGGCCCATTCGAGACGCCCGCATTATCCTCAACGCCCGGGCTAGGGAGTATAGCCCCCGTCGAGGGGGACGTTTTGACCTAGAGGAGGATAGAGGGCGAAGCCCTCCCCCTCCGGGCCCGCCGGCGTTCGGGCGACATATTCTCCGCTCGCCCTTCCCACGGCGCTTCCGTGCACCGACCACCATCGCCAAGTACTCCGGGGAGACGAACCCCGGCACCTGGCTAGAGGATTACCGCCTCGCGTGCGAAGCGGGAGGAGCCGACCATGAATACTTCATCATCCGCAACCTCCCACTCTACCTACCCGACTCCGCGCGGACTTGGCTGGAGCACCTCCCCGAGGGGTGTATTAACAGCTGGGGAGACCTCGTCGACATCTTTGTCGGCAATTTTTAGGGCATGTACTCGCGCCCTAGAAATCCATGGGACCTGCGAAGCTGTCAACAGAAGTCGAACGAGTCCCTGCGCGACTACATCAAGCGCTTCTCCAAGCAATGCACAAGCCTCTCTCATGTCACCGACGCAGACGTGATCGGAGACTTCATCTCTGGCACATCTTGTAAGACCCTGGTACATGAGCTGGGACGACGACCCCCTCGTACTACCAAGGAGCTCCTCGATGTGGCCACAAGCTTTGCATCGGGAGAAGACGTGGTGGGCGCCATCTTCAATTCCCGCGGCAAGGCCAAGCGAGAAGAGGACATCGACGACGATCCCTCCGACCGCAAGGGCCAGAAGAAGAAGAAAGGCCGCAAGGGGCGGCGGCAGAACGACGGTGAGTTAGTCGCCGCTGTCGACGCTAAGGGCAAAAAGAAGGCCCCCGCCAAGCCGCCTACCGATTATTTTGAGAAGAAGCTCGACGAGCCATGCCCGCATCATGAGGGCACGGTTAATCACACTCTCCGGGAGTGTCGTCTCATCCCCAAGTTTTTCGGGGCAGAGAAGGGCAAGGTGGAGGCTAAGCGCAAGACCAACTCGCCCCCCCAAGATGACGGCCAGGGGGAGGACGGTTCGGGGTTCCCTCACGTCACCGATTGCCTCATGATCTTTGGAGGCCCTGACTACTACGCCACGCGGGCGGCAAATAAAAGCTAGAGCAAACATGCATGGTCTGCCAGGTCGAGCCGATCGTCCCGGCTCCCTCCAAGTGGGCCAAGCACCCCATCACTTTCGACCAGTCTGACCACTCGGAGTATGTGCCAAATCCGGGATGATACCCCTCGTCATCGATCATATCATCGGCACCAAGCGGCTCACCAAGGTGTTGATGGACGGAGGAAGTGGCCTCAACATCATCTACCAAGACACCCCTGACGCCATGGGGTCAGCAGGGCGAGGATCTGACCCGGAGGGGCGCCATTCCATGGCGTCGTCCCCGGCCAACGTGCTGTACCCGTCAGGTAGATTGATCTGCCGGTCACTTTTGGGACTCACACTTATTTTCGAAAGGAGACATTAACTTTTCAGGTGGTAAACTTCCCCGGCTCTTACCATGCAGTGTTGGGCCGGCCGTGTTACGCCAAGTTCATGGCCGTCCCGAACTACACCTACCTCATGCTTAAGATGTCGGGTCCCCGCGGTGTTATCACCGTGCACTCATCCATTCAGCACGCGTACCTGTGTGACATCGAGCAATGCGATGTCGCCGAATCAGTGCTGAATTCCCACGAGTTGTACGTCATCAACTCCCTCACCGACACCGACCAGGACATGCCTGACATCCCAAAGACGAACGCGTCCTTCACGCCCGACAGGGACACCAAGCTCGTGTCCCTCGACCCCGGCTGCTCCAACAGCATGGCGGTGCGCATCGGCACCACCCTCGACCCTAAATAGGAAGACGCGCTCGTCGACTTCCTCCGCGTGAATCATGACATTTTCGCGTCGAGGCCTTCGGATATGCCTGGCATACCGAGGGATGTCGCCGAGCACGCCTTGTGGATTAGGTCCGACTCCAAGCCGGTGAAGCAGCGTCTTCGACGTTTCGATGAGGTAAAGCGCAGGGTCATCGGTGAGGAGGTAAAAAAGCTCCTAGCGGCCGGATTCATCAAGGAAGTGTATCACCCCGAGTGGTTAGCCAATCCTGTCATTGCACAAAAGAAAGGCGGGAAATGGAGAATGTGTGTTGACTACACAGCACATCAAGCTCAACCCTGAAAAATGCGTTTTCGGGGTCCCTAGAGGGATGTTGCTGAGGTTCATCGTTTCACAACGTGGCATCGAAGCCAACCCCGATAAAATTAAGGCTATCACTGAGATGAAGCCTATTCGGGACCTCAAGGGGTTGCAGCATATCACAGGGTGCCTCGCCGCGCTCAGTCGGTTTATATCACGCCTAGGTGAACGGGGTCTACCCCTGTACCGGCTCCTCAAGAAAGCCGATCAGTTCACGTGGATGAGGCTCAAGAGGCGTTAGATAAGCTCAAGGAACTGTTAACCAGTCCCCCGAGTCTTACTCCGCCCGCGAAGGAGGAACCCTTGCTCCTCTACATTGCCGCGACCACTCAGGTGGTCAGCACTGCATTCGTCGTAGAAAGGAGCGAGGAGGGACGCACTCTGAAAGTGCAACGCCCTGTCTATTTTATTAGCGAAGTCTTGTCCGACACCAAGACACGCTATCCACAAATCCAGAAGTTGGCATACACCCTCCTCATCACAAAGAGGAAGCTTAAGCATTATTTCGAAGAATCCCGTAATCGTGGTTTCATCTTTCCCTCTAGGAGAAGTAATCCAGAAACCTGAAGCTACGGGTCGGATAGCTAAATGGGCACTCGAGCTGACGGGTTACGACATAACCTACGTGGCTCGCACGGCGATCAAGTCGCAAGTTCTGGCCGATTTCATTGCGGAATGGACCGAAGTCCAACTACCCCCGGCTCCCATCCAGCATGAATGTTGGAAGCTTTTCTTTGACGGCTCGTTAATGAAAAGCGGGGCTGGGGCCGGCTGGTCTTCATCTCCCCTCTCAGGGTCAGGATGAAGTATGCCCTTCGGCTCCATTTCAAAGCCTCCAACAACGTCATGGAGTATGAGGCCTTGGTAAATGGCCTGCGCATAGCCAAAGAGCTCGGCATAAAACGCCTTGAGATCCGCGGTGACTCATAGCTTGTCGTCGACCAGGTCATGAAAGAGTCGAGCTGTCATGACCCGAAGATGACGACATACTGCCAGGAGGTGCGCAAGCTTGAGGAATGCTTCGATGGCCTTGAGCTCTGTCATATCCTTCGACGGGACAATGAGGAAGCAAATGCTCTGGCTAAGATGGCCTTAAACCAAGAGCCCATCCCTAGCGGGATATTCGCTAGGGACCTCGCCCAGCCATCGGTGAAATACAGCAGAGGAGGAATCGACCCCTCCTTCTCTGACCCCGAGACAGCACGGCCGACCCCTGAAGACGACCCCGCCTCCTCCGACCCAGGAGCGATTCGTCCGACCCCAGCGGACGACCCCTCCTCCGAACCGGCTATCTTCATAGTAACGCAGGTGGATGAGGAAGCAGTCCCTGATCCAGGACCCGAAAATGATTGGAGAAAACCGTATCTCGACTGCCTCATCCGCGAGGTCCTGCCTGCTGACAAGACTAAGGCACGACGGCTAGCTCGTCGAGCCAAGTCATTCGCCATTATCGACGGCGAACTGTACAAAAAGGGACACTCGGGTGTCCTGCATCGATGCATTCCCGCTGCCCACGGATATGCCCTGCTGGAAGACATACACGCGTCTACGGACACCATGCCGCACCACGAACAGTCGTAGCCAAGGCCTACCGCCAGGGTTTCTACTGGCCCACGGCGGTAGCAGACGCAATGAAAATCGTCCGTTCCTGTGAAAGATGCCAGTACTATGCCAAGCAGACGCACTTGCCAGCGCAGGCCTTGCAAATGATCCCCATCACGTGGCCATTCGCGGTCTGGGGATTGGATCTGGTCGGGCCTCTCCTGAAGGCACCCGGGGGCTTCACCCACGTTTTGGTTGCGATTGACAAGTTTACAAAATGGATCGAGGCTCGACCCCTTGCCACCATTAAGTCTGACCAAAGCGTGCTTTTTTTCACAGACATCATTTACCGCTTTGGCGTGCCCAACTCGATCATCACGGACAATGGAACACAGTTCACTGGGAAGAAGTTCCTGGTGTTTTGTGATGAATTCAGTATCCGTGTCGACTGGGCATCCGTCGCGCATCCCCGCACTAATGGACAGGTAGAGCAGGCCAATGGCATGATACTCCAAGGCCTAAAATCTCAGATTTTTAATCGTCTCAATCAGTTCGGCCGACGATGGCTTGCTGAACTCCCAGTGGTACTGTGGAGTTTGAGAACGACTCCGAGCAGAGCAACGGGACATACCCCATTCTACATGGTCTACGGGGCGAAAGCCGTCCTACCCACAGACCTAGAGTACGGGTCCCCGCGCGTCAGGGCCTACGCAGAGCCTGCGAACTAGACTTACCTGGAGGACGCCATGCACCAACTCGACGAAGCCCGTGACGTCGCGTTGCTACACTCTGCCAAGTTTTTACAATCCCTACATCGGCATCACGGCCGACGAGTGCGGGGGCGTGCGTTCAACGTTGGCGACCTTGTCCTACGGCTTTGGCAGGACAACAAGGGGCGTCACAAGCTTACCCCGCCATGGGAAGGTCCCTTCGCCATTGCTGAAGTCCTCCGACCAGGGGCTTATAAGCTGAAGGACGACAAGGGGCAGCTCGTCAAAAACGCCTAGAACATCGAGCAGTTACGTCGTTATTATCCCTGAAGATTTTCCTTTCCCGTTTCATATCATGTACTTCATTCTGTACCAATGCTTTTTCCGCTTTCAATAACTAGATGCTTCATTTGGAAAGTTTTCTCTAAAAAGAAATCTCGACCCCTGAAGTCGACCCATGTTTCTTTGTTGAGTAAAGAAAAAGCAGCATGTCTGGCTCTAGATTCCATCATGACTTTCTTACTCTAGGGATGAAGTTGGGGTAAGAAGTGGTCCTAGCACCCAAAACCGTCCTGGCTGTCTTGTCAAACGCCCCCGCGGCTAACGACACAACCGGGTGAGGGTCCGGCTAGCCTTCTCGAACACCAAAATGTTCCCTAGAGATACGATGGTTATGACAGGAAGCGGCCGGTCTAATGCATCCCTAAGTTAAGAGAAAGCCTCGAAGGGCAGGATTTGCTAGTTTTTGACACCAAACGTCGTGACCGGGATGGCACACATACCACCCGGTGGGTGTCCAAGACCGAGCAATCCAATTTCAAAAAAAATTCAAGCGAAGGGATTAGTTCGTACTAAAAAAAAACAAAATAGTTGTTATACAAATAGCTGATAATAATTTTTGGGCACGAAGAGCCCACTGTCAAAAGCAAACAAATGTTTTTCACTCCCGTTGAGGGAGCACCAGGTCCGCCAGCCGTTCTGCAAGGATTTCAGCGCTGTTCGCCACCAGCACACGGAAGGCCACGATCTCCGCCTCGAGCTCTCTCCGAAGTACCCCTCGCTGACGCCGTCGAGGTCGAAGCTCCTCCCATAGTGCGAGTGTGCGATGGCGAACGAGTCCTGGACCCCGGTCCTGAGGGCGTCACACTCCAGGCGCCCGACACGCCCAGGCAACAGAGACACTCGCGCTCGAGGGAACCGTCCGGAGCAGGGGGAAAACCAAGGCCATCCAGGGCGCCCTCAACTACAACACGCAAACCAGCATTTTGCTGCTGCAGTTGTGAGACAGACCCCTGGAGGGTCGCCACGTCTCCAGACATCAGCTGAGTCGCATTCTCAGCATCCATCTTTAGGTGGCGCTCCTGCTCCAGCTCACCACGGAGAGCTGCGACTTCATCCCGGAGCCCATTCCGCTTTCGTCGCAAGCTGGTCTCGGCTCTGCGGGCCGCCGCCGCGTTCACGACGGAGCCGCTACGCTTCGTCGCCTCACGTTCAAGGTTCTGCTCCGCCCGGAGCAGCCGGCCGCGCAAGTACTGCTCTCTCTCCTGGAGCAGCTCACGGACATGGCTGTTGCGCTGCTCTAGCTCCTCCCCGGGCGCTTCGCCTCGGCGTCATCTAGCTCCCCGCCGTGCGGGGAGGGCCATGTACCTCTCCTCCGTTGAGTCGGCGTCTTGAATGGCATCCTTAAGCCGAAGACGGAGGTCCTGGATCTACGCCGCCGCATCCTCCCATTGAGGATATTGCCGATACAGGAGCTGGGACTTCTCCCGGTTGATCCACATTGACGCCGGAATGGGCAAAGTTTTGCAGAGAAGTCAATAATCGCGACGCACACAATGGAAAAAGCCTAGATCAGAGTACCCAGTAAAGCGTTTGCGCCTGCCTCAGATTCGCTCTCAGGGAGGCGACATCACAGCCCACCGCCGCCATGGTGGACTCAAAGGCCCTGACGACCTCCCGCTCGGCGCGGTCATCGATCACCGTGGACTCCGTCCCTGGATTGAAGGGGGCCGGAGAACAAGAGCGTGACTCCCCAAAAAATGGGGAACTCCTGCGTCGCCCACCGCCGTCTCAGCGGCGCCGCCGGCCAGCAGGTCGACAACACACCTCCGCGCGGCCGGAGGTGTTTGCACGATTGCATCACCCCCGTCGCCCACCTTGGCAAGAGGAATGTCACCCGCGGTAGGAACTTCCCCCGAGTCGGGGCACTCGGGGCTCGGACCCTCGGGGCTCCGCTGTCCCTCTCACCAATGGCTCCGCCTCCACGGGCTCTGTCGAGGGCAGAGCCACGTAGGGCACCACCGCGGATCCTTTCTCCGCAGCGCGCTGGCTGGGACGCGAGCCCGCAGGCCTCCTGCCATTTCTTCAGCGCTTTCTTGGGTGCAAACGAGAGTCGCCCTGGAGTCCGGACACGACTACAGCAAGAAGGGAAAATACGGTTAATCTCAAAAATGTGTACACACAGCGGAAGGGAGAAGGTTCAGTTAAAAACTCACCTCCTGGGCGCAGAGCGTGGCATCTTGGGAGCTGGCCCCATCGACGCTGACTCCGCACTGTCCGCGAAGGGGCGCTTCCCCTTTCCCCCAACCTCTCGTTCAGCCATCAAGGCTGAACCCGTTCTGCTCGCAGCAGGTTGTGCACCTTCACCAACCACGCCCCCAGAGGCAGCGGGCGCGACAACGGTGGGGTCGGGACGAGCCGACCCCTCTTTTTCGGAGGCCACGGGTGCGGCAACTTCAGGGTCTGGGCGAACCGACCCCTCTCTCTCGTGAGCCACGGCTTGGCTCAGCGGCTCTAAGGTGGGACCCTGGGACCCCATCACGAGCACGGCCCCCACGGTGCGGGCCATCTCGTCGAGAACTGTGGGGTCATCCTCGGGCCCTTCTTTCTCCTCCTCCTTCTCCTTCTCCCCTCCACTGTCGCCCGGAGTAGAGACCCTCGAGCAGCCAGCCGCGCTGCTCTCGCCCTCCAGGGACGGGTCGACGAAGCCCTGCGCGGACCCGTCGGACCGAACACTGAACTCCTCCTCATCCGAATCGGCAAGGGGGGTCAAGTCCCGCTCCTCCCTTAGGCGGTTCTCCGCTCTCCTCGCCTTGCGCCTCTCCTTCTTCCGGGCATGGCGGGCCTCGAAATCAAGCCACGTTAAGCGCCCCCCGCGCCGCCGTGCGTGGAAGAGGCACCGGATCCTCCTTCAGGGGGAGATCCGAGGGCTGGAAAGGCAAAAACAATTCAGGAAGGAGTCAGAGGAGATGAAAAGGAGGAGGAAAGGATTCAAACAACCACACACTTACAAACTCCACGGAGCCGTCGTCTGGCTTCATCGGGGCTGGCCGCAAGACCGGGCGATTCCAAGGGAATCAAGACACCGCTGGTGTCTTTCGGGGCCACCAAAGCAAGTTCCGGCGCCTCGTAGCCGCGGCGGCCGAAAGCGGGCCGCCCTAGAGCACGGTGTCGGCAGGGGTCCGCGGCCGGGCGTCATCTCCCATAATCGGAGGCGGGGACATCAGCGGCGCCACCCCTCGCCGGAGCCAGGCATCCACTATGCCCGCCCCGGTAAGGCCGCGACCCTGCAGCATCCTGATGGCCTTCAGGTGGTGCTCGAGCTTCTCGATCTCCTTGTCGTTCACCCCATGACCCCACTCCCGCGGACGTTCTGTGAACGTCACGCCGGAGAAGTCTGGGAGCGGCGCCGCCTCGGAGTTCTTGAGATAGAACCACCCCGAATGCCATCGGCGGTTCGACGTGGACATCTTCAAATCCACATATCCCCTCACGCGCTCCCCATGGAGAGCAATGCCGGCGCATCCCGCGGGAAGAGCACGCTCCGGCAGCCCGTCCTTCGCCCACCGCTTTTGAAGTTGCGCGGCGAAGAAGTACTTCCAGAGGCCGTAATAGGGGGGATCCCCAAATACCCTTCACACAGGGCGATGAACACCGCCATGTGCAGAATCCCGTTTGGATTCAGGTGGTGGAGCTCGACGTGGTAGTGGAGGAGGATCCCACGCACGAAGTCATGGACGGGGAAACCTAATCCCCGCTCATGGAAGGCAGTGAATGAGACGGCGTACCCCATCAGCGGCATCGGGGTGTCATCCTCAAGTGGCACGATCCATTCCTTCACCTCCGTTAGCGGAGGCAAAACACCCTCCGCCGCGAGGCGCTCCATCTCCAGCACCGTCACGCTGCTGCGCAGCCACGGGAACGCGTCTCCACTGGCCATCACGAGTTGTGGAAGGTCACCGAAGAAGATGAGGGAGATTGCTAACGGCGGCGGCGGCGGCGGAAGCGCAGAGGAGCAAGAGGAGGCAAGCGAGCTTTGCTTTTCGGCTTAGGGCTGAGGGCACGAGAGCGGCGGAGAAGCCCCTCTTTCCTTCCACCAGGCGCTTTTAAAGGAGAAATCCACCCATTCGGTTGCGCTCCGAATCGTGGGCGGCGTGGCCCGGGCCCACCAAGGAACGGGGAGCCGTGCGCACGCTCCCCACTCGCCTTAACTCCACATCTCGGCCCCCACGACGTACGACTGTCAGCCCGCGCTCGTGCTGACGGTTCCGTCCTGTCGCGTCAAAGCACTGTGCGGCCCGTCATTAACTGGGTGCTTGAGCAGTCTTGGGCTCCGCATTGACCATGCGGGAGGCAGAGCAGCTAGCCTACGAATCAGACTGCAGTAGGTAGCCATGATGATGATTGCCAGGGTCAGAAGAGGAACTGGAGGCGTTTTGTCCGTCTCCGGACCATCTGCAAAAAGAAACCCTGATCAGGTCCGACCCTCCGGCTTCACAAGGAGCTAGAAAACCCTAACGGAAGCACGAACACTGTCTACTCGTCCAAACGGCATGAACGCCGTCAAGATCGGCGAAACGCTAGAAGCACAAGCAACAGATTCAGATGCCAGTGACAGAAAATCTAGAGTGTGCATTTTTCATAATGCTGATTACAGATTAAAGTTAAAGAACGCCAAACTGGCGCCTCGAAGCACAAAAAGCCACCTTGGCGGCACTGTACAAAAGCCCTCGGCGTGGCTCTCCTAACCTACGGCTACCACCGGCGCCAGCGAGCGGTGGAGCACCTTGGAGATCAACCCAGAGAACGATGCCTAGGCGTGCAGGGACTCCCGCACGTCTGGCTACATGTCCTCCAGGAAGACCATGGTGATCAACCCATGGGCGCCGGCCGGTTGGCGCCAGCCTTGGCCACGCTGGCCGGAGAGGCCCCGCGGCGCCTCGTGGTGCATCGCGGATCACCTCATCCGTCGGCACCTCCTCCACGACGGCATCGGGCGGGTGTCGACGTCTTGGCGCACTAAGTGCTCCAGGTCCCGATCTGATCGCCCTCGGGGAGCTCCGATGTAATCCCGGAGGTCAACCCGAGAGCGGCGATGCGCCACCGCCAGCGCGGATGCCGCCCCACGGTGGGCGCCGTGGGACACCGGTCGCGGATGCGAACGAGCACACGGCTCGGCCGCTCCGACAGGGTGCCCTCTGGGGGCTGGACATAAACCACAATGGCCTCGGCCGCCGGACGCGCACAACAGAAGCTCGGCCTCCAACTCCGCCCGCGCGCTGTCGGCATCCTCCAGGTTGGCCCGGGCGTCGTCCGCCTCCTCCCTCCGCCAAGCGTAAGCGCGACAAGAACCGCGTTGAGGCGGGCCTCGGAGCTCGGCCGCGGACCCAGCTCCGGCCTCGGCTCCGGCGCCTTCACCGGCCCCCCCGCGGCGGCCGCCGCCTCCAGCCGAGAGGAGATGGCGGGGAATGGGTACACTGGAGAGCACCCTGCGAGAACAAAGATCCGAGATTAATCAAGAAACTCCTCTCTGATCAAAGCCTTGATTGAAGCAAAAAACCCTCTTTTCGGCCAGCCACATTGGACTCACCCCGGAATGCGACGGCGGCCCCGAGGCGGCTCCTCCAATGAGCCCTCTGCCGGACGCTTTCCGCGGTCCATCTCACTCTGCTACTCGAGAGGGAGGAAGAAGAGTGGATACGAGAAGAGGCTAGTGGCCGGAGTTCAGAACGGAGGCAAGAAGAAGGATGAGTGACTCCACTCATCCCACAACTTCCCTTTTTATAGGCGGCCAATGCCCGGACTGGATCCGAGAAAGCGCCCCTTGGCGTTCCATGTCGCCCACTACCCTATTCACGGTATTGGTAGCGTTGCGGCGGAAGAGAAACCGCCGCATCGTGCGCCCGAGATGGTTCTCACCGTCTGCCGCAAAGCCTCTGGACTCTGCCGCCTCGGGCGCCAAAACAGGACGTGCAAAGACCGAAACGCCCCTGCAGCAAACGAGAAAGATCAGTAAGGGCTCGGGGGAGCAGTGGCTAATGCAAGTGCCTAGACACAACTGTTGTGATGACCCTGGATCGACCCATCTACGTTTTCTGAAGGATCCGCGAAGCACGATTTGAGCCTCTGCAGGAGTGTCCCAGTCCTACAGAAGGCTCAGGGGCTACACCCGGTGGGTGCGCTCGCGCGCACCCCCCAGACTGACTCTCGAAAATGACCCTCGACTGTTCCTTCAACGAACTGCTCAGCACAAAGAGGACCTTCAAGCTCCACACCGTGCTCGGGGGCTACTGTCAAGGGTCAAAACCACGGTCCTCTAAGGGCCCGGTTAAAACGGCTCTTAAAAAGCAGACTTGCCAGGCCAGGATCGGCGCACTTGCAGCCCGGCCCACGAGAGCCTGGGTCAAGTACGTTCCCAGCCCAGCAACGACTAACTGGCCACATGACCAAGGCCTTCCACGGCCCACGGAATGAAGCCACCTCCCGGAGTTCGAACCTCCAGGCAACCTCTGATTCGCCCGACCCCCACCCGCCGAGGGGGGTCGGAGATCGACCCCGCCCTGTGAACAAAGGCCAGGGCGTACCGCGCGGAACCGTGGTACGTGCGTAACGTACGAAGGAATCTGCACGGTTTCGTGGCAGGCGTGGGGGCGCACCGTCACGCCCGCATCTGAACAGTAGGAAACGGGACCCCTAAGTAACCCATGGGCCTTGCGTTGCACCCACGCTTCTGACCTGACAAATACGGCGCTGGCTCCCTTGTACCATGCTGGTACGAGCGGCAGCCCCGTGTACGCCTCTCCACCGGGGACGCTGAGCTTCGTACCTCCCCGCGGCCGGTCGCCTTGACGGAACAGGGAGCACGGGGAAGGAAGCACTGCTCGTACCGACACCGTGGCCGACGTACCTTGGCGGCGGCCGTTCCAACCACTTTCTGCAGAAGGGACTGGGTGCATCAGGAATCAACCCTGCACGTCTGGTCTCGTTGCAGCCTACACCCTTGCACCCAGAGCTTTGACCCACGGCGTCCATCGTCAAACATGCTACCCCGGTGTCCTCAGGCGTAGCTCTGTGCACCTGAAGAACTACGACGCCAAGGAGGAGACCCACGAGAGAAAAGGCGACATCAACCACAGTGCCTACGACACTTGTCCGAATGGACAGGACCTTATTCACCATGCTTCCTCGGTTCCCACACGGGCTTGTCCTCCCTTGTGAGCCTCTCTTCGAACTATAAAAGGGAGGACTTGGGCAACTTAGCGCGTGTGCGACTATCGCCCAATCTTGCTCCACATACGAAACAAGCTCAACTCAAACCTAGATTCACATAGAGACTTGGGAAACTCTCCCTCTCTCGACCCCTCTTGTACTGCCCCATACAAGCTCCTAAGTAACACTGCCCCGCTCTCACTGGACGTAGGGTGATTTGCCCGAACCAGTACACATCGTTGTGTCCACTTGGGAAACCATCCCGAGGATAAGTGCGCTCTTTTTTCGATTACTCGTTGGTGTTCATTCTCGACACCGACACTATTTGGTAAACCATGGATATCTGAAAATAAGGTTATGCATAATATGATTGCTAATAAATATTCATTCAAATATAATGGTAGAAACATTACTCTCATACCTATGACCACTGCTGAAATTTTAAGAGAAGATCTTATGAGAGCAGAGAGAAGAAAGAATGAGCCTTTTAGAAAAGAATGGGTTATTTCAGATGTTAAGATATCTTCATCTAAATCTGAATTTTTATAAAATAAAGATATTGCTTTGTCTCTTGTTGAAACTAATAGTTTGCAACATGTATCCAAGAAAGAGGACAAGGTAATAGAGAAAGAATATGTAACGGTTTCAGGTAAGAGCTCTCTTGATGTGCTGAATTTATCCACCAATGATGCTAGTAATGCGATTTTAGAACCTTCTCTTGATTTACCTTTATCACAAAAGAATTGTCCTACTGATAGTTGTGATAAAGAAGAGTTGTGTGATAGTTCTATGATTATTCATGTGCCTCAACTTGTGAAGGAAACTGAATTCTTTGTTTTGGAACAAAATACTTATGCTGAAAATAGACTTTTGCTTCCAATTGCTACTGAAAAAGATGAACTAAAATTGTTACACTCGTTAAATACTTTGGGTTATATTGAGTTTGAAACTTTGTGTGCTTTGAGTAGTTTGGAAAAGAAATTTAAATATGCTAAATTGCCATGGTTGTCTAGATGTGCATATCATTTTGTTGGCAAATATAATTATAAAGGAGTGTATATGGTGCATCGTATCTATATTTGTGCAAATCTGAAATCTCCTTTTACTATGCAAAAATATGATCAACTAGAGGGCTGCAATAGCTATAATCTTGTCATGTCAAGTAGTCCTAGTTTTGTTACAAAGCAACAAGTTAAATTTCAAGAAGAAGAGCTATATTGGCTACTACCTACAACCTGTCCTGCACCTAACCTCAAACCGAGGACGGTTTGCTGTCAAGAAGGGGAGGATGATGAGGACATGACACCTTCGGATACAACCATGAATTATAAGGCGAGCTCGTTCAATAAATATTGGTGCAACTCACTTAGTTCCACATGTGCATGTATTTGTTTGCTTGTAGGTATAAACAATTCTAAAAGTGTAGGGCAATTAAGATTCGTCGGCGACCCGATAGTACCTCGTTGGGAAGGCCGTAACTCAATCATCCAGGGTGCGATTGAGGTCAATGAGCACTTGATGGAAAGCTTATTTGATAAGCTTTCAAATAAATCAGGTCCCATTTCAATACCATATTGGCAAGGTCTCCAAATCATCAAGACATTCTGTCACTGTTGCTGTCAGGAGCTACATCATCGTCATGGGCTTGATATTCACACTTGGGACCCTGGCCCAAGTTAGAGCACGTCCTGAGAAGATGGAGAACACACAAAGGAAGCCTTGGACGTGCTCCTCCTTGGCCACCACCTTAGGGGGCCAGCAAGGACGTCCAAGCCAAGCCAGAGGCCCAGTCCAACTCGAGTTCGCGTCGGGCCTCGGCCTTCGGGACCAGCGAGCGATAAACCGACGCCCAGGATACATCCGAACTTTGTTTTCGATGATCCACATATGGATGGAAAGATAATTTCATAAGCTAACTAATGGCTTTGATTTGAGGTCCAAATTCCATCGGAGTCAACAGGAATCGTCAAAACAATTGAGCGTCCAGAATCTGTTTGGGCGCTGCGTTGTTGTCTTTTGGGCCATCAGGCCATGTAACGTATAGGCCCACGAGGAGGACGTGAATGGGGGTGCTTGCATGTATTTTAGACCATATAATCAGTAGCCGCCTCCTACGTTAGGGTTTGTGTTTTGCTTTAGATCAATCTGTCATCGAACAGTCGTCGTTATCGGTTTGTGAGACCCCACGTTGAGATCTTAATCATATATCTGCAATTGTCACTTTACTTGAGTTGCGTATTATCTTGTTCTTGCTTGTGTTCTTCGATTCGTAGCAGGGATTAGCCTTCTTGGCAAGTTCAACCGGATTGTGATACGGTTGATAACCAGAGGAGACGTGGTGCTAAGGTTGCAGGGTTCAGGTCTTTGTGATCTGAAGCCGGATCGGTGTGTCGCTCTTCGACCAAATCGATAGTTATCTTGAACTTGACGGAAGATCGGGAATCACGTCCCCATCATGGTGTCTTCTGGTGTCTTCTAGATTGTTCCTGTGTTGCTGTGCCGTCCATTTGTGCATTCCTCGCTCCGATATGCTTCTGGGATTGCGTCTTTTCCGTTATTCTCCTGCAGAAACAATGAAACACCAAAACTCGTGGAATTTGGTTAGTGTAACCCCTATTCCTACGATGGTGATCTCAAATGTACCCCCTTTGGTGTTTGGTTAACCTATAGATTTGGTAATTAACAGCCGTCAACGCAGAGCTCGATGACAATTTAGAATTTTAAAACTATCCATCATGATAACTTTGTATTAATCGGTTATTAAATCACTTTGCAATGTAACACGTCTCAATCCAGTTTGAATTTCCCAAGGAAGAACTGCATTGTGTTCATAGGGTGATGCGTTAATTGATCCATGACAAGCCATTCTACTATAAACCCATAACCTTCATTGAGAGTTAAATGCCATCTTCTTGGTTGTCCCTCAATCTTCCTTTTTAATCAATTTGATCAAAATTTGTTTGTACGCTTCTCCTTGTCCATTGACTTGTGTATAATATGGAGAATAATTCAGTAGTTTAATCTCCATACTGGTAGAAAATCTCTGAACTCTCTCAATGTGAACATTAATCCTTGATCAATCGTTATTGTTTGAGCAATCCTAAAACAATATACAATAAAATTGCCTCATTTCCAACGATATGGCAGATTTATTGCGATGGAGGATGATATGCAGAGATTCTAGAGATGCTCAAACAACTTTTTTTTTTTTTGCTATGGATGTAATTTTTAGCCCAATGAACCATGTACTCAGATCAGATTATACAGGATGAAAAAAATAGACACTCCTAAGACCCCATTTGGCACAGTTTTAATTTCCACCTACCAAAAAACTGTTCAATACTGTAGTGGAGCTAAAACTGTTTCTGCTTTCTCTCCTTAGTTCTAACTAGCAAAAGTGCCCGTGTGTTGCAACGGGAAAAAAAATAAATCTTGATATATAGTAAAATGTCCTGTTTGATTGCCTACTAATAAATACAGGTTTCATATAATTAATTATTTTTTCTTCATTTAGTTAAATAGGTTCTAGCAATTTTCCTTTTTTAGAAAAAAATAAAACATTTACCTCTCATGTAGACCAATATTCAAACGTACATCTTGCAAATTAACAGAAGAACGTACCAATGTCAACAAAAACTACAGTTCTCTACATCTTGCAATTGTTAGACCAAGTCCAAATTTTATTAGAATTACAAGGCCAATATATTAGCACTGTGCCTCAAAAGTTTCAATCAGTTTCCACTAAAAAACAATTGTAGCATTTTCATTCCCATCCAACATGTTAGAACTGAAAAGGATCATATTTTTTTGGTCATGCAAGATGTTAGCACTAATGAAATATCATACCTTTTTTTTGTTCCCCCACCAATCATCACCGGAATCGTCACCAACTACTTTAGGATCCCTCTCTAGGATGCATTTAAATCAATGTCTTCCATGTTAGATAATTGTATCTCAAAGTGCTCTATCTATTTTCGTAATGCAAGCAACAAGAAAAGAAAATATGTCAGTATTCTACTGAAAAAATATGTCAGTATTCTACTGAAAAACTTAAAAAAAGATAGAGGGATGCTATCTACTAATACCAAATAAAACTTACCTATAAAATATTTCTCCTCTATTTATCATCTTCTTTGATATCAAATCAGGAATATATGCAGCTGCTCTTCTATCTCCCCTATTAGTAAAAAAGGATGACACGATCAGCATAGCTCAGGAAACATCAAGTATAATTTGGAGTAATACACGGATCAAGTGATCCTCATTACCAATCTCTTCTATCTCCAAAGTTGTTGGCAAGAATATTGTGGAAGTATTCATCTTTCGTGATGAGTGAATTTTTGGTAGAACGAGAAATATCACAAACTATGTTAAATTTGGCATGTAGCGAAGCTATCTTTCTTCGGTATCCACTGAGTCTACTTCTTTGATTTTGTCTTTATCAGTAAGATTATCTTCCTTCAAGGAAAATGTTCATTTGGTCAGAAAATAACCGACAGGCAAATGAACTGGAAAACAACCTTGAAATTGTTTAAGTCTTCCAACTATCACTACAGGCTACAACAAAAGAAAAACAATAGAGCAGGAAGCAAGACATCTATTAGCCATACACCTTGTCATACCTAAAAAACCAAGAGTACATTACTTTGTTTTATAATGCATTTGAGCATTTCTACAAACAAAACAAAATAGAAATGGTCATTCTGTCTACAAACTCATCACTGCGCCTCATGGTATAAAATTCAAAGTTTATTTGGTAAGCTGCTCTGGTTATTAGCCCGATGGCTGACTTGTTTTCAAAGCATCAACTACTGCAGTGCTATCATTCTATGAATTATTGGAGTCATATATACCTATTTCCTGAATAGTGTGTCAGATGATGGTAGTTAGTTGAGGAATCTATTTGACACAACCCACATTTATAACATTGTTAAGATACATAATTAAATGCAGAAACCATAGTTTTCCATTGCACACTGGTTTTCAAAGAAATCAGAATCCAAGCACAAGCATTCAGAAATCTCCTAGTTAAGAAATCTATTTTGACATGACCCAAAACATTGTTAAGATACAGAATTAAATGTAGAAAGAGCTATCCATAGTTTTTCCATTGCACATTGGGTTTTCAAAGAAATCAGAATCCAAGCACAAGCATTCAGATATCTCCTAGATCCAATATTATGAGCAGCTACTTCTTCCAAGCAAATATGTATGAAAATGTTATCCTAGACTGCATCCCATTGCTCTGTAATTTTCCATCTACAATATAACACATGCATGTTCGGTTGATAGAAAGCCAGAAGGTGACAAATATTTGCTAATACAACACCTAGCTAACTCCGCACTTTAGCTAATTGTAACACCTAGGACATAACAGATGAGTAATTTAACTAATCCTCAGCTATATTATATTCCCTAATCCATCCATCCATCCATTCTATTCATCATGAGTAAGCAGCAAGCACCGGACAATGCAAACTCATTTTCAGTTCAATCCAAACATACCACTGGCACGGATCAATCAAGCACCAGCACCAACTAATTGGGAAATGGAAAATTGCACATAAGTAAGAAGGATTAGAGGGAGGCATGCGTAAAAGAACAAACCATGTCGAGCCGGTCCACGGCAAGGGCGCAGGACCACAGGAGCTGCGTGGTGTACGGGGCGTCGAACTGGTTCGGCCATCTGAGCGTCGGGAGCTTGAGCAGGCCGGTGAGCCGGCGGACGTGTGCCAGGCCATTGCAGAAGGCGAGCTTCTCCGGGTAGCTGTGGGACCAGCAAACTGCCTCGATCCACGGCGCCGAGATTCGCCACCTCGCCGCCGCCGCCGCCTTCTCTTGTTGGGAGGCGGAGGCAGGAGCGCACGCTCAGGCATCGGAGCTTGGCGGCCACCACTTTCACCTATGTGTACCTCATCGGCAAACAGAGCCACGTGGTGCGTTCCTCGCCGCGCCCCCGGGCGTTCGATGAGGGAGGCCGTCACCGGTGATGTCGAGTTCAAGGAGATTCACGTGCCGGGTTCCCGCCGAGAGATGGACGGGCGGGCGGTGTACGCGGCCTTCCCCGGAGATGGACGGGCGGGCGGCAGACGTGTCGGGCCCGCCGCCACGCGCCCCTTGCTCGATGAGGAGGCCGTCATCACGGGCGACGCCGAAGTTCGAGGAGATGGACGCTGGGCGGCACGTGTCGGGGCTCCCACCGGGTGCCCGCCCCGCCTACCATCGCCGGCTGCCGGACCGCATTGGGAGGCGCTGGATTGTGGTCGCGCCTGCCTGGCTGTCATAAGTGAAAAGCGAAAGCTTACGAGTGGGAGGGATGGGCCGAGCGGGCCTTGACGAAAGTTGTGGGAGGGAATGGGCTGAATGGCCCGGACGGAAATTTGGAGAGAGAAAGTCTTGTCTTTTAAATATTAGATTAGATTAGATTAGATATAGACTAGGGACTCGAGACAAAGAAAAGAGCGTTTTGGCTCCACGAAATAGGGCAAAACATTATGGTTGTTTGGTGGGTGGTCGGGTTGGTCGCTCCAAAATAACCGAATCCGGAGAGCGCGTTGGAGCCGTGCCAAATGAGTGCCAAATAGCCCAACAGTTTTGATGGACTCAGTCTATCCGCACTCATCGTCCTCTATTTCTCTTCTCTATACTGCCTAGTCAGCAAGATTCTCTCCTCTATATTCATTCTTCCTCGCATCCATCCATCTTTTATATTATACTCTATCCATCGTGGGGTCCACTTGTCACTTTATCTAAATATATCCATGTGGGATCTAGTTTTTGAAGGATTAATTGCAACGAATTTAATGGTGCAATCGAATTTAATTTGATTTTGCGGTTTTGTGAGTTAAAACATGTTTTAGCAAATAAAATGGTGGGGCCTACTGCTGCAAGCATTACCTCTCTCCTCTCCCTCTCTGGTTTCACTCCGCTCGCTGTGGTCCATGTGCCGTAGCGTACCTACTGGAACCCGTCAGACTTCAAGGACGACAAGTGCATGGCGGATGCTTTCCCGTACCCGCTGCATAGGTTTGTCCGGCATATTTTCTGACGTGCAAGTATCCCGGATGCTGTGCCGTGCCACACTGCAGACAGCCTCATCCTCTTCCTTATCTACCTCTACCTCGCCTTGGCAAACCCATCGACGACTCGTCAAAACGCCGCACAGCCACCACCTGCCTTGTTCCAAATTCCCCTAATCTGTCGGTCAGTTATCCGCGATCTGAGTTCACCGCGGTCGTCTTTCTCCTCGTCGGCATGAGCGGCTTCTTGGTAAGCGTAGCTAGGCTTTTGGTTTGCTTCCCGAGGACGCAAGACACGGCTCTTGCTCTTGGAACATGGAAGCTAGGCTTCGATAGGTTCTTGCCTATGGCAGCCAAGCTGAGGTTATTGATGAAAATTTTCAGTTTCACTCTGACTGTGTGCGGTTCTTGTTGCTGTCGCGATTCGCTAGGCGGTGGTAGGCAAGATCGGCACCTTCCTATTGTGGGTGCTGTTCCTGGTCTTGCAGACCGCCACCAGGATCGTGGGCAGCCTCCTTGCCAGCCCAGCTGAGCAGCAGGAGGACCACCATCAGGAATCGGCGGCGGCATGGCGCAGGTCGCCGCCGGCCTCCCCACATCGCGAACTTTACGAGTCGGCGTCTGCGCCGCCTGCGCAGCTCTGGGAGCCGCCGCAGCTTCCGTACCTTGCTTTTGCTCCCGCTTCGGATGAGAACTCCTCGTCCTCCAGCTTCCGGCGGCGAGCCAGTGCGCCGCTGCCCCGAGCGGATGAAGAAGTGGTGTCATCGAGCGCTTACTCGCGTCCCACGGTGGCGGTGGCTCATACACATTCTGTGTCAGCGCCACCATTGAGGGCAATTGAGACGCGGGCGGTGCCATCGAGGCTGGCGACATCCGGGGGTAAGCGGCCGAGGCTGGAGAGGAAGTACTCCAAGATTGTTGACCAGTACCGATCCTTGGATGAGGTATGCATGAAATGTGTTATGTTTACTTCGAGATGTAGTGACAATCAAATGTGAAAAATAAGGGGATGAGCATTGTTTGATTGATTTTACTTACAAACTATATGCTGCTTCAAATGAGCATGGATTTGGAACTTTATTCCAATCGAGATGTTGAATATGTCGAACTAGCTATCATAAATTGCATGAACTTGGATAATTTAGGTCCTGTTTGGTGGGCTTGGGAGACAAATCCACCCATAAACGGCTTTGGCTTACCATTTTTGGCTTTAGAAGCCATTCTTTTGTGTACTCATTTGGTAAGCTGGTGGAGGAGTCCCAACGAAAGGTGCATGTTGTTGGCATTGAACTGTACCTCTAGTTTTTAAGTGGGTCATAAATTTCGTCATCTGTATTCTGTTTACTGTTTAACTGATCATGAAGTCTGTAGGAAGATTCTGAGTATTGTAGTGATACCTTATTCAGGTAAGATAGCTGATACAATCCACATATGTAGCTTTATTTTTTAAACCGACTGACTACACATAAAAATTAGAGTATGTCGAAGCTCAGAGCTAGCTAGAGAAGAAATTTCTATGCAGGACCTTATGCTGCTCACCCTCAGAGTGCTATGCTCTGTCTGATCATGTCCTCTTTGATGTCCCTCGCTCTGACATCCTGTCTTGGTGACGGATGGATTTCACTGTGCTTTCCTGGTTGCTCGGTATGCTCATAGTTGAGCTCTAGGAAACCGTTCGTGAACAAGGCAGCATGGCACGCAGCATATGGTTCAGCATCAAGCAGCAATTCTTGGGCAACCGCGAGACTCGCGCTCTGCACCTTGACGCCAAGTTTCGCTTCATCCAAGGCGACCTGTCCATCAATGACTACTGCCGTAAGATGAAGTTGATGGCTGATGCCCTTGGTGATCTTGGTTAGGCTGTCCCTGACCGCACCCTCACCCTCAAAGTCCTTTCTCAACGCGAAGTACGACAACATGAAGGCCCTCGTCCCTCCTGAAGTGCACTCGCCCATTCCTGATGTTCAGCGAGGTTTGCAATGATCTCATTCTCAAGGAACTCACTCTGGATCCTCCACATCCGACGCACGAGGAGCCATCTTGAGGCTATACACCGACTTCTGCAAGAGGCAGACCAAGTCAGTCAGGGGCCATAGGTTGACGAAGCTGGATGGCTGCTGGCAGTAGACAGTCTCCTGCAAGATTGCCATCAAGAAAAGGATTCTTCACAATGAGCTGATGAATGGGCCACCTCCGTGATGTTGCAATGCTGAGTACAAGAATATGGTGGCTGGCTGGCTTGACAACCGGACTGAAGGTTTCATCGTAGTTGACGCCGTGCTGCTGGGAGAAGCCTGGAAGCAACAACCCAGTGAGCCTTGTGGCAGGCAAGAGAGGCATCAGAGTGGAACTTGTGCTTGAATATCCACTTGCTCGTCACGATATTTGGCGCTGGGGGCGAGTTACAAGGCATCTGGTGCTGTTGTCGATGAGCGCCTGGTACTTGCCTGCCATGGCAGCATGCCAGATGGGTTCAGCCAGCAGCCCAGCACACTGTGCTAGTTAGCTGGTAATGGCGAAGTTGCTGTAGCACAAAGATTTTCTTAGTTGCTCAGGACCTGGCCAGCAGTAGGGGTTGGCTGGGCGCATGAACTTGAGGGGCCAGTAGAGGTACACAGCTGAACAGAGCTGTCGGCCGATTCCGGTCGGTTCTTCAGTGGCTGGTGGAGCTCTGGCAGCAGGGGTGGTGCTGGGAGGCACCCCAGCAGGTGATGGATGTGTGACTGAAGAAGGACCAGCCCTGGCCACATCTGTTGGAGAAGTCGGCTGGGGCAGGTGATTGTTGATAATTTGCTGCTGTTCTTGCATGTTTGCAACTGCAGACCCATCTTTAAAGCTACAGCTTGGTTAGGACAGTGGACTATAAATCTGAACTGCAGCCCAACTTTCAAAGGTTGAACAGTTGTCAAGCTGTAGTGGGAACACTAGACTAGAGTGTAGTGGGGACATAGAATTTTGGTAGGCTATAGTGTCCCTTAGCTAGTAAATGTTGCAGGCTACCCTGCAGCTAGGGCAGTAGACTTAGACTGCATTTCGGCAGCCCACCTCCACTGGTTTCAGTTCATACACAAACTGAACCCACCTCTATGTATAAATAGGTATACATGGTAATGTAATAGATACTTCAGCAAAACCTGCTGGACTTGAAGGTGGAGCAGCTGGCCTGGCGGCGCGGCACACCGAGGAACCGAGGCTGTGGCACGCACGGTTCGGGCACTTGAGCTTCGACACGCTCATGCGGTTGGAGAAGATGGTGCGAGGGCTGCCCCCCACATCGAGCACGCCGGGCGAAGCTGTGTGACAGACTACTGCCCGGGGAAGCGAGGGAGGCTGCCTTTTCCCAAGGCCAGCCAAGTATCGCGCAAGTGACTTGCTGGAGTTCGTCCACGGCGACCTCTGCGGGCCAATCACGTCGGCCACGCATGGCGGACGGCGCTACTTCTTGCTGCTCGTGGATGATTGCAGCCGCTACATGTGGCTGCAGCTCCTGACGAGCAAGGATGAGGTGGCAGCAGCGATCAAGTAGTTTCAGGCACGGGCTGAGGTAGAGTCCGGGAGGAAGCTGCGCATGCTGAGGACCGATTGCGGCGGTGAGTTCACGTCGGAGGAGTTTGCCGCGTACTGCGCGGATCAGGGGGTGGTGCGCCACCACACCGCTACTCACCGCAACAGAATGGCGTGGTGGAGCGGCGGAACCAGACCGTGGTGGGCATGGCTCAGTCCATGATGAAGGTGAAGCGCATGCCGGCGGAGTTCTGGGGGGAGGCGGTGAGCACGGCGGTGTTCATCCTCAACCGTGCACCCACGAAGGCCCTGAAGGGCTTGACTCCGTTCGAGGCTTGGTACGGGAGGAAGCCGGACGTCTCCTTCCTGCGGACGTTCGGGAGCATTGGCCACGTCAAGAAGACGAAGCCAAACCTTACCAAGCTGTAGGACAGGAGCACACCAATGGTGCTCTTTTGGGCTACGAGGAGGGCAGCAAGGCCTACCGGATATATGATCCGCATGGAGGCAAGGTGGTGATCTCGCGGGACGTGGTGTTCGATGAGAAGGCGGCTTGGGATTGGAAGGATTCAGGCTTGGGGGAAGCTGCTGGTGTTAGCAGCACATTCACCATCGAGCACTTGGTCATCCAAGGCGGTGGTGGCGGCGATGAAGAGCAGGCTGCTGGACAGCAGACTGCTGCTGCAGCTACTGCTGGATAGCAAGTTGCTGCTACTGCTGCAGCTGGAAAGCAGGCTGCTGCTGCTGGAAAGCAGGCAGCTGCTGCAGCTGAACTGGCTGCTGCTGGAGAGCAGTCTCCACCAGCAGGAGCGCATTCATCTCCACCACAGTCCCCTGCGACAGCAGGACAGGGGACAGCACCACTGGAGTTCGCCTCTCCACCCACCAACATCGACGAGTACGTGGACGCTTTTCACGACGGCGAGGAGGTTCGCTTCAGGCGGGTGGATGACCTTGTTGGCGAAGGAGGAGTTCCTGGCCTGGCGAGCCGGCTACTCGACGATGAGGAACTGCACTTGGTGAGTGCGGAGGAGCCACCCACCTTCGCGCAAGCCGGCGTGATGCCAATTGGAGGCGGGCAATGCTGGAAGAGAAGAGGGCGTCAAAGAAAACGGGACTTGAAGCTCGTTGATCCACCTCCAAAGCTGCCGTCCGATTTGGCTGAAGTGGGTCTACAAGGTGAAGCGAGATGAGCATGGCGCCATTGTCAAGTACAAGGCCCGGCTTGTTGCCCATGGCTTTTGGAGTCCGTTCGCTTGCTGTTGGCCATGGCAGCAGTGAAGGATTGGCGCGTTCACCACTTCGACGTCAAGTCTGCGTTTCTCAACGGTGAACTCGCAGAGACGGTCTTTGTCAAGCAAGCTCCGGGCTTCATCGTGAAGGGCGCTGAGCACAAGGTGCTCAAGCTGCACAAGGTGCTTTATGGTCTACGGCGGGCCCTCGGGGTGTGGAACACCAAGCTTGACACCACCTTGGGTGAGCTTGGGTTCACACGCTGCTGACGAGCATGCGCTATACACACGACGACGGGGGAAGGAGGAGCTCATCGTCGGCATGTACGTGGATGACTTGATCGTCACTGGAGCGCGTGCGGAGGACATCGATGGCTTCAAGCGCGAGATGGCGGCTCGGTTCCGCATGAGCGACCTTGGCCAGCTCTCCTACTACCTCGACATCGAGGTGAAGCAAGGGAGCAACTCCATCACGCTGGGCCAGCGCGCTTATGCGGAGAAGTTGCTGGAGCGCAGCGGCATGGCTGATTGCAAGCCGTGCGCGACACCGATGGAGGAGAGGCTGAAGCTGTCAAAGCACAGCACCGCAGCGAAGGTAGACGCGATGCGCTACCAGAGTATCGTCGGCGGGCTGCGCTACCTAACTCACGCACGGCCGGACATCACGTTCGCTGTGGGGTATGTGAGCAGGTTCATGGAGGATCCCCGAGAGGATCATTGGGCTGCAGTGAAGCGTTTGCTGCGCTACATCAAGGGGACCATCGACCAAGGTGTGGTCTTCCCCAAGAATGGCGGAGCAGGGCTGCGGCTCATAGTTTTCAGCGATGCAGACATGGCGGGCGACATTGATGGACGGAACTCCGGTGTGCTCGTTTTCCTCGGATCGGCCCCAATTTCATGGCAATCGCTGAAGCAGAAGGTGGTGGCGCTCTCTACGTGCGAGGCAGAGTGCGTGGCAGCGGCCACAGCCGCATGCCAGCGGTTCAGCTACGCCGGATGCTGGGCGAGCTGACTGGCGAGGAAGCTCGTCCACCAGTTCTGATGGTGGACAACCAGCCAGCCATTGCCCTCGCCAAGAACCCTGTCCTTCATGACAGGAGCAAGCACATAGATATCAAGTTCCATTTCTTCAGGGACCGCGTCGATGGAGGACAGCTTGTCATCGAGTTCCTCGAGACCAGCCGACAGCTCGCTGACATCCTCACCAAGCCACTCGGCCATCTTCGGTTCATGGAGCTGAGGACCAGGATTGGAATGGTGGAAATCAAGAAAGAGCAGCAAGATTAGGGGAAGAATTGTTGAATAATTTGCTACTGGTCTTGCATGTCTGCAACTGCAGACCCATCTTCAAAGCTACAGCTTGGTTAGGACAGTGGACTATAAATCTGAACTGCAGTCCAACTTTCAAAGGTTGAACAGCAGCCAAACTATAGTGGGAACACTAGACTAGAGTGTAGTGGGGACACATAATTTTGGTAGGCTATAGTGTCCCTTAGCTAGTAAATGTTGCAGGCTACCCTGCAGATAGGGCAGTAGACTTAGACTTCATTTCAGTAGCCCACCTCCACTGGTTTCAGTTCATACACAAACTGAACCCACCTCTATGTATAAATAGGTATCCATGGTAATGTAATAGATAGTTCAGCTCGTCGAGCTCGGAGAAGGCCTCCCTAGAGCCAGTCATGTGGTTGCTGGCTCCCGAGTCCAGGTACCACCGCTGCTCCAGGTCGCTGCCCACTTGTCCGGGGTGGACTTGTGCACGCGGCTCGTTGAGGTGGATGGCCGGCGGTGCGCTCCTTTGCTCCGCAGCCACCAGCACCTCCGTCTCTGGCTCGACATCGTGCAGAGCACAGAACGAGGCCATCAGGAGAGTAGGCTTATCGTCGTCCACCTGAGCCAGGTGAGCCTCAGCCTTCTTCTCCTTGTTTGGGCACTCCTTTGCCCAGTGGCCACTCTTCCCACAGCGACGACAAGCGTCCCTGGCCACGGGCACGCTGTCCTTCTTCTTCATCTTCTTCTTCTGCGGGGCCTTCCCGCGGGGCTTGCCATCACCGTCCTGGCTGGAGGAGCCTTCCCCGGACCGACTCTCCCGCATCCGAGCAGCCCACTCCTCCTCGGTCAGCAGCAGCTTGCCGCTGGCCGTTGTCGTCGCCGACTCCACGTGCTCATCCACCGCCCTCAGCCGCCCAGTCCCATCCTCGATCGTGAGGGCGGACATGTTGACCAGCATCTCGATGGAGAGCGCGATCTACATGTACTTGGGCGGCACGACGCGCAGGTACTTGGCGACTGCCTCCTGCAGCTGCTGGTGCATCATCATCCGCCATCGCTGAGCAACCTCAGTGGCTCTGATACCACTTGTTGGCCCCTGATCTTACCCACAGGTGAGTATCCTCGCCAGCACCCACACAAACACTCTAGGCAAGAGGTGGAAGAAGATAAGTGAGCACAGCACACACACACAAGGAAAGTGCAGCAGCACTTCCCTGAATGCTGCTGCTGCTCTGTACTCTTGAGTTCAGCATTTACATTTCCCAGTACTAAGAGAGCTGCTCAGCAGAGCTGCTGCTCGTATGTGTGCTGTGTGTGTGCGAGTGCTGTTCTCAAGAGTATAGAGCAGCAGCAGCATTCAGGGAAGTGCTGCTGTACTTTTCTTGTGTGTGTGTGTGTGTGTGCTGTGCTCACTTATCTTCTTCCACCTCTTGCCTAGAGTGTTTGTGTGGGTGCTGGTGAGGTGATACTCACCTGTGGGTAAGATCAGGGGCGAACAGTGATGCTGGTACAACTTGCCGATGCGGCAGTGGTCGGCTGCAATAGGAGACACCGAGTGCACCCGTTCCGGTGGATGACGTTGGTAGACGATGCCGAAGCGACCAGACCCACCTGGAGTAGTAGCCGAAGCGAGATGTCCAGCGGGCTGAACAGTAGGGCCGACCATGATGATGGCCAGGTCATTGAGCAACGGCTGCTCCACCTCCGAAGACGAGGGAGCGACCGAAGAAGAGGGCGGCTGCTCGGCACCCGAAGAGCAACGTCTGCTCCACCTCCGAAGACGAGGGAGCGACCGAAGAAGAGGGCGGCTGCTCGGGACCCGAAGGTGGAGTGGCTGACAAAGCAGAAGAAGCACCCTACAACAAAAAGTCAAGTGAACACGCACCGGATGAAGAGCCCATAAAACCATCAGGGCCAGGAGATTTGCCAGCTGGTATCTGCTTTACAATTGAATCAATATCCTCTGTTCTGAAAGTAGTTGGCACGTGCTCCATGTTGTTGTTCCTCTGAACTAGCTACTCAAGATTATATAGCATGGAGGGTGTCGTGGAATAACCCATTCTACCTTTGTATTCTTACAGAGGAACAGCAGCCTTCTCATGATGACCAAAGATGTCTCTGCCATCTTCTACAACCAAGCTAGTTATAGTGTTTATACGATATCTTTCAGTAGCGGCATCAGGAAAGGAACTTGTACTTTCATCTCCAAATTTGTTCCACCTGATGGTGTATCTCTTCTTCCAATATTCCTTTATGTATCTTAGCAATTTTAAGATATGTTTCTTCGAAATGAGTCTGAAATTTCACATCTATAAGGGAAGAGGTCTTTGTTCTTCCAAAGCACCTAGAGTTTCCAGGACAGAGTTAAAGTCCCTGAATGGACCCTCTAAGATTAGATTATTTTTACTCCATTTCTTAAGAGCTTGCCTTAAAGTTTAAACTTGGCTGAGATTCTATTCGAACTACTAGTTTATCTGAAATTGATATTGCAAGATCAAAAAATCCATGGTGCTATATCAAAAAATTCTCAAATCTAAACATTTCTGATTTCGGGATCGAGGTTCCCATTTGGACCTTGTAAGGAATGTGGTCCGATGTTGGCCTTGCCATTGGAAGCATCAACATATTGGGGTAAGTGGAGATCCAATTTGGGAGGCAAAGACCCATTCTATTTTGTTGGCATGTATTCACTGTTGGAAATAATTTATTTTCTTGAGATGAAAAAAATCAAATTTGATTAGTGGATGCTAAATACTAGTTGATTCGTGAAGTTTCTAAAAGAAGCAAGTCAAAAGCAAATCGAGTTTGGCAAGAGAAAGGAAGTAGTCAAGTTGAGATTGACTATTAGCTAGCATTTAGGGTGGAATGAGCTGTAATCTATGTCGGTTACTGTAGCTACACTGTAGCAACCGACCTAAATGTCCTATATAAGGACATGTTGAGTCCTTTTGTAAAGTAAGTTAGCAAATGTTAGCAATTAGATTGCAAAAGGCGTAGTGCTAGCTTCAGATGGCTTCGAGCTGTATTTGTATGTGTGTGTGTGAGAAAAGCGATAATAAAGAGATTAGTGTTTGAAGAATACCGCATCCCATTGTTTTGCCACAGCCAATTTCTAACATTCACTGTGTACTGGTGGTAGTTGGGTATTAGTGGCTTAAATGCTTTACTGCACAGTGGCTTAATGCCGGAGTGTTCAACGGCTGGAAGCCTTGGGCCTTGCCCTGGCCATGCATGGGAACTCTCCCTGGCTGTTGGCCAGGCCTCCTCCCCTCTTTACTTCTGTTCTAAACTCTCTCCTCTCTATATATGTAATCCTGTCTTCTGGACTTTATTAATAATACAGTTCAGCTTCTTCAAGCACTATCATGGTATGAAGAGACTCTTGAGATCCTGTAATCTCCCTCCCCTTCTGCACAACCCTCTCTGCCATTCATGGCACCTGAGCCGCTGATGCAGCACACTATTTGGAGGAACAACTCCAAGGTGCTGAAGTATAGGAATAGCACAAAGTGTTGAAGGAACCACTTCAACGTGCTAATAGATAACGCCCTAAGGGTAGTCCGAACCCACAGATAGTATGAGCTCAATCCAAAGCTCAAGAGCAAGATCTAATCCAAGATCTTAGGATAGAAACATGGAGTTCTATTCATATGGTGAAGATACAAAGCAAAGTTATAAAGCTTGAGGACATGGCCTCTATTTATAGGTTATGAGGCCTTACACAACTCATATATACCTAATATGACAACTAATAGTCTAGTAGATGACAACTAGCATGACAACTAACGTATTACTCGATAACACTTAAGAAACAACTTATAGGATAGCCCAGTATCTTCTAGCATGATACATATCATACATGTATTAGAGATAAAATTTAGATTGACTTTCTCTTCTTAGTAGCAAAATCAAAGTTTGCTTTTGTTATGGTGATCTTTCATGAACTAAGTAGATGTTTCAAGAATTATCCAATTGATGTCCCTCATCATCCTCCCCTACTTGATTGGAACTCAACCTCGAGTTGTCTTCATAAAGTTGTTATTGTGGATGATAAAGTGATAGATCAGCCACATTAAAAGTGTTGGAAATATTCATCTCTCTTGGTAGATCAACAACGTAAACATTGTCATTTATCTTCTTCAAAATAGAGAAAAGACCATATTTCCTTTGTCTTAACTTCCCTTGAACTTTGGTAGGCAATTGCTCCTTTCGGAGATATACCATTACTTGATCACCAACATCAAATAACATAGGTCTTCTTTTCTTGTCAGCTAACTGCTTTTATTTTTTATTTGAGGCTTCTAAAACATTAAGAACCTATTTGAATAATTCTGAATATTTACCAGAAAGTTGCTGATCTTGAATTTTCCCTTGAGAGTAATTTCACTAGTTCAACAACATGTCTTGGAATTTTAGTGTAGATAGTGAACTTGTTAGGTAACAAATAAGCTTCTCAAGTTTTTAAAACTCTGAAAATGGCATATAACTCTTGTTGATAGGTACTCCATTTCTGCCTTTCTTCACTTAGTTTCTCATTAAAGAAAGCAATAGGTTTTTGTTCTCTCTCTTGAGATAGGATAGCTCCAATGCCTACTTCACTTGCATCACATTCCAACTCAAGAGTCTTGTTGAAATCAGGAAGGATCAAGACTTGAGCTTGTGACAATTTCTTTTTAATTTCTTGGAAACTTGCTTTAACAAATTCATTCCATTGAAATTGGTCTTTCTTTAAACATTCAATAATTGGTGCCATGATATTGCTGAAATTATTGATAAATCTTCTATATAAAGTTGCAAGACCATGGAAATTTCTCACTTCTGTAATAGTCTTTGGAGTTGGCCAATCTCTTATTGCAGCAACTTTGGAATCATCAACATGAGTTCCTTCACTTGTTATGGTAAAGACCAAGAAAAGTAGTAGTTTCTTTGCCCCACTTAATTGATGCCACATATCGTCCAATTGAGGAATAGGAAATCTGTATCTTATTGTGATCTTATTGATGCTCTACTATCCATGCACATATGCCAAGAACCATCTCTCTTTAGCGTGAGTAAGACTGGTATAGCACATGGACTAACGCTCTCTTGGATATGTCCCTTTTGTAATAACTCTTCCACCTTCTCCTTCAATATTGCATGCTCTTTTGGGCTCATTCGGCAGTGTGGCAGATTAGGAAGAGTTGCTCTAGGAATGAAGTCAATTCTGTGTTGAATATTTCTCATTGGTGGCAAGTGTTGTGGCTCCCCAAGTATACTCTGAAATTCAGATAATAGACCTTGTATCTCTGCTGGAATTTCAACAATAGGTTGCTCTTCTCCCTTAACGATCAAGGTAGCACATAAATTTGCTTCTTTCACGTTTTCTATGAAGTCTCTTAATGTTTGGGAAATAGCTAACATATTCTTCTTTACTTTAGAAGTAGAATCATCCAATTTCTTAGGTAGGATAATAATCCTTTGCTTATTCCACATGAAAGAATAAATATTATCCCTTCCTTTATGTGTAGCATCCACATCAAATTGCCAAGGTCTTCCAAGAATATTTCTTGCATCCATGTCAACTACATCACATAGAACATTTGAGCGATAATATTTGCCCAAAGAAAGTGGCAAATTGCATTGCTTTGTGATCTTCATATTCACTCCTTAATCCATCCAATAGTGTATGGATTTGGATGATCTTGAGTTTCAAGCTTCAAATGGTTCACTAAATTTTGAGAAATCAGATTCTCACAACCGCAATTATCAATCACCAATTTGCATACCTTTCCATTCACAGTACACTTGCTCTCAAATATCTTCTTTCGTTGTGTATCGTCATGTTGTGGTTTAGAACACGAGACGTTGGATCACACATACTACTACATCTCCTTCCTCACAATATTCGTGACTTTCCTCAATTTCATTCTCTCCATCATCATAGTCATCATCGTCATCATCATCATCTCGCTTTCACGGCGTGTAGTGTTGACAACTTTCCTCCTAGGACAATTGCTTGACACATGTCCTTCTTCACCACACTTGTAGCATTTGACAATATTTTGGTTCCTCTTTTGCCTACTCTTTGTAGCTTGCTTTTGTGCGGGTTCTGTTGTTTCTAATTGAGTAGCTCTACTCTCCCTTTTGCTACTATAGCCTTTTGAAGATTTTTCTGAGAGAATATGAATGAGATTTAGTTACTTTCTTTGTCTTGACATGCCTCTCAGCTTTTAATGCTAGAGTTTGTGCTTGATCAATTGATCAAATCTGTTGCATGACTAATTGATCTCTAATAACTTCATTGAGACCATTGATATACCTTGCAACTTGTTGATCTTCAGTTTCAGCAAGGTTGCACCTAACTTGCAGCCTTAAATGCCTTCATTTGATGCCAATATCTTATGCGAGGTTCACCCCTCAATCTGCGTTCTTCTTGATGATGGTGCCACCATGCGCCAGCACCTCCCTTTAGCTTATATGTAGCCAAAGGAACTTTGCGATCTTGACTAATATTCATAATATCAAAGAATGTCTCAACCTCATATAGCCAATCAAGAAAATCTTCAATATCAACACTGCCATTAAAAGTAGGGATTTAAGCTTTCACCTTGTATGTATCTGCTGCATAACGAGTAGTTCTCTTTGAACTTTCATAAAGATCATCTTCTTCATGAATTTCACTAAGATCTTCACCTCTAGGTTCATCAATAGGTGGTGATTTTCTACGCTTATCATCTACCTTATCTTTTGATGAATTCCCTTTAGTGCCAGCAGCAAGTTTATGATTTCTAATCATTTTTGCTAGCTGATCAAACCTCCGGTTGAGTTTCTTGTAACTCTTGAATTTGCTTTTCCACAGCATCCATCCTCTTGCCTATTTCCTCCATCTTTCCTATACCTTCTTGCAGATTTCTTGCAAAGAAAATGACAGCCTGAGATGATCAACGAGGCTTTGGTACCAATCTGATGCAACACACCATTTGGAGGAACAACTCCAAGGTGCTGAAGTGTAGGAATAGCACAAAGTGTTGAAGGAACCACTTCAACGTGCTAATAGATAACGCCCTAAGGGTAGTCCGAGTCCATGGACAAAAATCCGAATCCACGGATAGTATGAGCTAAATCCAAAGCTCAAGAGCAAGGTCTAATCCAAGATCTTAGGATAGAAACATGGAGTTCTATTCATATGGTGAAGATACAAAACAAAGTTACAAAGCTTGAGGACATGGCCTCTATTTATAGGCTATGAGCCCTTACACAACTCATATACACCTAATATGACAACTAATAGTCTAGTAGATGACAACTAGTATGACAACTAACATATTACTCAATAACACCCAAGAAACAACTCATAGGATAGCCTAGTATCTTCTAGCATGATACATATCATACATGTATTGGAGATAAAATTCAGATTGACTTTCTCTTCTTACTAGCAAAATCAAAGTTTGCTTTTGTTATGGTGATCTTTCATGAACTAAGTAGATGTTTCAAGAATTATCTAATTAATGTCCCTCATTAGCCGCCGCCTCTTTCCATTTTGGCCACCCCTACCGAGCAGGCTGAGCACGAGCAAGCCGCTGCGACTGAAACGCGCGGTTGCCGCTGCTCGCCAGCGCGTCGAAGCTGCGGTTGCCACTATCAAGGAGCAGGCCGCCCTGGCGCAGGCTGCTACGACTGCTGCGCAGGCTGCTGCTGCCACCCAGGAACGTGTTCAAGCTGCCGTTGCCGCCCTGGAAGCTGAGCGTGCTGCATCTGTGGCCCTTGAGTGTGTGGCTGCCACGGCAAGGGAATGCCTTTTTTGAAGAGGTCAGCAGGGGAGTCCCCTATCTATTTTTTTTGTATTTTGAATATAAGAAGATATTTACAAATGTACAAGAGATTACAAGGCAATCATTGCCCAAAAGAAAAAAGGTATATAACAATTAAGGGATATTCTCACACCACGTATTGAGATCATCAGCTTTTTTCCTTTTGGCTTTGATGCAAACCAAGCCAATTTCAGATTTGAACGAATGCTTGCACTGGTTTAGTCTGAAACTCTTTCCATCAAAAAATGACCCCATTCCTTGTCGTCCAAATGATCCAGCAGGCTGTGATGACAATTTCTCTGAAGATGGATTTGTTGAAGTCTATTCTTGCCTGGCAGAACATGTCCAATGGTTCTAGTGATAGATTCCAGGAGATATTGAGCTGGGACCAACAAGCAGTGCTGAAGGGGCATGAGAAAAACAAGTAAAGACAGGTTTCTTCAGTAGAGTTGCAGAAAACACAATTGTAGTCGTCCAACTGTTTATTCTTCCTTCTCAACATGTCTCTGGTGTTTAATCTGTCAATGAGGAGCAGCCAGAAAAAGAACTTATGCTTCCCAAGGTTACCTGCAGACGACATCCATTTGAATAGGGGAGAGGCTTGATGGCTCCCAGTGATTTGTTTGTAGGCCTTTCTGGAAGTGAAGTTGATGGATCCCCAGGTGTAGGTCCAGAAAAAGATATCTTTATATGCATCTTGTTTGTCAAATCTTTAGACATGCAAATTGACACTTGAGCCTTTGAGAAGCTACAGTTTTCTCCTACCAGCAATCTTGCAAAATACTATTTGAAAGATAAAGTTGAATTTGAGTCAAGGCCTTACGATCTTTTCTCTTCTTATCATCGATCCAAGACTTTGAATCTTTGTTACCGTATTTATCAAGAGCATTATCAACTTCAGGCTGCATAAGAATAGCCCGCATCTTCAGTTGCCATAAAGCGAACCTTGTGTTACGATCTAGTGGTGGAAGATCATACTTCATCGACATGATGAAGAAATAACAGCAATAACTAGAAGAAAATAATCTGTAGAATTTTAGGTTTGTTACTGTATAACCCTAGCTGAAACTTGCAGCCTAGTACATAATATGTTCAGCAATAAACTGAAGAAAGAACTCTTCTGGTAGGCTTCACGTGTGCACGCAGCACAAATCCTAAAAATTGATTTTCTCCCCCACAGTTGATACCCTTCACGTTGTTGATCTCGGTCTGCGTGCAGCTCCCAACATTTTTTTCTCCACCAGACGCAGCAGCAGGGGAGAGCTGTCCTCCACCTTTATCTGTGTGAACAGGAGGGAGCAGTAGCAGATAAAAAAATGATGAAACTTTCTCCACCTCGAACGAACAACGGAAGCATCCAACAGCGGGTCTGCGGATATCAGCGTGACCATAGCTTTTGTCGAGTGATGCGACAGCAGCACTTCGTCTCGGCTTTGTAATTGAAATCGCGACCCCAATACGACCTCAAACTTTATCAAACTTGGTGGAATTAATTTTGTTGGCGGGTGATGACGAGAGGGAATAAAACCCTAACTTTTTTTTTCTCGTATTTGGCTCAAAATGCAACTTGTTAGCCAATAATTTAAATAAAGATTGAACGTGAGATACAGATTTTTATGTAGAAAACCCTTGCGTGAAAAAACGACGGGTACCAACCGGCAATCTCCAGTCTATGATGACAGTTTGCAGAACACAGGGAATTCAATGAGTTGTGTAACGCCGCCTCCTTGAGGCCGGGCCCGCTTAGATCTGTCAGCTTTAATAGGACCAATACTGCCCTCACAGACCAACACCAATCTTTTCTGTGCACTTTGTCCTCACTCATGCACACCCGGGAAGAACGTCCCTGGCCGGTCACCACCTATCACTCCAAGCCAAGCACGCTTAACTTTAGAGTTTTTTAGAGATAGCTCCCAGAAAAAAAGTTGCAACTTATTGGTATGAGTAACATATTAATCCTATTAAGCGCTGGGCCGGGGTGTTACAAGTCGTTAGCTCTTCCTGTACGGCTTGATAGTAGGGCGCCGCCGGTGGTGGACGCCGGGGCGCCTGGGGTGCCGGGACACTATGGGCGCCGAGAGCGCTGGGACGCAGCCGGAGACGCCATGGGCGCCGAGGGCGCCGGGGACGCCGTGGGTGCCGGGTCGCTGGGGTGCCACGGGTGCCGGGCAATCCGTGGCCGAGGCGTGGGAAAGCCCGGTGGTGGCGAGCGGGGCGCCGGGTGGCCCTGTCCAGCCATCGGTGGGGGGCTGTGAGGCCCGGGTGTACCTACATGGAGGGGTAGCACTGGTAGGGGGTCATCGTTAGTTAGAAAATCGAGCTCCCGGGGTGAGGCGGGGCCGACGGTGGAAAAAGAAATGTTGTTTCATCGAAAACAACATGGCGGTAGATGATGACACGATGGGTGGCGAGGTCGAGGCACCGATAGCCCTTGTGGTCAGCGAGTAGCCGATGAACACGCAAAGAGTTGAGCGTGGAGCGAGTTTGTGGGCAGCAGTCGCAGTAAGGTTGGGGTAATAGGTGCACCCGAAAGCGCGCTGGTCATGGTACGAGGGGAGGGTGCCATGAAGCGCAAAGTGAGGGGTGCTCATGTGGAGGGTTTTGGTGGGGAGCCGATTGAGGAGGAGAGTGGCAGTGGCAAGAGCATCGGCCCAGTAGGAAGAGGGCACGGAAGTCTGAAAGAGGAGGGTTCGGGTGACATTGTTAGTGGTGCGAATCATGTGCTCGGCTTTCTCGTTTTGCTGTGAGGTGTAGGGGCAGGACATGCAAAGAGACACCATGAGCAAGAAAGAAAGCACGAGTGGCTGAGTTGTCAAACTCGCGACCATTATCACACTGAACCGTTTTGATGGTGCAGCCGAACTGAGTATGCACATGAGCAAAAAAATTGGAAATAGTGGAAAAAGTATCGGACTTCAACCGAAGGGGGAACGTCCAAAGAAAGTGAGAGCAGTCATCGAGGATCACCAAGTAGTATTTGAAACCAGATACACTCGTGACAAGAGAAGTCCACAGATCACAATGAACTAAATCAAAGGTTTTAGTAGCTCTAGACAGGGAATTGCTAAAGGGTAAGCGAACATGGTGGCCAAGTTGACACGCATGGCAGAGGGGTGCGTCGTCGGACTGGCTGCAAATGATCGAAGAAGACTGGACAAGGCTTTGAAGGGCAGCCTTGCTGGGATGACCGAGGCGACGGTGCCAAGTCGCCGAGGAGGGAGTGGCCACCGTATGCGCAGGGGCTGGAGGAAGACGAGGGCAGCTGCAAGGTGTAGGGGGCCCCGAAATGTCACATCGAAGAAGGGTGTCCTTGGAATGGAGATCCTTCACAGAAACACCAAGAGGGTCAAATTCAACTGAAACAGAGTTGTCAGTGGTGAATTTACGAACAGAAAGGAGGTTTTTAATAATGTCAGGAGCAATAAGGACGTTGTTGAGGCGAAAAGGTCCAGGAAGAATGGAGAAACCGGTGCCGACCACGGGAAAGGGTGGCACCGTTGCCAACAACAATGGAAGAGGGAAAGGAAGAGAATGGTGAGGCGGTGACCATGCCAGGGTTGGAGGCAATATGAGAGGAAGCACCAGAGTCGATGACCCACTCGGAGGTGCTTGGTGGCGGAGTGAGGACGACAGTCTTGAAAGGCGTTGGCGAGGACTCAATGGTCCAAGTCGCCGGCGACGAGGAGTGAGGAGGGCGCCTTTGGGGTGCCCGGTAGTATGTCAAGGTGGAGGGAAATACCCTGGTGGTGTACCGCCATCGCTTGCCGTGGTGATGGTGGCACAAAGAACACGAGGCGGTGGACCGCGAGGGCCTCCTGGGTTGGATCCGGGCCACATGTGGATGGACCCAGCCAAGGGTTGAGGATGGAGGCCACTTTGGCCGACCGTCCGGACTGCTGCCCGCTTGAGAGCCACCTTGGGAGCCGCCTTGGGAGCTGCCTTGGCCACGCCCGCTTGGCGGCGCCGCCCGGCCATTGCCGTGCCCCCCCGGCTGCCCACCCAGCAGATGCCCACCAGCCAGGCCTGATGAGGGCGCTGGAGCACCAGGGCAGAGGGGGTGCGACAAGCGGCCCGGCCGATGAAGAGGCGACGAGGGCCGGGCGGAGCGAGCAGACGGCGATGCCATGTTGAGCTTCGGCGAGACGCAGTCGCGCATGACGCTTGTGAAGCGAGGGAAAGGGGCCGCCGTCGAGTGACGAGCGCGGACATGAACTGAAAAACGCTCATTGAGGCCGCGGAGGACGTTGAGCACCGTGAGTGCGGTCCGCACGGGCTCTCGCCGAGGTCGGCAAGAGAATTGCCATGGTCTTCATCTTCCCAGAACTCATCGACCTGAGACGGTTCCCTGGCAGGTGGTGCGGAACTCGGCGTCGAGGAGCATGGCGCGGGATTCGCGGTTGTTGAAGAACTGCCGCCGAGACCGAGCCATGCTGCTCGAGCGGTGATGCCGTCACGCTCGTGAACAATGTCGAGGAGGTCAGCGGAGATGGTGTTGAAGATCCACGAGACAACGACGCAGTCCATGCGAGACTAGGCCGCGTCGTGGAGACGGGTGGCGTCGCTGAGGACGTGGTCCTTCAGAGCGAACCGACCGAGGACGAAGAGGACGTAGCCACGCCATTTGGAGTAGTTGGAGGCCTGCAGGTCGAGGACGATGGGGATCAAGTTCCTGATGTTCTGCAGGGCGGCGGCCTGGCTGTGCAGGTGGGCGATGGCCGCGCCTCGAGGAGATGGAGCGTGTGTCGCCGCCAAGCAAGAACCGAGGAGTCGCCGCCGCGTGAGGGACTCAACGCGAAGGCGCCCCGGAGGGGCGTGGCCTGCCGCCCAGAAGGGCTGGGCGCAAGGCCTCCCGTGTCGAGAGCGGCGGGCGGCGAGGCGGACGCTGCTCCTCGGGCGGCGGCGGCGGACTTGAGGAGGTCCGCCTCCTCCCGAGTTGCCGACTGCGCCGGGCGTTGAGGTACGCAGATGCGGCCTCCTCCGCCAAGGGCGGGGTAGCGGTAGCTTCGCCCCGGCTTGGTCGCAGCGAGGGTGGCCGAGGCACCGTGCTGGAGTCGCCGGCAGCCATAGGCGCGGCAGGGGGCGCGCGCCAGGGCCGTCGAGGGCGCACGCGCACGGCGCGGCGCGGCGGCGTCGAAGGGACGGGCTCGGCGCCGAGAGGAGAGCGGAAGCGGGGATTGGGTGGGAAACAGGCACAGGAACGATTAGTCTTCTGATACCATGATAGTAGGATTAGCCAACAGGCTTGAGTACTCGATAGATTGATTACAGAGGGTTTACATATATATAGGGATTACAGGAGGGTGGCCCAAGGGGCCAGCCGAGTGTGAAAGGGCCTGTCCAGCCTAGCAGGCGGCACAGGTAGCTAGGAGATTACATAAAGGAGTAATTAATTCTAACACGGCTTACAAGATGTATTTATAGGATGGTCTGACTGCAGTCAACTACGCAAACAAATCCGTTAAATATAATAACTCGAACCGCGGGCTCTCTAAGTGTCCTTGCAAGACTCATGTTAGAATTCAAATCATATTGTAACAGCAAATACTGAATTTCTGGGTTGCCTACATCCATGCAATGTGAACATTACACAAATTACTTTTATGTGCTGAGTTTAAATATTTTGAAAATAATATGAGTAGATTGGTGTCGATTAGTAGTTTCTACTTGTATAGCATTAATATGTTTGAATATACTACAACAATTTGCATTCAGTGCTTTGTTGACCATATGGGTGTGCAAAACATAGCTTATTGACTTGGAGAGTATTATGTAATGTCCTAGTCCATGCTCATGTGTTCTAATCTGTCAAGCACCTACCACATGTATACATAGGTCCATATCTGTTGTGTGAAAGACAAGGTCATTAAGTCTAATATGTTGTATTAAAAATGCAGGTTATTGAAGCATTAGCACAAGCTGGTCTTGAGTCTTCTAATTTAATCATCGGAATTGATTTCACAAAGAGTAATGAATGGACAGGTAGTTTATCTGCACTTGTGTGCCAAAGATGAAAACATTTGTTCTTGAATCTTGATTCCTGAGTATCTTCATTTACAGGAAAGAATTCCTTCAATGGCATGAGCCTGCACAATACTAGTGACAATCCAAATCCTTATGAACAGGCAATATCCATCATTGGGAAAACCTTATCTGCTTTTGATGAGGATAATTTAATTCCTTGCTTTGGTTTTGGAGATGGTAATGGGCTGCTACTTTTATTAGTACAAGGTGAATTTATACATGTCTAATGGTTTTCAGTTTCAATAATGCAGCATCTACTCATGACCAAGATGTATTTGCCTTCTATCCTGACGAAAGACCATGCAATGGTTTTCAAGAAGCTTTAGCTCGATACAGAGAGATTGTACCTCACCTTCGCCTTTCTGGTATTTTTTTTTTTTTTTAATTTGGAAATATGCAGTGACCAGTTGAATTCATTGATATAATTTGAATCTGGGAACAGTTGTACGTAGTGGCATAGAATCCTCACCAGCTTTATTTATAGCAACTAATACCGACTCTCCAACATGTAATTTTTGTCATTTTTCTAGGTCCTACATCATTCGCACCAATAATTGAAATGGCCACAACCATTGTGGAGCAAAGTGGTGGCCAATACCATGTTTTATTAATTATTGCTGACGGGCAGGTATGCACTGGTCCATTCCTCCTTTTTTAAATGAAATGTATGTCTTTTATTATGGCTTTATCTGATGCTATCATTGTACAGGTCACAAGAAGTGTAGATACTGAATTTGGTCAGTTAAGCACCCAGGAGCAAAGGACAGTTGATGCTATTGTACAAGCAAGGTAATAATGAAATAATGATTTATGTCATTTAGCAATGAATATGTACTTGGGTTTTATGTTTCAATAGTGCTTGACAACATAAGACATGAATTTATAAGGCAGTGCAGCCTTTTTTTGCAAAATACTAGAACACTTTTTTCTTTTGAAAAATAGTACAGGGGAAGCCCCCGCTGTAAGGTTTTATTTAGAAAAAGAAAAGAAGCTATACAAGGCGCACAAAGCTGTACACGCAAACAACAAAAGGTGAAAACTAGAAGCTTGAGAGATGCAAGGAAACAAGGCTATGGAATCTGTACAGTATAAGAAATCAGGATGCTTAGCATCACAGATTCTATGGGCCTGAAAGTCGAGCTTCCTTACAAAATTTGTACTTCCAAGAATCTAAGGAAGGGCGGCCCCTATCAAAGATGGAAGTTATTTCTTTGTTTCTAAATGTGTCAAGCCAAGACACAATGATGAACATCTCCATAAAGTAAGGATTCAGAAATTGTGCTTAGCTTGTATCAACATCTTAAAAAAAAAAAATAACTTACAAAATTCCATTGCATGCCTGGGTGCTGCCAACAAGCTCGACTGACAGTGCAGCTGAAGAACAAGTGAAAAGCAGTTTTTTCCACATTGCTATTGCAGGGAACACAGTTTTTTTTTCTCTCTCTCAAAGAGTGCAGGAGAACTGTGCTGTCATTTCATAAGATAGAAAAGATGTTACACGGGTCAAAGAGATCCAACTCACACACCCAACACCCTAGGCACAAAGTTACAGACTCACCACACAAAGAACAGAAACAACCAGCGACCTGAATACAAGTTTCTGGAGTTTGGAGGCCCCTGCCAAGCACCAGAGCCCTCCCTCCAAGTTAATAGTTCTAAGGACCTCTTGAACACTTGGCCTCTTATTATCAAAGACACAAGCGTTGCAATGTTTCCAAATCTCCCATGCCATCAAAAATTTCAAGGTGTCGAGGCCTTTACGCGCTTCTTTGGGTACAACTGCAGTTGACCTCTTCCACCACTGTGAGAAATGAGACACAGCAGGCTGTGGTGCAAAACCAGGGACCAAACTGTTGTGAAACCAGGGACCAAACTCGTCCAGCGAAAACACAGTCCACTAGCAAATGATTTATTGTTTCATCCTCTTGATCATATAAGGGACAAGACCCATGATGGGGTAGATTCCTCTTTGCTAGTCGATCGCCTGTCCAAACCCGGTTGTGAAACACCAACCAGATGAAAAACTTAGTGTGGGGGATCCCAGATTTTGCAGATCCTTCTCCACGAACCAAACTTGATGGAACCCACAAAGAAGGCCGCATATGCAGATTTTCTGCTGTAAGAATAATCCTCTGTTAACTTCCAACTATACCGGTCTGGAATCTCCTGATATAAAATAAATCCATCCACAATAGCCCAAATGTGGAGGTAATCAAGCAAGACCTCTACTGTAAGGGCTCCCTTAATTTCTTGAACCCAACTTCTATTCCAGCTTATAGGTTTTTCCTCCTTAAAATGTTACTTGTATTTAGCCTATCCATAAGAAGTAACCAGGAGAAGACTGAGTTTATGGGAGCACTTAGAATCTCAAATCCATATAAACGGGGCTGTTTCTGTAGGGGAAGTTTGTAAAATTTTCAAGATGTGTTGATACTACTCCCCCAAAATAAAGTACCAAGAATATTTTGTGCCATGTTGCACCTGTATTGTTTGAATGTAATCTTGAAGATTTTGACCTGATAGGCTTGATCAGATGGAGGAAGGTGAAACTGTGACTCCAAATTGTTATTCTATTGAGATATTTTTGTGCTTAGCAAAAGAGAGAATTTAGGGGGTACATGATTTGCATGATATTATCATTCCACAGATCACACCAGAATAATATAGTGGAACCATCTCCAATGTTGCATTTAGCAATTGCTCTGAAGTGATCACATAGTTTTAAGATATCTCTCCACCAAGAAGAAGAGCCTTTGTTACTTATTGCATGTGGGATATTACCATTGGAATAATGTGTGTGCTGGACAAGTTTCACCCAAAGGATCTACTTGTTATAGAATTGATACCACAGACTTGAAGATGGCCTTTTGAGAGAATTTTGAAATCCTGGGCACCCCCCAAATGCAGATTTTTCGTGTGGCTAGTTGCTCACAACTGATGTTGGACAGTAGACAGATTAGCAAAGAGGGGCCTCCCTCATCCAGATCAGTGCCTCCTTTGTGAACAGCAGGAGGATATCCATCATCTGCTTGTGGGCTGTGTTTTCTGAAGAGTTTTTTAGTTCTCCCTCTTGTCATATTTTGGTGTTGCTTCTCTTGCTCTACAACCTACTCACCAGTCCTTTGACGATTGGTGGAGAAAAGTTGATACTGCTTGTAGCGACCTGTGATTTTCTCGAAAGGAAATCTGCAGATTACATCATAATGTGATAGTCCAGGAAGATCAGGTTGTCACATTATCATTATACAGTTGATACCACAATTCATACATCGCAAAAGTACAAGTTTACAAGGTGTTACAACACTTGGTAGCACACCAAACACATCGTATTCTAGTGATAAACGCACACATATCCGTATCAGAGCAGACGTAGTGCCTTACCAGTGAAGGCTCCTCCTTCACGGGCGACAATCAGAGTTGGGTTAGAGCATTAGCGGGCGTAGACTTAATCTCCTTAACCAAACTTGAGTGTAGGATCGAGACCACCTAATCCTTCTATCCCCGTTTTTGTCGTAGCTGTTCTCGGTCCCGAACCTACTCAACTATGTACTGGCCACTGGCTCCCACCCTATTCTTTGCTTTGTTATGTGTAAGTGGAATGCAAGGATAGAGCAAAAGGCCTATATTTGGTTGTAGTTTTTCCTATGCAAGATTCATCAATATTGTTTAACAGTATAGTTCATCAAGTTATAACAATATAGATGTATCCTTTCAATTGATCAAGAATAGTTTGGAGTAAAACCCTTATCTCTCTCTCCCTCTCTTCCCCTGCCGCCGCCGCCTCTCTCCTCCCCTGCCCTAGCGCCGCTGCTCCTCTGCCCAGCGCTGCAAGCCGCCAACAGCAGCAGCTGCCGCTGCTGCCCTGTACCACTGCCCCCATGCGGCCTGCTGCTCCAACGACCGCCCCAGCCACCGTGGCCGAGCAGGCCACCTTTATCTTGGCCGGCTGCAGCTTGTTACTGCTGCCATCCTTCCTGTCTGCCTAGGCACGGCCAGCCCTAGGGCTGCCGTTCCTCTCTATTTCCCCCAATTCCCCCTCTAAATCAAGGGGAAGTCATCCCCCTAATGACGTGTATTACAATAAGCAACCCAGGTTTCTCTTGAAGTTAGATATATCTAAAGCCTTCGACTCTGTTTCATGGCCTTTTCTATTGGAGATCTTACAAAGAAGGGGTTTTGATCCTAGATGCCGAGACTTGATAAGTGGAATTCTTGGTTCTTCATCTACTCGGATACTTCTTAATGGTATCCCAGGAGAGGTTTTGTTCCATTAGAGAGGGTTGAGACAAGGTGACCCATTGTCTCCCATGTTGTTTATTCTGGTAATGGACGTGCTAAACTGTGGTAGAGAAGGCTAGTAATGAGGGGCTGTTACAACTGCTTGCTGCGCGGAACATCCATCACCATGTCTCTTTGAACGCGGATGATGTGCTCTTGTTCCTCTGCCCAGCCACTGACCTGCATATGGTTGAAGACTTGCTGCAGCTCTTTGGTACAGCCACTGGCCTGAAGACAAATATACAAAAAAGCAGCGTCTTGCCCATCCTCCTGCATATTCGAGAAAAAAAAATACATGTTATAGAATTTATCCAAATGCTCAAACAGATGTGTTGTGTTTTGACTTCTTAGATTAATGATGCTAAAGGCCTCCTTTCCTTTTGGGTTTACAACATTTTTTTTCATGCAACTCGCAACCTGAGGCTTCATCTTGGCATTGCTGTCTGACCCTCTCCATAAACAATGCCTTCTAGCTCTATCAATGTACTCAAGAACTGTTACTGGCACCTGCAGAGTGCACATTGCGTATGTTGGCAAAGAAGAGAGAGCCGAGTTGACCAATTCCAGCCTACCTACATGTGTTAGAAGATTTGATGTAGCAGTAAGCCTTCTTTCTGTTTTGTTCATGATGAAGCAAAATCAACAACTTCGGAACCCCCTTTTCATGGAGATCTTCATCATTGCCTCTTGGCATATTTGGAAGCAGAGAAATAACTTCATCTTCGATAGAGGACATCCCTCTTTTTCCTCTTGGAAGACCTCCTTTTATGAGGAATCCAATCTCCAAGCTTTTAGACTTTGTGAAGAGAAATGACATGCTTTTCTCCTCTGTTTAGTCTCCCTCACCTAGTCTGTTTTGCTTTTGTGGAGTGCAGTCTCTCCTGCCCTCTTGCTAGCCTAGTTTTGTTCTTTTTTAGACTCTTTGTACAGCTTTTTTTCCTTTTTTGCAAATTTTATAAAAAGCTCTTACAGTGGGGGTCTCCCCTGCTGTATTTACAGGTAAAAAAAAAATAAATCCTGGGACAGTCCTAAGTGAATGCGAGAGACAAGTTTGTAGCCAAAAACCCCAGCCAGCTGTTAGGCTCTCTCAGAGGAAAGATTTAGAGGGACCAAGCAAGACTTCTTATAATTAATTCTGAGCCCAGTTGACTGAGAAAATGATTCCAACAATACCAAAAGGTGATTAATATGATGTCATCAGCATATTGAACTATAGGAAACAGAGCCATCTCATAAGGAATGGGAAGCTCAAACAATCTATCCCTATGCCCTTTGTTGATGATGCATTGAAGCAAGTCAGTACTAGCACAAACAGAAGGGAAAGAGGACCGCCTTGTTTTACTCCTCTTCTGCAATGAAATTGTTTACTGGGAACACCATAGAGGGGAGTGGCAGAGGATCCAGGATTCTGTGTGTCCAATCACACCATCTGTCATTAAAAACCAAGTTGCGTCATCATTTGGAGGATCACATTGTGTTCCACTATGTCAAAAGCTTTTGTGAAATCCAATTTTAGGATAACAAGATGTATTGATAAACCCAGGCAAGACAATCCTGTATTGACCTTGATTTAATGAAGCCATACTGATTCGGGTCAATTAGTGGAATTATCTCTGCATGTAGCCGATTATCCATCAACTTTGTAATGATTTTAGAAACACAATTCAGGAGAGAGATGGGTCTAAAGTCATTCACATTTGTTGGGTTGTTCACTTTGGGAATCAAAGAAATGAAGGAACAATTTATGGCTTGCAGGTCAAGGAAACCATTAAAGAAGTCAAAACAGACAATGCAGAAATCTTCTTTTATAATATCCCAGCAACTCTGGATGAGATATCATTAAAACCTTCTAGGCCTGGAGCTTTATCAGCAGGCATTTGTTTGATAATTGTTTCAATGTCCTAAGTGATGAAGGGTCTTGACAAGTGCTCCAACCCCTCTCTAGGTTTGACCAGTGTTCAAGGCTGCATTGCATGAGAGGGTTTGTAGTATGGCCAATTCTTTGCTTATATTCATCGAAGATTTCTCATGGTGGTAAAAAACTGAGATGCCATCTTCACTTTCTAGAGAAATGATGGTGTTCAATCTATATCTTTCTGTCGCAGCAGCATGGAAGAAGCTAGTACTTTCATCCACGAATTTTGTCCATCTGATGGTATACCTTTTTTCCAGTACTCTTTTTTTTATATCTCAGCAATCTAAGTATATGATCCTTTAAATTTTTTCTGAAGTTGTACTCCTGGATTAATGGGTCTTTGTTCTTCCAAGGTGTCGAGAGTTTCTACAATATAGTTGCAGTTTATGATCAGGTTATTGAGGTTGCATAGTCTGAGGAGGACAGCGCCAGGGGAGCAACCAGCCAAGGTCTCGCTAGGAAATGGATGGCGGCGACGAAGAATCAGCAGCGGTGACAGGGGTGTAGACCGGCAGAGGACTCATACATGGTTAAGACCGGCACTTAGGGGCGGGGAGAAGCACGAGGGGCCTTTGACAAGAGCGGGCACATGGGCGCAAGCTTGTGCGTAGGGGTGGCGGAAGAGGCGCGTGGCCACGAGCACGCGGGTGCCGTCGTGCTGGCCTGCGTGAAGCGGCACATGCAGGACGCAGGGGCACGTGGCAGCAGCGGAGGTCACTGCAGAGGCATGAGGGAGGCCTCTGTGAGGTTGCAGGCGTGCAGGGCCAGGCCCGCGAGGCCTCCAGTGAGCTGGCAGTAGGTGGAGGCAGTCCTATGAGCGCTCGGTCCTATCGTCTTGGATAGCTTTTGCCTAATTATTAGATGATTAAATACTAGATTATTACACAACACACATGTTTGCATGAAACTTGTTATAACCTAATCAACATATCATTGGGATTTCTTAGTTTTGGAGCATCTAACTCTGGCTATCACTACAGATTATGATGCAAAAAGGCTATCACTACAGATTACGGTGCTAAAAGTCTCTGGGTTTAATCAGATTTCTTTGTTTTGTTACTCAACTACTGATTTTGAAACAACAACAATAACTGCTCTCAGGATTTTTGTCAAATTTGTTTGTTGTGTTACTCAGCATTTCTTGGAGTTACTAATAGAGTGATAAGATGTTGAAAATAGATGAACTTTGACTAGATTATTGGGATTCATCTCTAGCCTACCACAAACATGTTTGGCACTAAAAGGATTTGTTGTTGTAAAGCTATACCAAGTTGATAGTGGAGTCACAATGCTACAAGAAAGTGGTTTTATAGTTGATTCCATGGTATATAAGTTTTCAGCAAGACATCTTAGACCTTTCTTTTTTATGAGCGCCTCCAAGAACATGATCCATTTTTCCATACTGTATTTCAACAACACTGGTTATGTTTACATTGCATTATCACCTCAAATTTTGTTGGTTCCTTTCTTATAGCGAATTCCCATTGTCTATAATTCTTGTTGGAGTTGGAGATGGTCCATGGGATATGATGAAGGAATTTGATGACAACATACCAGCTAGGTCTTTCGACAATTTCCGTGCACGTCCCGTAACTACAGGAATATTATTTTTTGGTTTGGTAACCAAAGTAAGTAATAGTATTTTCAACGCTTGCTCTCATAGTTTGTCAACTTCACTGCGATCATGTCAAAAAAGATAAGTCATAGCAAAAAGGAGACAGAGTTCGCCCTTTCAGCACTAATGGAAATTCCATTGCAATACAAGGCAACATTGGAGCTTGGAATTTTAGGGTATGGAGAAACACGAGGAAGACCATTTACATTCACATATTTCATGCCTGTTATTGTGGGCCTAATTCACTCTTTTTATCTTTGTTTCTCTAATCGGGCGTAGAATTGGAGAGTCGCCTGAGCGGATTCCACTTCCTCCTCCTTTTGCGAGTTATAGCACGCTTTCAAGAGCGAACGATCTCGGGCTAATAGCTATCGAAGTGTGCCTTCACATACTAGGGAGGAACCAACTGTAGATTCAACTATCACAAAGATCGCTTACATCGCCATCACCGCCGAAAGTAGAGTTACGAACCCCCGTGTACAACAAATTCTTCAACCTTGTAGGATAGTTCTGTTAAATCACAAATGGGAAAATTGATACATTTTTCTGGTAAAATATTGGAAAAGTGCTCCATAATATTTGAACTTTCTCGATTCATTATTGGCATGGAAACTAGAGCAATTTTTATTTGATAATGTAGAATTTAAACCTTGGGTTCTGATGGAATCTACCCTAGAGGAAGATGCTAGAAATTGTGATTATATTGATAATAGAAGGGGTGAACCCTGTGGTACATATAGGCACATGGTGCCAAACCCTAACCCTAATGGGCCTTGCCCCTACATGGGCCGGGCCTGGCCGGAGGCCCACACACACGCATCTAACATCCCCCCGCCACAACGGGGCGAACACACGATGAGACCGGAAGAACAAAGCCGAAGCGATGACACCCCCCCGCAGCCGCAACCGTGTCGCGACGCTGTGGCTGGAGCGAAGAAGTGGAGGATAGCCCCTTTGTGCCGAATTAGCCGAGGTCGAGGTCGCCGTGGGTCGAGCTGGGTACAAGGTGCCGAAGTCGAGGTGACAAATAAGACGGTCGAAGACGGTCGCATCACCGAAGCCGCCGTGGGTCGCTGAACGGTGAGCCGAGCCATGCGGGCGGCCAGGGGTGCTGGGGCGATGGCAACGCACCCGATACCTTGAGGCCGCGCCGCAGTGGGTGGCGGAGAAGTCGAGGTCCGCGCCGATCGTGGGTGGCGGGAGGGGAGAAGTCGTGGCGGCGGCTCGCGCCCGCCAGGGTCCCGCCGTGGCGTGGGTGGCGGGGAGGGGGCGTCAGTCCACTAGAGACTCGCCAAGGGCGGCGACTCCTGGACGGAGAGCTTGCTTGACACGCATCGGGCGGGCGGCGCGATCGCCGGAAAGGCGGCGCACCGGCGCGGTGAAGCGTTCTTCGAGCGGCGCAGCCTCGGGCGCAGCAGCGTCTGCCCCTCGCAAGTGTCGATGAAGACGCATTTAACGGCGACTTCAATTCCGGGTCCTCGCACTGTGCAAAAAAAAAAAAAAAAAAAAGGTACATAGCAGCAGCAGCAGATGGACAGCGGTTTCCGGCATCGGGTAGGCTGGTAGGGCAGAAGGGGCAATCTGGGATCCCGGTGCCGGGCGAGCAACGGAGGCCCGGGCGGCGCCCAGGTCCTGGCGGCGCTGGGCCGCCATCAAGCGGGGCGGCGTCTGCCCGGCTGGGCGGGGGCCAGGGATGGGCTCGCGTCAAGGGACGGCCGCCATGGCAAGCCGCGGGGCGCCGGATCCGCTCCCCGGGCGGCGCCCAGGGCCACGACCGGGCGGGTGGAGAGGCGCGCGACGGGCGGATCCGCGCTGGGAAGCTCCGGCGGAGGGATGGCCAGATCCGCCATGGCAGCTCCACGGCGCCAAGGTGGGAGGTGAGGTAGGTCCACTGCTGCTGGCTGCTGCTCGACGCGATGACGGGCGCGATCCAACGGATCGGCGCCGAACCAAGCGCTGCCCCCCTTGGAGAGGTGGCTCTCCCCCCGCGCGGGAGGCGGGAAGAGGTGGCTGGTGGCTGGGGAGGAGGAGGAAGAAGGAACCCTAGCTCTGATACCATGCTAGAAATTGTGATTATATTGATAATAGAAGGGGGTGAACCCCAGGGGTACATATAGGCACATGGTGCCAAACCCTAACCCTAATGGGCCTTGCCCTACATGGGCCGGCCTGGGCTGGAGGCCCACACACACGTACTCCAACAGAAGAAACTTAGTTTTGATTTTTGGAGCAGTAACATGTTCATTTTATTTGGTGCAAATGATTAGATTAACTTAGTATATGCCTTCACATTGCTACGAGCACTGAAAAATTGAGATCGTTAGACTAATATAAGCCACCTCAATCTAAAGATCACTTTGACTTGACACAACAAATTGTACATAAGACTGCATTCAAAGTTAGTTCTCAAGCATAAGACTGCATCCAGAGTGTAGCTCTCCTGTGTTCTCGAGGAAACAAAATCCAGAGTTAGTTCTCAACCATAAAACTTCACATCTAAATAACTACCTTGATTCCCGCTTGGATTGAAACCAATAAAGTTCTCTCAACCAACAAAACAATTAGTGGAACACTGATTTTTTTTCTTGAACATGCAGGAGAGCTGCATATCTTTGTATATAAGAGGAAAGAAACAGTCCTTTACAAAAATTTCTCTATATCCTTCAGAAGAAAAGAGAGGTTCAGATTAGGAAAAAAACAAAAGCATCTAAAAAATAGAATAAAATGTGACGACCATGATGGCAGAATGCCAACTGAATTAGATTAATTGAGTATGTTTACACAGGGATTACATATATATCCCTGGGCAGGCCAAGAGCTTAGCCCACATAGGGTGGCGCATAGCAGAGTAAATAGGAGTAACTAGCACAATAACCAAGACGACATTACACAGGAAACTAGGGTATTCTAACACCACCCCGCAGTCGGAACGTCGCTAGAGAAGACATTCAGACTGGAGCGAAACTCTTGAAACACAGATGAAGGAAGACCCTTGATGAAGAGATCAGCGAACTGGGAGGCGGAGGGCCCATGGAGCACACAGACAGCACCAATGGCATCTCGTTCTCAAACGAAATGGAGATCGATCTCCACATGCTTGGTGCGCTGATGTTGGACAGGGTTAGTAGAGAGGTAGACGGCGCTGACGTTGTCACAATAGACGATGCAGGCGGAGTCAAGTGGGTGGTGCAGCTCCTGGAGGAGCTGCCGCAACCAGGAAGCTACAGCAACGCCGTTGGCAACAGCACGGTACTCTGCCTTAGCGCTAGAGCGAGAGACAGTGCGCTGCCATTTAGAAGACCAGGAGACAAGGCTGCCACCAAGAAATACAACATAACCAGAGGTGGATCGGCGAGTGTTTGGGCAGCTAGCCTAGTCAGCATCAGTGTAGACAACGAGCTGTGTCGGAGAAGTCCGAGGAATAATGAGGCCACGGTCAAGAGTACCCTGGAGATAGTGGAGGATCCATTTGGCGCCAACAAGGTGTGATGGATAAGTCTGTACTGTGGTCTTTGTGGGGTTGCAGCAGTTGTCCTTGTGACCCTGCTGCATAGTGGTCTTGCTGCCCCATCTAGGACAGCATCTTAGACTACCTTTAGGGCAGCACCTTGACAGCATCTAGGACAGCATCTTATAGACTAGCATCTTAGAGGACAACATCTTAAACTAGCATCTTGGCATATGCTTGGCTGATTAGCAGTCTATAAATTGTATCCCCAACCCCTCAGGTTGGCATGGCATTATGTGAGAAATAAACCAGAAAATTGGCTCATTTCCTAGTGTCATCCTCTCCCTCAATCAGAGTAAGAATTCTGCTACTACCGAGAGTAAGAATTCAGCGACTAACAACTAGTATCAAAGCCGTACTAACCTGCAGCCTGAGCATCTCCTGCTCACCTCCTTTTCTGTCCTCATAGCAGCCCCAGCCAGTAGTAGCAGTAGCTCCGGCTGCCCCTGCTCATTGCCCTCTCCCTATGCAGACGAGCAGCAGCCTGTCAGAATCAGCCCTCTCACCACACAGCAGTCCCCCCGATAGCGTGTCCGTAGGACAGTCTCTGCGCCCGTCACCTCGAGCACGTGGCGTCGGCAGGAGGCCGCCGCTTCGCCCAGAGAGAAACGCAAGCGGCGGCGGCAAGGGCGTCGAGGCTGACAGTGGCGGAGTTGGCAGCAGCCAGAGCGGAGGCGGAAGCAGCGACGCAGCAGACGCAGCGCGCGTGAGGCGGGAGCGAGGTCGAGGGTCTGCGTGGCAGCACCAGTAACTCCATCTCTGCTGATGATAGCGCCCGGCGAGGACCTCGATCTGTTGGCAAGGGAGGCAGCGCGAGGGTGGGCGGTGCGGTGGGTAGCAGCGCCCACGAGCGCCGTGGCAGCCTGCACAGCGCGTTACAAGTTGACGGCGCCTCGGGAGGCGCACACGGGTGGCGGGCTGGTCGATGGAGAGTGCGGTCCTCAGGTGGCATGGCTCTCTCCCCGAACCGGTACCGTGGTCACCACGGGTTCTAGACCGTAGTCAGGGACGTCGGCCTCGGCGGTGGGTGGTCTACCCTCACCAAGACCAACTATGTTGAGTGGGTCGGGGTGATAAAGGTGAGGCTCCAGGTGCGGCACATGTGGGAGGCAGTCCAGTACGGCGACGTCGACTGCGACCAGGATCGACGGGCGCTGGATGCTCTCATCGCTGCTCCCGAGATGGAGTTCTCGCTTTCCAACAAACGGACTGCCAAGGATGCTTGGGACGCCATCGCTGCAGCATGCATCGGCAGTGACCGCGCCCGCAAGTCCACAATGCAGGCACTTCTCAAGGAGTGAGAGAACCTGGCCTTCATACCATGTGAGGACGTTGATGACTTTGCAGTGACCGCCCACGATGAGGACGGAGTCACGAGGATTTGGGATCGCAGTCGTGGCCTTCTTGCCAAGGTAACTAGAGGCGAATCGACTCTACACCCTTAACGTGCAGGTGGCACAACCCCTCTGTCTCGCTGCTCGTCGGGACGACGAGGCGCGGCAGTGGGTTTAGGGTTTAGGGTTTAGGGTGCCACAGAGATGGTGCGAGGCCTGCCGTGCCTTGACCATGTGGAGCAGTTTTGCGACGTCTGTGTGTTAACGAAGCAGAGGTGACTCCCCTTTCCCCAGCAGGCGAGCTTTTGAGCAAAGGAGAGGCTCGAGCTCGTGCACGGGGACTTGTGTGGCCCAGTGACACCAGCCACACCAGGAGGACGACCGCTACTTCCGGTTGCTCGTCGATGACCTCTCCCGCTTCATGTGGGTGATGGTCCTTGGCAGCAAGGGAGAGGCTACGGACGCCATCAGGCGCATGCAGACTACTGCAGAGACGGAGTGCGGTCGCAAGCTGTGCGTGCTGTGCACCGACAACGGCGGCGAATTCACGGTGGCTGAATTCGCTTCATACTGCACTGATGAGGGCATTCAGCGCCACTACTCCGGGCTGTACAGCCCACAACAGAATGGCGTCGTCGAGCAGCGCAACCAAACGGTTGTGGGGAGGCTCGGGTCCTTCTCAAGTAGAGGGGGATGTCGGCTGTCTCTTGGGGAGACGCGGTGGTGACGGCTGTCTACATCCTAAACCGTTCTCCTATCGTGGCTCTCGACGGCAGGACGCCATACGAAGCTTGGCATGGGCGCAAGCCGGCGGTCTCCCACCTGTGGGTCTTCGGTTGCCTCGCATTCACCAAGTTGCTTAGCCATAGCGGCAAGCTCGACGACAGAAGCACTCCGAGAGTGTTCATCGGCTACGCGGAAGGCTCGAAGGCCTACCACATACTTGACCCAAAAACACAGCGTGTGCGCACGGCCGCGATGTTGTGTTCGACGAAGGGCGATGATGAGTGTGGGACAAGGCGGTGGACGACAACTTGACTCCGACTTATGACGACTTCACCGTCGAGCACGTCCACTTCGAGGGAGCCGGGGGAGTAGGCAGCACTTCTTCGCCGAGCAAGCCTACCTCGGTCCCTAAGTCCCCATCGACCCCCATTCTACTACACCCGGCCGGCCGCGCCCTCCAGCCACGGCCGGCTATGACGAGTTCTTCGTCGACTCCACCACAGCCAGTGACACTATGAACTCTAGCATCGACAACCACTCCTCCGAGACGTTACTCCAGCACCAGCTCATGTCAAGCACAGCTTGGTGAAGTTCGTTTCGCCACTCTCACGACGAAGAGCGCATCGATGCGTATTATGATGGTGAGCTTTTGCGGTACCGCACGATGTAGCATCTTCTAGGTGACCATCCGGTGCCGGGACTGGTGTCACATGACCTAGAGGTGCAGTTGCACCTTGCTTGTGACGACGGCGAGCCTCGGTCCTTTGCAGAGGCCGAGAAAGACGCGGCATGCCACGCCGCGATGTAGTTGGAGATGGATGCGGTTGAGAAGAACCGCACCTGGGAGCTTGCTGACCTCTCTTGTGGTCACCGCGCGATCACCCTGAAGTGGGTGTTCAAGCTAAAGAGGGATGAAGCCAGCGCCATCGTCAAGCACAAGGCTCGCTTGGTGGCGCGAGGTTTCGTATAGCAGGAAGGGGTCGACTTCAACGACGCCTTTGCCCTTATGGCACCGATGGAGTCCATGCGACTCTTGCGCTTGCCGCCCAGGAGGGCTGCGTGTTCATCACATGGATGTCAAGTCGGCGTTTCTTAATGGCGACTTGAAGGAGGTCTACGTGCATCAGTCACCTGGATTTGCGATCCCTGGCAAAGACGGCAAGGTGCTCCGCCTACGCAAGGGCCTCTATGGCTTGCGGTAGGCACTGAGGGTGTGGAATGCGAAGTTGGATTCCACGCTAAAGAGGATGGGCTTTGAGCAAAGCCTGCACTAGGCAGCCATCTACCGGCGGAGCAGTGGACGAAATGCCCTGCTTGTGGGTGTCTATGTCGACGACTTGGTGATCACAGGCACCAAGGATGCAGAGGTGGCGGCATTCAAGGATCAAATGAAGGCCACCTTCCAGATGAGTGACATGCGTCCTCTCTCCTACCTGGGGATCGAGGTGCACCATATGACTCCGGGATCACGTTTCGATAGACCTACACCAAGCGCGTCGTTGAGCTAGCTGGGCTCACCGGCTGCAACCCAGCCCTCACTCCAATGGAAGAGAGGTTGAAGCTGAGCCGCGACAGCATGACGGAGGAGGTGGACGCTATGCAGTACCGACGCCTTGTGGGGAGCCTTCGCTACCTCGCCCACACACGACCGAACATGGCATTCTCCGTCGGCTACGTTAGTCGGTTCATGCAATGACCGACGACGGAGCACCAGCAGGATGTGAAGAGGATCATCCGCTACATTGCGGGGACTCTCGACCACGGTCTCTACTACCCGAGGTGTTCTGGTGCGGCACACTTCATCGAGTACAGCGACAGTGCCCATGCGGGCGACAATGACACCAGCAAGAGCACAAGCAGGGTTCTCTTCTTCCTCGTCAAGTACCTCATTAGCTGGTAGTCAGTCCAGCAGCAGGTGGTGGCCACGCCCCGTGCTCCTAGAAAACTTCCCCCAAATCCCTTGATTTGGTTCCAACAAATAGAGCCATCAAAACGAGTCTTAATCTTATAAACCCGCTTGCATGTGATGGGACGAGCATAAGAAGGAAGCAGGAACAAGGTCCCAAGTGCCAATGCACTCAAGAGCCGCTATTTCCTCATCCGTGGCATGTTGCCATTCTGGATGACAAAGAGCATCATGATATGTGGTTGGCTCAGAAAGAACGGTACCGGCGAAACCATATCGACCTACAGGATTTAGTGATCCAGGATCGCAAAGATTATAGCAAGAGGATTATTGAGAAGAAGCCTCAACCTAAGTAGTTTCACCAGGAGGTGAAACATCGAGAGACGACTCAATAGGAAGCGAGGAAGCAAGGGATCCCGGAGGCGATGACCTTATGTGTGAATCACAGGAGGTTTGGAAGTATTAATGGAGCGAGAAGGATCTTGCGAAGGCCGTTCAGAGGACAATGGAGGATATGGTGGAGGCAGTGGAGGTTGTGAAGGAGGTGGAGAGGGTGGAGAGGAAGGAGGAAGAAACATAGTGGAGATAGGTGTATAAAGAAATGTCAAGAAAGAAAAAGACTCAATAACAGACTAAGAAGAAACATCAGCAGAAGGCTGAGGATAGAGAGGACGAGACTCATCAAAAGTAACGTCCCAAGAAATCTGCATATGACAAGCAATAAGTTCCCAACAACGATACCCCCTGTATTTAGCACTATAGCCCAAGAAAACACATTCAACAGATTGAGAGGTCAACTCGGTGCGTTCACGAGGAACCAGAAGCACATAACACATACATCAAAAAAGACGTAAGGGATGCCACCGCAAAGAGTCAAGAATCCATGGTGATATACCTAAAGTGGATAATGGTCCCTTGGAATACTGAGAAGGAGAAGCAAACAGTGCAAGGACAGGAGTGACAAAACCAACAGCTCGAGTAGGTGCAGAGGTCGCAAGATGACGAAGCAACATGTGTATTTCCTATGTATCAGTACTCTGAGAAACAACACTAGCAGTTATACTAGCAGAACCCTATGAGGGACGCTCACCTCAGCGAGACTGAGCCTATCTCTTCTTGTCACAATGTCCATTTCTATCACAATGATCACAATGAAGGCCACCTGAACTATGAGTCCTAGAACCACCAGAAGCTGCTGAAGCTGGCACTTTGGGAAAAGAACAAAAAACACTAGAGGATGTAGACCGAGCAGCCAGAACTGAAGAGGTCAGACTGAAGAAAACTAGCAAAACGAAGGCGAGTCTCCTCATTACGAAAAGCAGCAAGAGCCTCCATTACCTCATCGTGATCGAGCTGTTCCTACCGACACGACTCATCCCATCGTGGTCTGGCTTCCTGCTCGTCTCCTGTGCGGCTTTTGGCTCGTTGCTTCCTCGTCTGTGACTTCCGCGCCGGAGCAGTCCGCCATCTAGCTTGTTGGCACAGCCCTACCTCCGCTGCTCCAGTGCTCGCCCATCTCCGTTGCTCTGAAGCCCGCACTCCCTTCTCGCTGGCGTGGCACACCTCTGCTGCGGCCGTCACCACATTGCCTGACCTTCACGTGCTCCTCAGCGACGAGTCTTCCCGGAAAGCGTTTGGGAGTTTGCCAGGCAAAGAACTGGCTCAATATCAGCTTAATTGACCCCTTTGTTAGTTTTCATCAATCTGCTGCGTTCTTGCTACAATCAAGGTTGTTTGCATCTGCGGGTGTGCTAGCCCTTGTCGGAATGTGATCCGGATACTATTCAGCATCAACTGCCATTACGGCTGCAATAGACGTGGGTGACGGCTGAGGGAGACACAACGCCAGACAAGTCCATCGCAGCACCAATATATGGACGGAGTAAATGTTTTTTTCTGAAGGATGGATATACTCACTCCGTCTCACTATAGGTGTAACTGTTTTTTTTTCCTGAAGTCCTAGAATACAGGGCGTTCCTCTTTAATCCTCTAGTTCACACGCATGACGGGATTGGTTAGCATGCCCTGGGCATTTAGTTGAGGGCTGGTCTCCATACCGCATGCTACGAGAACCAAAGCATCAGTTGTGGGGATAAAAATTAAAACTTTTCTTGGTCGGAAGGGCGTTGCGCCTTCTATATGGAGACAGGAGTAATAACAAATGTTGTTAGTCCAAATGATTATATTGTCAATCAACCACTAAAATCTCTAAACGATTGTTGGGGTCCACGTTTGTTGGGGTCCAGTTTTCTTAGGTACTTGACAAGTGGGTCCCTTGTGTACAAGAATAAATTTCAGGGATTGTATGTAAGACCCCTTGCTATCTGTGCCATCAAAAGTATGGTGTGCCACATGTTGGTAAATTGAGGGTGTACTGTATGTTTTGGTTTCTTTGTATATTGCTCCTATGGATTTATTCTGTACTTTGTTTTACTTGATATAAGTGTCCACTTAGCACTTCCTATGTTTTATTCGTCGTTAAACTACTCACGTGCCACTGGAATATTACCTTTCGAACCCACATGTTGGCAATATAATGAGCTCTAATAATAAGGAACTATGTAGATTTTCTGCTACATTGCAGGTGCATGGTCGACTTATTGTTATTTAACTAATACATTATCTAATTACAAACTCTCGGTATTACTCTGTAGATGTGCCCAGTTTGCCTTTCCAAACCTCGGGACATGGCATTTGGTTGTGGTCATCAGGTGAAACGTGCAACACTTCACTGTATATTTTCTGCTTCATACATAAGTCTTTTTTTCATGATTTAACTGAATTTTTGTTTCACTTTTCATGCAGACATGTTCTGAATGTGGGCCGCAAGTCACACATTGCCCCATCTGTCGAAGGCCCATTGACACGAGAGTAAAATTGTACTAATTATTTTCGGGGTCTAGGTTTAACTGAAGCACAAGCAAGGAGTAGAATCCTTGAAATAAACTATTAGACTAGTAACGATGTAGGCTGAATTAATTTAATAAATCAGCCGTTGAAAAAAAAGGATGATAATTGTTCTTTGTTTGTATCTTGTTTCTACGTTGTGCGTTGGTTGATGGGAGATTGCTTCCATTATCTAATACTGGACAGTTGGACAGTTGCCCTACTTTGCTGTGGGGATCACAAATACTCTAATCTAGTTGACTTGCATAACTCTTTTGAAGGATGGATATGATTTGGCTAGAAATTGGATGGTATCTGATTTGTTAATATGGATAACTTAGCTTGTTTAGGCCCTGTTCGCTTCCACAGAATTAAACCATAAGAATGATTCTTAGCTGGATTCATTATTTTAATTTGTATAACAATCGGAATAATTTCGGCTAAGAATGGATCAATCCAATGAAAAGGAACGAGACCTTAAAAGAGACAATCAAAAAGTAGCAGGAACCCCGTGTGCGGAATAGCGACCTATAACATTCAGAGATATATTGGAATCCGTAAATACTGGCACCGTAACAAAGGGTCCAACTCCACTAAAACATAGTAAAAGTTCATAGATTAAGGTGGAAATCGGTTGGTAATGTCTTCAAATAGTACTTCCAAAAAAATGTGTTTCAAATAGTGGATCAGTCACATACTGTGCAATCAATCATTATCTTGAGTCGGGTTCCCCAAACTAACAATGATGAATTTGGGCAAAAATTTGGTTCCCTTTGAAGAAGGGTTCGTGATCGAATCATCCATGGCACTAACAATGATTCCGAATTGCCAATTTCATCATTATCTTGGTTGTCCAAGGCACTTGGTTCTTCAAGACCCACGATGGCAAAATAACAATGAATGGAATTATTTATTTGGGCAAAAAAACTTATGTCACAAATTTGAAGCTTAACTTCATTCTTAAAACGCGGCGTTCCAGCTCTCGAAAAGAGGGACTTTATGATTAAAGACCATCATTTCATGAAAATGGAATCCCATGAAAGGGGCTTCCATCAACTTCAACATGTCACACACATTCTGGTCCCACTGATCTTAGTCACAAATCTTGAAGGAAATGTTTGTCTTTGAAGAAGGGTTCTTTGGCATCGAATCATCCATGGCAAAAGGGCCTGGCATATGATTTGAACAAACTGATGGGTATATAAATGTCCAATTTGGTGCAGTCTATATTTATGCCATCGGTCCCAACTAGAAACCGATTATAAAATTAGTGTATGGTTGTCCAAGGCACTTGTGATCTTCAAACCCCAATTGATGGCTAAAATAACAAATGAATAAGGTCGGCAATTTTTTTTTTTGAAGATAACTGTGAGGCAAAAGCCTCCCAAGAATATATTTGAAGCCATGAATGGAATCTCGAAAGAAAAGTAATGCTGAGTCACAAATCTTGAAGGAAATGTTTGTCTTTGAAGAAGGGTTAATCAGATCGAATCATCCATGGCATTTCTTTCTTTGCAAATTCGAATAATGTAGAAGTCTATATTTCGGCATCGGTCCCAATCGGCAATTTCAAAGGCACTTGTGATCTTCAAGACCCCGATGGCTAAAATAACAATGAATAAGGTCGAGTGCATTTTTTTTTTTGAAGATAACTGTGAGGCAAAGCCTCCCAAGAATATATTAAACCAAGAACAAGATAAAAAAAGGTTAGCGGGGAAGCTAACCGAGAAGGTACAAATACCTATGGCTGACTCTCAAACAAAGAGGGGATACGACCTCTAAGCAGCTAGGATGCACACTTACAAAGAATTGACCCAATCCATAATTGAACTACGATTTGCAGATTGTACTCTAAAGAGATGAAGCTTAACTTCATTCTTAAAACGGCGTTTCCAGCTCTCGAAAGAGGGGACTTTATGATTAAAGACCAGATCATTTCGCTCTTTCCAAATGCACCAAGCTGTGATCATGAACAGGTCCATGAAGAAGGGGCTTCCATCAACTTCTTTCTACTGAATCAACATGTCACACACATTCTGTTGATGGTCCCACTGAATGCCAACTGCAAACCACCGAGCAACTACTGATGAGCATTCAAAAAATAGATGACTTGATGTTTCATCAATTTGATCTGGGCACATGACACACTTGTAACCCTCTTCTAAGTGCTTCTTCCTTCTTCTAAGCATATCTCTAGTATTTAATCTGTCTACCAACAGCAGCCAAGTGAAGAATTTTATCTTTGGCATGCTTTTAGCTTTCCATATCCAGCAAAAGGGCCTAGGCGCTATGATTTGAACAAACTGATGGGTATAGTACTTCACAGATGTGTAAAGACCCCCATTCCAATTGCGTGACCCATATGTTAGTTTGATCTATGCCATTCCCGAGGTTGTTTAATTCCTCCTTGAAAACTAGAAACTGATTATAAGTTGACCTAGACATGGGTAGTCTAAAAGATCAAGCACTCCTCGTAGCTAATCCTTCCTTAACTGACATCCACTTGGTATTTACATAGGTATATAAATCTAGGAATCTGGTTGAGAAGGACTCCTCCCCTTGAATGGAGTCTTCCCAAAGCCCAATTGTATCACCCATTCCTGGCAAGTAGTTTGCTATATCTCTAAACTTATTACTTAGCTTGAGAATATCCTTCCACCAAAAAGACCCTTTGGGTGGAGACAAGTGAGGCACTCTATGCTGGTAGTATGTGTTCCAAATCAATTGTACCCAAGGCACATCTACTTTATTGTAGAATTTCTGAAGGTGTTTTAATAGCAGGGCATCATTTTGAATATATAAATCTTTGACACCCAAGCCACCTTTGTTTTTGGGTACCATGACCATCTCCTAGGCTGCCAAATTGTAGCTCTTAGTGTTAATATCACTTCCTCTCCATAAACAATTTGTCCTGAATTTCTCAATGATTGCAATCACAGTTTTGAGCATGCTCGTTGTACACATGAAGTATGTAGGAAGTGAGATCACTGAGTTGATGAGTTGCAGTCTCCTGAGTAACAAAGATAAACTGAGCTAGCAGATAGTTTTGTCTCAATTCTACAGATCAAGGGAGCATAATCTTTAACTAGAGGTTTTGTAGTGCCCAAGAGGATTCCTAGGTAGGGGAAAGGTAGCTTACCCTCGACACAGCCAAAAACTCCAGTCAAATGAGGGACTTTGTCTTGTGGCACATTAATAGGGACTAGGCATGATTTGTGAAAGTTCACCTTCAGTCCTGTTGAAGTGGCAAAAGTATGAAGCAATGCTTTAAGACAGAACAATTGCCTAGTATCTACCTGTATGATGAGCAATGTAGCATCTGCATATTGAACTATTGGAAAATGTTCGACATCCCTATTTGGTATTGGAAGTTGCAAAAGGCCTCGTCGATATGCTTTGTTGACTATGCTCTGTAAAAGATCTGTTGCTAAAATAAAGAGAAGAAGGAAAAGGGGGGTCCCCTTGCCTGACACCCCTTTTACACCAAAAATCTTTTCCAGGTACACCATTCAGAAGGACTGAGGAGGTTCCTGAACCTAATATATGCTTGATCCATGTGCACCATCTATCTGGGAAGCCCTTTGCTTGTAGGATATTCAAGATAGCTTTGTGTTCAACCATGTCAAAGGCCTTTTTGAAATCAAGTTTGAGAATAATAATCTCTCTTTTTGAAGTATGACAGTGATGGAGGTATTCAAATGTCCACCCAAGGCAATCTTGAATTGTCTTGCCCTAGATAAAACCATTGTTGGCGGTAAATACCGACATACTTTAACCGCCAAGTATTATCCAAAAAGAGAGAATTATCATAGCTATATTCATATATACCTTTACTATTGACCTATTTCCACTTGTATTGGAGCATCATTGTTTTATAGGAAACATACATGGAAAAGAGGAAAAGGTCACGAGAATACACTTTTCGGCAAAGCGTATTTCACAAAGAACAAGCAAAGCCCAAACCAAAGAACACAACTGGGCCAACCACCACCACAGGAGAGGTCCAAGATGTGCGCAAGGCCCACTGGCCAAAGGCGGTGCTGAGGGGGGTTGCCCTTGGTGCGGGCGCACCAGGGTACGGCCGCACCCCTGCAGCTGCCAAGTGGGCCCACCTTTGGATGGCGGTTCGCTTGGTCGGTTGTAGAGGCAGTTTGGCTAGGCATTTACTCACCTCAGCCTTGGAACCGACCTCAAGCTAGTATAAAAGTAGGGGTGGAGCTCCTCATTTCACACAACACACACTACACCTCTCACTTGTACTCTCAAGTGTACCTCTCCACTTTTCTCTTTATCCTTAGTAGTAGTAGTGGAGTAAGGCTCAACTTGTAAGCGGAGGAGACATCTTGGCTATTCTTGGTATGAATGCTATTCTTTCCATTATGCTCTTCTTCTCTTTTTATCAATATAGTAATGTTCTAGAATTAGAGTATAGTTCTTGTGCTATGATCTTGTTATATAGACTAGATAATAGTTTGTGTGATTTGATCATAGATCATAGAACTTCTAGTTCATATGCCTTGTTCATGATATGCTTGCTAGTTCATAGTATTTATATCATGTTCTTAGCATATAGAACTCTGTTCTTAACCGTTCATACATTTAGATGATTAAGAATAGAGTTGTGGGAGGGATGGTGGTTCATCGCACAACATCCAAGTTCTTTACTCGTTCATCCATAAGGTGAGAGACCCGGGGGGCTTGGGTAGCTGTTCTATATGTGAGCGTGGTGCTCGGATATAGGGGAGCCGATGATTGCACTTCATAGTCCACGGTTGAGGTGGTAGGCGGCAGGTGGTGACAGTCCTATCCGTCCCTTGTAATCCCCCATGTTCGGCTATGGTGTAGGAGTCTAAAATGCCACCCATCTTCACTGGTAGACCAGTGGCCGGTGGCCTTCCGATCCATCGCCAACACAACTCTATCTCTAACTCATGTATTTGTATGACTAACCACTTTCTAGATATTAGCTGTATTAGGACCATTACTCGCGTAGGATATTCATTTATTCTTTATTCTTTTATTCTTTATGCTTCCTCCACCTTTCCCCACTTGAGAGGCATTTATCTCTGTGTGTGTCCACTATCATGAAAAATTTATTGTTTACCCCTGTTATGAACATTGGTCTACCTTTCATACAAAGTATAGTATTCATGCTTTTGATTTCATACTAGAATCTACACTAGCCTTCCTTTGGGAAAATATAAATACAATACCTAGGAATTCTCCAGGTTGAAATGCTACAACGGTAATTCCGTGCGCTTGCGGATTAACATCCATGACTGCAAAGGTTTACCGGATCACCATTACCTCTTTGCTGTAGTTAGGAATATAGTTTTAGTACTAGTGTTAAGGAATGCTGAAAGTGCACCATATAGCATCTCCAAGGCACTAGCTGCTAAGGCTATAGTCCTAACATTATTAGGGATATAACTCTCTTGATAGAGGTAGGAATAGTCTTGGTATTCCACGGTGCCCGTGCCAGGCTATTCTGAAACTATCAATTAGAGGAGTATCACTAATAGCAGTAGAGGGAATAGCTGGTGAGGTGTGCCTCAGTGCCATGGCTGGACTTACATCTGGTGATATGGTAGCTGAGGTACACCACCCCAAGCATTTCTTACTCATTGCCAGGGATAGATTTCACCTCTATTCTTAGGAATGAGGTTAAGAAATATCGACCGCATTTCTGGCGTTGGTGCCAGGGAACCAAACCTAGTGATAATGCTAAGAAATGCCAACAACCATACTGATTTCTATGAATAATTTTCAAGATTTGCTTCTGCAATCTATTGGATAACAACATTGTAATAAATTTCATTGATGAGTTTAAGAGTGAGATGGGTCTGAAATCTGCCACTCTTTTAGGTTCAGCTTTCTTGGGCACTAGTGTTATGTAGGAATAATTTATACTCTTTAAATCAGCCAAATTATCATAGAAGTCTCTGCACAGCCTGTACATATCAAATCTGATCAGGGGCCAACATTGCTTGAAGAAATGTGCATTGAATCCATCTAGGCCTGGTGCTTTATATATTGGCTGGTCTTTAGCTATTGCATCCATTTCTTGTACTGTGAAGGGGGTTACTAGCTCTTGTAATCTTGATGGACCATTAATTGATCTAGCTAAAAAAGCATTTCTGTGTCTACCACTGAAACACCTAATCTGGATTTAAATTCTTGCTAAAAAAAGGGCTGCTTTTCTGAATGATCAGTTACTAATCTCCCATCTGCTGCTGAAATCTGAGATATGACATTAAACCTAAACCTCTTAGTGGCCCTTGCATGAAAAAACTTTGTATTTTCATCTCCTCACTTGACTAATTTTTCTGTATACCGTTGCTTCCAATAAATGCTCTGGCACTACAAAAATCTCTGTAGATGACCCTATATAATACTTCTAAAATTTCTCTCTGATAGGTGTAAGGTTCTTATTTCCTCTATCTCATCCAGAAAATTGATGATCATGTTGCAATGATTAATCAGGATGGATAGATTTGACCTGTATCCATTCCATGACTTAAGGGCCTTTCTTGTTGCCTTGAGTTTACTTGACATGCTTCTTGCACCATTAGTATGCGAGCAGGAGAGCCAAGCTTTGATAACTATATCCATGAAGCCGGGCACCAAAATCCGTAAGTTCTCAAATCTTAATAGAGTTGCCTTTGGGATCTAGGTTCCAATTTGCACCTTACAAGGGGTGTGATCAGATACACTTTTAGCTAGGGGCATGACAAGTGTGTTAGGATATGATAGGGTCCAAGCTGGCGAAGTAAAAAACCAATCTAACTGTTGTAACAAAGGGTCCTCTTGCATATTGCTCCAGGTGTAACTTCTGTCTTTAATTGGTAGCTCTATTAGCCCTAGATGCTGGAATAATTCATTAAAGACTAGCATGTCATTTGTATTCCCACCAGGATGGTTTCTGTTAGCAGCTGATCTGTAAAATTGAAATCCCCAAAAGGAGATAATGATCATCTTGTGCTATATCTAGACTATACAACCAGGATACAAAGTTTGTACGCAGGGGCTCATGCGTTGGACCATAAACTGTGATCAGGTTCCAAACAGCTAAGTTATGCACTGAAGTTACTTGTAGTTTTAGAGCAAAAATCTCACTTTCAATAATCAGCACTGAAAAAACTCTCGAGCTCCAAGCCACTAGTATCCCTCCTAAGGCCCCATCCGAAGGGCAGTAATGAAAACAGTCAAAATGCTTTGGAGCAAACTTATGTAAAAAGACAGCATCAATTTCTTCTTCTTTTCTCTTGGAAGCAGAATCTTAGCAAGCACTTTCTTCAATTTTATTTCTGATAAGGGCCCACTTATTAGGTCATTAAGACCCTTCACATTCCAACATAAAAGGTTCCAGTTTCTACTATAATCCATAGATAACTAAGATGAAGAGAAAGAAAAATGGATACATAGTAACCACCATCAAAATACATAAGAAAGCAAGAGCCATGTCACAACTCCAACTCAAATATATGATACAAAATTTAAACATCATTGGAAACATTGGCAGCATCTGAAAGCAGCTTGACTGAAGTAACGTCCTCGGGAGGCACTTCACAAAATTACGTCGCCAGGTTCTGCATAAAAATTCTAGAGGTAATATCTGAGCATCCACATCCCTAGAGAGCAAGCTCCAAATCTGCCTTTAGCCTGACTATCCTCCTTAGCTAGCTTCCTTGGCTTTGATTTTTCATCTAGTTCCATATGCTCAAAACCTAGCATGTGGTGTTGTCTAGTATTTCTCTGTATTTCATCATGATGACATAGGTGAGTCTTTTCCTTGTCTTTCTTTTCTTGTTGGAGGTTGGCCTGATAACTTGAATAGTTGTGGATTTTCTGTCTCTGAGAAAGGAACCATCTGCATATTAAGAGCATTGGGGCTAACGTTGAGAACTAGTGATCATGTTACTTTGATGTTTTGGCTGTGCCTGCTGTGAAAGGAAGCTCTGATCCAAATCCGTGTCATATGATTGTTCAAGCTCTGGCTGCTTTGAGATAATCAGAGGACCATGATTAACCTCCATAGATGTAGTTGCTGATATTCTCTCAAAACGAATGGGGGGTGGAGGAGCTGCTGAGGATGATGCCTCCCAATTGTTGCCCCAATTGGGATTAACCTAATCTTAGTCAGAGTCACTATCATAAAAAGGCAATAATGCCTCATGAGATAGATTTGGACATGGTTGTTTGCTGAGCAATCTTTCAAACTGCTATACCACTGGAAACTGAAGTAAACCCACATTCAGAGGCCTCTCACATATATAGGGTGTCTTGACCCATCCCAGCCATAACTTGGAGGATATCATGAAATAGCATTTGAGCCGAGGGCATTGGCCCAAATCCCGATGCAGTTTGTAAAGTTCTTGCTAGGCGGTAAATTGGATAATCACTCTTATGATCCATGTTCACACAATTTCCTGATGGTTACGGACCAATGGCAACTCTAGCCCGATGGGTGGTCCCTAGGCTCAGTAATAGCAGTAGTACATCGAGCTGATTGATTCTATAGATTGTGCAGCATTGGAAAGCTAAAGCATAGCCTATTGGCATAATATGGGGCTATAGTTGATCATTGACTGTCTAAACACACATAGCGAAACTCCAGCAAGCAAAGCCCTAGTGGCGAGGGGCAAGCAGAGACAACATGAACCTGCATTGGTCCTTCGAAGTAGTCGATCACATCATTAATGGCCTGATGTAGCTGATGAAGATTCTGGGGCTGCGGTGCTGGTGTCATCATGGCGATGGCGAACTGCTCATGTGCTTTTAGTGGATTCCTAGACACGATCACCCTGCCTCGAGCAGGATGAGCCCAATGCTTAAGGTCGAAGCCCGCTGGGATGTATGGGATTGGATTGACATCAAAGTTTGCCATGATCACCGGGAGATCCACTAAAAATGGAGGTGATGACTGATTTCTTTGTTGAATCAACGGCCAAATTCTCGGACTACCTGGGATCGGTTTTGCATGTTGATCCAAAATTCAAATTCTCTGAAGAACAAGGACGAGCTGATTGATCTACCCTCTAAACAATATGATCAGCTGATTCTGAAAAGGCGGGCGTACTTTAGCGATGAAGCAAAGGTCACGTTTATCAGATTTAGCTTTACGCTTCTGACTCTTGCTCATCACTTTAGACCACTCTTTTCCTCTTTCTGTTGTTCAATCTCCCAAAGCCTCTTTTCTCGTTCCTAGTTTGGCGTACCATCTCACCAAAGATGAAAGTAGGCATCAAAATGATCACCAATAAAATGATGCAGAGAACAAACATGAAAACCCACTGCCTTATTGGCCCCTGAGAAGCGAAAGTGCCTATCACTTTGATATTGAACATGAAAACCAGCAGGGGCACCACCAAGACAAGAAGCCAGGGCAAAAGCAACTGAATCCTCAGTCAGGCGAAAAGTGAATCGTCAAAAGGTGATTAGCAATAAAAAAGACCCGGAAGGTGTGGCTAGTGTATGGTGAACGGAGGATCCAAAAAGTTGAAGGATTTCTTTTCTGAACTTTTTGCCATGCGAGAAATCCAACTTCCTCGACAACTCTTCGGGCAAATCCATCTGAGGGGGGAGGGGAAGGGAGAAGCACCTGAATGACAGCAGAAGGGATATATGAAGATGCATGTGAGATCACCATCGGCGGCCATCAGCAATGCCATAGGATGAGGAACTAAAGTCACCGAGTGGGAGAGAGAGTCTCATCGCCGGGGAAGATGAGAAAGAGCCCGCGCTCGGAGGGGGCGATGAGCCGAGCACGAGAAGGAGGGGAGCGCTGCCGCTAAGGTCAGTGCATATGAGATCAAGAGTGTTGTAAGGACCGTGACACCTAGGAGGGGAGTTTTTTTCTCAATTAAGTGACTTAAAAGTCTACTTTTAATTGTGACCTTTAAAATAATCTATTCAAAACCTATAATCTAGTTGTGTAGCTAACGCTTTGCTAGATGTGTTGCTACCTCTACCGTAACAGAGTTATGCAATCAAGGTTTCAGTCCTATCAACTTAACTAGGAAAGGTAAATCATATGACCAACGTACATAATGTAGATGCAGAATCTAAAGTTTGAGGTAGAGATGCAAACTCTTGTCAACAACTCTAGTACTTTTACTGTGGTAGCAAGAAGCATGCAAGTTTCCCTCTAGTTCTCATTGGAGCCCCTCGCAAGGAATCCCTTACGAGGACTAAGCTCTCGGTTGGGTAACTTGGTAGATAGCTTTGGGCCTTTCCTATGCCAAGCGGGTCTTCAGTGTTCCTTCTGGCAATCCTCTCAGGATCACTCCCTACCGTCTTCACTATCATTCTTCTGGCCGAACCACCACGGGCCTCGTTCCCATTGGTATATAGTGGCAACTGTTGACGGTCGTCTCTAAGGTTGGTCTCGTCTAAAGCTTCCTCTAAACTTGGGTGAGTTATATTTATTAAAGAAATTGATTTAAGCTCACCATTTGAATTTAAACCAAGTTTAGATGCTAACGTTAAAGCTTCGTCCTCTTCCATCCATTCTTTGACAATAGTATATATATTTCTAGTGTGTTCTACACATTCCTGCTATTGTCGTTGCTCTTCTTGGTTATTCCTATTATGTTCATGACTTCCACACTTTGGATATCTTAGTGGATTCCTAGGGTCATTGTAAGACTTAGGATAGAGAGCATAAAAAGGATCATTGGGGTCAAGGATGGGTTTAGAGATGGGTTTAGATAAAACATTTACTATGGGCATAGAAGGGAAGAAAATAGAATTAATTCCTAGGTGGCTTGGTTCTCCTTCTATGGCATCACTTGACATGCCATCCTTGCTCAGTTCCCAATGTCATTTAGAAGGGAAAGGAAGTTGACGACACTTTTTCCAAGATGCTCTTCTAAGAAGCTTTGATGTGCATTGATTACGAGCATCTTAGCTAATTGGAAGTCTAAATCATCAAAGTGGGGTTTCAATGGTTTAGGATTAACAGCTAAATCTTGAGAATGGAGTCATTGTATATTTTAGCTACCAAAACTTCTGTTTCTAGTTCGGGTGATGAGTCCTTCTCTTCCTCGGGGAACTCAGAATTAGCGAGAGCAAATTTTTTGAGCATAGCCCTTGCTCTACTTATAGGCAAATAAGGAAAGGCTCCTCTAGAGGATAAATCAAGGGATTCCCTAGAATTCTTGGTAAGACCCACATAACAATGTTGAATGAGCACGGGGTCTGAAAAACCAAGATCAGGGCCAGATGTGATTAAGTTTATTAAAATGATCCCATGATGTACTAAGAGATTCTTATTCTAGTTGCCTAAAAGTTAGAACCTCTTTCCGAAGGTTAACTACTCTATGGATGGGAAAGAAATATAAATAAAATTTAGAGCATAATATTTCCCAATCACCTCGCATACTCCCTACAGCTCGATTATACCAATGTTTAGCTCTTCCAGTCAAGGAGAACGGAAAAAGCTTCCATCTAATAGTCTTATCGGACATGCCAGCAATGCGCAAGCATGCACAAATCTGCTCGAATTCTCGTAAGTGTGAGTATGGGTTTTCGTTACCTTCTCCCGAGAAGGGTTTATCCCGAATCATATTAACTAAACATGGGCGCAGCTCATAGCAGTGTTATGATAGGTTCATTAGATTTTGGTGGCCCGAAGCTTTCGCGCATGCCATAAAGACAGATAGGAATAGAATTAAAAGCATCCATAAGGATAAACACAAAAATAATGAAGAGAATGGGATAAAATAGGAAAAGATAAAAGTATAATACAAGATTAAGCTAAAGTAAGTCAAAATCAGCAAACTGTTCCCCGGCAACAGCGCCAAAAATACTTGTTAGTATAAATTAACTGCACTCCATTAAATAAAATTTAAGTAAGATTATCCGCAAGCGCACAGATATCATACCGATGTCACATTTTACCCGGAGGTTTTAAATATCGTATCCACAGGGAACAGTTGTGATGATGACAAAGTCTATAGACTTAACCCAACAATTAGGCTAGATAATATCAAGAAAGAGGAAATAGCTAATGACTTCTAGTTCTGACAACTGGTAAGCTTTGAATAATACCATTCTAACTGGGCAAGTAACCTGAATAAGAGCAGAAATCATAGTTCTCTCCTACCAAGAACCTTTGAGCCGATCGATCCTATCAATAGGAAGTGGACTACAGAGGATTTAACAAAGCTATAAAGTCACATTTGTGAGCTACCACTATCCAGCCAATCAGGGGTCATTCACAAGTAAACCTAGCCAAGACACCACGCCTACACTACGAAATACAACTTCAATCTACAGGGTCCTATAGATCAAAGTACTCAATATGAGCTGCAAACATAAGAACAAATAAGAACAACTACTTACTTGAATCAGAATGTTGAATACAAAAGTACCTCAGAATGCAGCTCTAGGCGAGGAAGCTGAATCCAGAAGAATACAGCCACGAAGAAGCATCGACAGGCCAGAACTCCTCCAGAATCTCTACTTCTCTACTCTATCTCTCTAATCTCTAAACAAGACTAGATCTAGATGAACTAGTCTCTCCTAATTGCTACATCCAGATGAACTAGAACTAGATGAACTAGAACTAGATCAACTAGAGGGACCCTAACCCTAATTTATGTCGAGAATATGAAGCAGCGGGGTGTAGAATGCCTCCAGGAGGAGCCTTGGGGCGTCATTATATAGGCCGAGGTGGAGTAGAGGGCAAGGAACCATCACATCATCGATTCGCATCTCATGTTATGTGCACCGTCAGATCAAACCGACCTTAGATCGACGTAGGGATGCATTACTTAGGTGCCAAGGAAACTATTGACGGTCGTTATTGTATGAATTCAACCATCAACTAGCCATGGAAAAGGATGCAATTGTGATCACCAAAGTAGATATAGGGTTGCACAGACAGAATTGGCCCAATTCTGTAGATGGGGAGAGGTTCTCTTGTATTTGCCTTTGTCCTTGGGCCGGTTTCTAGTTTTTTTGATATACTTTTGGCCCATCTTGATCTCTTTTCATGGTTGTCCTACAAAACAAGTGCACTTACCAAAACTATGGAATTTATTAGTGTATAGACCCTATATTCTAGTTATGGTGGTGTTTCTTCTCTCTTTTGTGTGAATGTTGGTGGTATATGATGTGAGTTAAGAACCGTCAACAAACTCCCCCACACTTAGTCCTTTACTCGTCCTCAAGTGAAGCTTGTGACTAAGGTAGATAGGTTCTCCTTGTAGTTGATAGCTATACAGTTTTATTTCAAGATTCCATCTGAGTCCATGAATTTCAAAGTCCATCACAATTTCTCCTAGAAAACTTAAATAGTCACAATGACTTTGATTTTACTTCCCTTACTCTACTTCTGCTTAAGGACTTGGGTTTTTGTATGTTTTTTGAAAAGCTGATAAGAGTTTGCTTTTTCCTATGATATCCTTGGTTTCATGGGAGACTTTTTCCTCTTATGTTATTCTGCTAACTTCTAGACTTCATGGGGGAGAGTACCATACCTTTAGATCGGGAAGTATGTTATGAAGCTTTTATTTGCAAACCTCCTGTACATGCTCTTTCCCTCTTCTGCTTCTTTGAGAAATGTGGGCTATCTCTCTGGCGGGTGCTTTTGCACCCATTTTTTTCGCCCAGTCGGGTGTCTTTGCACCCCTTGTTTTACTCTCGGTTTTTTTTGGTACATACCTTTTTGGTATGGCATCTTTTCTGGCTCATGCTTCTTTGGCATGGCATCTTTTCTTTGTTATAGCCCACATTCTCTTTTGGCATCTGAGTTTTTTAAGAGTCATGCAACAGAGTGTACATTTTTACTTTTTATGTCAATCCCGATCAGTAGGCATTATATTTTTCTCTTATTAAGTCATAGAAAATTAGCGAAAATTCATAATTGGTAAAGTTCCTATGTGACCAAGGTCTACCAAGAGAAAAAATACTAGTTTATCATGGTTATTTTTTTATTTATAAATCCCAGGTCTTTTTTTGCATAGAGTAGAGCAAAGGTCATATTATCATTTATCATTTGTACTAATTCAAGTTACTAGCAGGAAAAAGATGTATTTAATAGATCAGGTTTCTCTTGTAAATAAAATGTAAGCATATCATGTACAAGGGGAAAGGGTGAGAATTATTAATTTCATACCTTTGAGAGATGAACGCTCCTCCCCCACACTTGTTTTTTGCCTAGCTTTTAATTTGTACTCAAGAATGGAAGACAAAAACAAGTGTAGACAATATACTTTGGAATTATCAAAAGAAATTAGGCACATATTACAATTGATGAAAATAAAATATTAGGAAGAAAATACTGGAAAAGTAAATTTGTGCCTAACTTATTGGTGCGGGAGTGACTGATGATCACTGCAGTGCTGAAAGCACTCCCGCTGCCCTAGCAACTTTTTCGATCCTCCGGCTCAGGGCGAACCTAGTGGTGTCTAGTTCGTCCTGCAGCTTGGTGATCTTGAGCTGTGCTAGTGCAAGGTCCCCGTGCAGCTTCCTCACAAGATACCTTAGTGAGAGGACCGAGGTGCTGAGCGGGACGGCAGCAGAGGCCCGAGTTGAAGTTTCCGACTCGAGATCGCTAAGAACGGCTTGCCTGTGGATCCGGGGATTCCCCGCTCACTTGAACCTGAGAGGGAGGGAAGGATCCTCGGACGGCTCCTTTCCTTTGGAGCACGAGGCTTGGCCGTTGGGGGGCTGCATAGGACCCTTGTCCTTGCGCATGAGCCCCTTAGCGAAACCGCCCCTGCCTTGGGAACGCCTACTACTGTGTAACTACGGCTGATAGCCGGGCTACCCGGACCGCTAGAGATGCCCGAAGGTGGTACAACAGAAACGTTCCTAGTCTCCCTAGGACGGCTAAGCTTGGCCCTTGTTGATGTCGTCGGCCTTGGTCCTAGGATGCCGGCAGTCGTTCGCTTGGCCGTCTTGTCCACCCGTACGCCGAGCTTCTTGGCGATCCATGTTCGGGTGGTGCCCGAACCTCCTTTGGCCACCTTGCTCCCAGTGCTAGCCGTGCTACTAGCATCACTAGCTGGGGGCATGAGGGCTAGTGGTGCCGCCGCTATGGCTTTTGCCTCCTCTCTCACGAATGAACTCTCCAGGGGCACATAGGCTGGCCCTTGCACACTCTCTAGGCTAAGATTAGTGTAGGTGTCATGGAAGAGGACAAGAGCATGTTCATATGCCATTGTTGGAGAGGAGAGAAAACAAGCTCAAGTGTAGATGTGACAGAGAGATGCTTGAGCTTGTGTGGAGAGATGGAGATGCCTAGAGGGTCCTTATATACTGCTCTGGCTGTGCAATAGCCGGGCACCAGCATGAGTGCCATCACTCAGCTCATCAAGGCCGATTGGGCGAAGATTGGGGACGAGAGGGGCCAGGGGCGGTGCGCCCGCACCATGGTGCGCCCGCACCCCTGGCACGCCCCCCCCTTCGACGCCCTTTCGGCCAGGTGCAGAGTATTGTGTTTGAATTTCAAATATGCTAGGGATTTTTCATTATTACGCTGTTGATGGCCGGGATAGATAAGATATTCTCTTTTTTATGTATTTTGAAATTATTTTGGATTTTTTATTTTTTGTAAAATTGAATTTTAAACATGTCAATCATTTATGAGGTTGGAAAATCAAGAGAAGAAGCATGTTCAAATTAGTGAGGGTATTTTGGTAAATTATTAATTTAGACTTTGTACACTCACTTTTATTATTATTATTATTATAGGATATTATAATGAGGAAATTAAATCTATCCTATCTATTTCTTGATTATCACTGGGAGAAGGTTCTAGGAAAATTTTCAAGCGTTGACCATTGACCTTAAAAATGTTACCTTCATCATCTTGGATAGTGATTGCTCCATGTAGCGAGGTGTTGATGACGGTATATGGTCCCTTCCATTTACTTGCGTAATTTCCCCGCACACCGAAGAGTTTTACCTTTGAGTTAAACAGAGCACCTTGTCTCCTTGTTTGAAGTCTTTGGGCTTGATTCGTGGTGGTCGTGCCATCTCTTGGTTCTTTCCTTGTATATTTTGGCACTGTGGTATGCCTTCTCCCGCCATTCTTCTAGCTTGGCTATTTGTTTTTGCCTATTTCTACCGGCTAGCTTGACATCCATATTCCAACTCTTGATTGCCCAGTAGGCTCTATGTTCTAGCTCTACTGGCAAATGGCAAGTTTTTCCGTACACGAGTTGGAATGGTGACATGCCAATTGGGGTCTTATAGGCTGTTCGGTATGCCCAGAGTGCATCTGGTAATTTGTTTTTCCATCCCCTCCCCATTTCATTGACAGTCTTCTGCAGGATGTTCTTGATTTGTTTGTTGGATGTTTCTACATGTCCGCTGGTCTGTGGATGGTAGGGTGTTGCAATGTTGTGCTGTGCACCAAGCTCTTTAAGAAAGTTTCTGAAGCTTCGATCTATGAAGTGTGATCCCCCGTCACTTATCACCATCTTAGGTGTTCCAAATCAGGGAAAGATCACTTCATGGAACATTTTCCTTGCATGCTTGGCGTCTGCTAATCTGCATGCCATTGCTTCTACCCACTTGGAGAATTAATCGACTGCCACAAGGATGTACTCGCATTCATAGGACTTTTGAAATCGCCCCATGAAGTCGATACCCCATACATCAAATATTTCTAGTTGAAGGTTATAGTGTCGGGGCATCGCATTGCGAGAGGTGATGCTGCCTTGGAACTGACATTTCCGGCATCTTCTGACGAACTCTTTAGTGTCTTCATACATTGATAGCCAGAAGAACCCGCACTGCCAGATCTTGGCCTGTGTGCGGAAAACTCCGTAATGTCCTCCATATGGTGCTGCGTGGCATTTTTCGATGATTTGCATCCCTTCGGCAGTTGGCACACACCTTCTTAGCAACCCATCCGCACAGACCCGGTACAAGTAGGGTTCATTCTAGAGGTGCCTTCTGCTCTCAACTTGTAACTTTCTTTTGTTCTCCCCTGGTGGTACGTAGCCAGTGACCATGTAATTGACGATGTTTGCGCACCATGGGTTTACGTTATCTACTTTGAGCAGCATGTCATCGCGTAGGAAGTCATTGATCAGTGGGTCCTACATGTTAGTGACTTGCATACGCGACAAATGGTCGGCAACAGTATTCTCTACTCCCTTTTTATCTTTTATTTCTAAGTCAAATTCTTGGAGTAGGAGAATCCATCTGATTAGCCTAGGTTTCGCTTCTTTCTTAGTTAACAAGTATTTAAGAGCAGCATGATCGGTATGAACAATTATTTTAGACCCAACTAAGTAAGAGCGAAACTTTTCAATAGCAAAGACTACGGCGAGGAGTTCTTTCTTTGTTGTGGCATAATTAAGCTGCGATCCTGTTAAAGTCTTGCTAGCATAGGCGATGGCGTGATGCTTTCTATCTTTGGTTTGTCCTAGGACTGCGCCAACTGCGTAGTCGCTAGCGTCACACATGATTTCAAATGGCAGCGTCCAATCAGGGGGTTGGATGATTGGAGCTGAGATGAGGGCTTTCTTAAGGGTGTGGAAAGCAGCTAAGCACTCATCAGTGAACTCAAAGGGAGCATCTTTGGCTAACAGGTTGGTCAGGGGTCTAGAAATTTGCGAGAAATCCTTAATAAACCTCCTATAAAAACCTGCATGCCCTAAGAAGCTACGGATCTCTTTTATGTTCACTGGGGGTTGTAATTGCTCGATTACCTCGATCTTTGCTTTATCTACCTCAATCCCCCGTTCCGACACTAGGTATCCTAAGATGATGCATTTTTCCCAGTTTAAAACAATGTCCTTTTCTTGACATCGTTCCAAGACTTTGTCTAAATTTTCTAGACAATGATCGAAAGTTTTCCCATAGACTGAAAAGTCGTCCATGAAAACCTCCATGATTTCTTCGATCATGTCAGAGAAAATTGACATCATGCACCGTTGGAAAGATGCGGGTGCATTACACAACCCAAATGACATACGTCGATACGCATAAGTTCCATACGGGCAAGTAAAAGTTGTCTTGGTTTGATCGTCAGGGTGGATGGGAATTTGATGATAGCCAGAATACCCGTCTAGGAAACAAAAGAAAGAGTGTTTCACCAACCGTTCCAACATTTCATCAATGATGGGCAGTGGGAAGTGGTCTTTCTTTGTGGCCGTGTTGAGTTTTCGGTAATCTATGCACATCCTCCACCCTGTGACGGTGCATTGCGGTATTAACTCGTTTTTACTATTTTCTACTACCGTCATACCGCCTTTCTTTGGAACCACTTGGACTGGGCTGACCCACTCACTATATGGTACGGGATAAATGATCCCGGCGTGAAGAAGTTTTAGAACTTCCTTCTTCACGACTTCCCTCATCGCATTGTTTAATCTTCGCTGGGGTTCCCGAGTAGGTGTGCTAGAGGGGTCTATCGGGATGCGATGGGTACAGAGGGTCGGGCTAATCCCCTTCAAGTCTTGTAAGGAATACCCAAAGACAGACCTATGCTTTTCTAGGATGGCGATGAGTTTGACTGTCTCCTCTTCACTAAGCTTATCACTAATGATAACAGGAGTTTCTTTGTTGCCATTCAGGAAAGCATAGCGCAAGCCGGTGGGTAGGGGTTTTAGCTTGACTGGGGGTTTTATCGAGGCTTCCTCTTGAGGAAGGTCTATGGTCTCATCCGGATCATCCTTCTCTTGATAAAAAGAACTTCGGCCTCTCTTTCTAAGGATGATTACGGTGAATCAAAGGGTATTACCGATTTAACCTCCATGGGCATATTAGGATCGGGGGGTTATTTGCCATCAAAGGGTTGGTATGTGAAAACGATATGGCAAACTTATCCTTCCCTAACTTTACATTAATTTCCCTAGACTTTGGTGACTCTAGAAAGAATCTCTCTAGGGGATGCCCTATCAGGATATCGAAATCCTGGAAATTGAAAACATGAAAGTCTAAGGGTATTTTGACATTGTTGTGATGCAACAGAATATCAGATAGTACCCCTAGTCCTTTCGGTCTCATGTTTGGCTCACTTCGGAAGTAAATGCTTGTTGGAGCAAGCGTTTTCTCGTTCGAAAAAAGCTGAACGAATGATGCGGAACATCGGGTTTTGCTCCAACAATGGGATTATACGGGGTGTTCACCCATGTTTTACCGACCTTGGTTCGGATTACCGAGGAGGGACAGCATATCCGAATGTCTTCGGAAGCTAACTCCACTTCCTCAGTCCATTCCCCGTTCATTGCAATGCACAGATCCTTGATGGAAGTTTTAAGGGTCTCTTGGTCAAGGGTGCTAATCGATTTCTTGGGTGTTAAGGGCTTCCGGTGGCACAAGTATTTCGAGGTATTGCCCAGATTTTCAAAGAGGGCATCCTTGAAAAACGGAAGATCCGAAGGTTGAAAACCTTCCTCTGAATTCTTATGTTCGGCTGAGGGTCTCTCTGGGAGTGGTAGTGTTTCGGCTTTAGCCGAAGAGACTTCCTCTTGGCATGGTTCGGCTTGCACTAGGAGGGGTTCTGGCGGAGGGGTATTTTCGGCTATCCGGGTTAGGAGTGTTTCCCCCTCCATTGTTGTTAGGTGTGTGAACGAACCTCGCGGCTATATCCGGGTGTAGGGCAGCTTCCTTTCTAAGCCCTAACCAAAAATGCTTTGTAACAGCACATGGTTGGGTATAGATAGGTCGGGGCCTGATCGTGATAGGATTAGGAATCCGTCCTAGGCTGCACCTAAGGTTTCCTTCTCGTTTTGTCAGAAGTTGAGTATTTCTTGTCGCAGGGCAGCTATTCGGGATATTGGGAAGAACATAAGACAAAATTTGTTCCTTAATTCCTCCCAATCCCCTAATACTTTTCCTACATTTTGGGTGTACCATTGTTTTGCTCTCTCATTTAGAGAAAAGGGAAACAATTTCCACCGCAAGGTTTCTTGTGACATGCCTGCTATGGTTAGGCATGCACAGAGTTGCTCAAACTCCTGCAAATGGTGGTAAGGGTTTTTATAATCTAACCACGAGAAGGTTTGTTCCCGAACCATGGCTATGAAGCCGGGACCGAAGCTCGTAGTTTGTGGCTATGATTGGTTTTGATGATTGTGGTGGCTCTACGAACTCACCCTTAGGAGCAAAAAGTTTTAAATTGAAATATTCTCCATAATATATATATATATATATATATATATATATATATATTTTAGAAAGGATAAAATAAAGGATACAGGGGTGGACTAGGTTCGAAGGTTAAAACGACAACCGTTCCCCGGCAGCGGCGCCAGAAATGCTTGTTGGTATTACTTAGCGAAAGCAGCCAAATCCGCAAGCGCACGAAATTACCGTCGTAGCACTTCACCCGGTGAAAGACAGGGTATCGTAATTTCACGAAGAACGGTTGTGTCTAGTCAACTAGCTTAGTCCGCCCTGGTGGGTTGAAGAAAAGAGATCCTGGGTAGTGAGGGTTTCCTACGGTTTAGATTCTCTACTCGAAGATAATCTTACTTACTACACTCTTGCTTCAGGCACCGGATCGCACCTAGTCTGCTAAATGATGCCGGCTAACAGCTCTACGCCACACCCGAACGTGGGGGAATACAAAGGATGTTAGGGCTGTCACCACCTAACACCTACCCCTCACCCGTGGAGTGTGAGGCAAACGAGGGTAACCTATAACTTAGACACCACGTCTATGTTATCGATTACTATTCTAGCGTTGGCCGGGGAACATCCGTCTTTATCGAGAGTCCTCTACTAGAATATCCGCTACTAAGGCAAGTAACGAACAAACGAACCATAAGAATGTAATATGCAAGAGAATACGAAATAGAGACTCACCACTTGTAGTAGAACACGGAGTATATGGCTGTAGAGGTACACGTCGAGGGGGAGCCGACACGTCCGGCACTCCGCCTCCTCAACCCAGAGAAGCCGGATCCGAGACAAGAGATGGCAGACACGCACGAACCTTCTCTTCTTTCCCTCTCTCACTCCCTACACAAAACTAACTAGGCTAGGATGGAATTTGAGCTTGGCTCTCTTCTTCTTCTCCACTTGGATTGTGTGTTGAGAGGGAGTAGGGGCCTTCTTATATAGCACCTTGGAGGTCGGTTTGGAGGGGTATTGATCACAATGACCATCATGAACCGCCTACGGGTGCCATCGATGTACCGCCAGAGAAAGGTCGGCCCGAGAGGCGGTTAGGGGGTGCGGCCGCACCCCAGTGCGGGCGCACCGGGGGGAGGCGCGGCCTGGCCACACTTGCCTTTCTCAGTCGGTTGCGGGTTGGGCCTGGATGCCTGCCACGTGTGGTGTTTGGCCCAATTCTGTAGATAGGGAGAGGTTGTCTTGTATTTGCCTTTGTCCTTAGGCTGGTTTCTGGTTTTTTTGATATACTTTTGGCCCATCTTGATCTCTTTTCATGGTTGTCCTACAAAACAAGTGCACTCACCAAAACTATGGAATTTGTTAGTGTATAGACCCTATATTCTAGTTATGGTGGTGTTTCTTCTCTCTTTTGTGTGAATGTTGGCGGTATATGATGTGAGTTAAGAACCGTCAACAGCCATCATCATCCTCAAAACACACAGAGTGTGTATGAGTCTTCACTTGAACTGGTAAATTCGAGGCATTGCCAAAATCTTCAAAAAGACCATCCTCGATTTCAAAAGGGAACGTGGAAGGATGAGGTTCATCATCTTCTGAGATGTGTTGTGTTTCCTCAATTGGAGGTTCTTTGACAACCAAATCATCTATAGGATTTGAACAAATTTTGCATTCGGTTATGTCTGATTCCTCTTGTTGGTCGGGGCTTGGCTTGACTTCTTCTTCAGGAAATTCATCAAAGATACCAGCGTAAGGGGTGTTTTCAAGGATTTTCTTTAAAATAGCTTTTCCCTCACTTATGGTGTTATGCAAGAATGAACCTCCAGAAGATAAATCAAGATGTAGAGCACCTTCCTTGTTAAGACTGAAATGAATGTGGTAAAGAAGCACGTGGTCTGGTAAGTGAAGGGTTGGACCAGTATTGATAAGACTTAAGAACCTAGCCCAAGCTGCTCCTAATATCTCCTTCTCCTTTTGTTTAAAGGTAAGAACTTCTATTCAAAGAGTGGCGATCCGAGAAAGAGAGAAGAAAGCAAGACAAAATTTGTCTCAAAGTTCATCCCAATTTCCTTTTACTCCTACAGTATGAGCATACCACTATTTCGCTCTTCCTAAAAGGGAGAACGGAAACAATTTCCATTTAATGGTCTCTTGCGTCATGCCACCAATATTCAAGCAAGAACACAATTGCTCAAATTCTCTAAGATGGGTGTAGGGATTTTCGTCTTCTACTCCAGAGAAGGATTGCTCCCGAACCATGGCTATGAAAGCAGGGCGAAGCTCATAGCCATCTGTAAGTATAGGATGTGATGATGGTGGAGGCTCCAACAACTCGCCCTTTGGAGCCGAAAATTGAAAGATAGGTGTGGAATCCATGTGGTAGGGGTAAAGGTGGTAAAAACGAAAATAAAAGATACACGGACGAACTTGGCTCGATCCTAGAACAGCTACCGTTCCCCGGCAACGGCGCTAGAAAGCTTGTTGGTATATTTAACGCACACAGAATAATCGAAGAGATAAATCCACAAGCGCATGGATACCGCTGTAGCTTTCACCTAAGAGTATTCCAAGGTATCGAATTTCCACAAGGAACGTGAAGTGATCTAGTAACGAATCAAGAACGTCCAAGGATAGATAAGATAAATGTTTTTGGTGGGTAGAGAGGGGCTATCTAAGGTGATCTAGATAACTAAGAATCAAACTTACAATACTTGTCTACTTTGGAGCAACAGTACCTTTCCAACTCTCGAATAAGATTAGGAAGAAGGTAGTTGGGGAAGGCTGCCAAAAGCTCTAGAAACACCAACTCCAACATGATGGAATATGAAGGCCAACAAAGCTGTCACCTCTGAAGGCTACCACAACTAACCGTAAGAGTTGGGCACAAACTCAGGTAAACCCTAGCCTAGACACCACGTCTACGCTAACGATTACTACTCTTGTCACGTACGCTAACTAGAGCACTCAATACAAGCTAAGATCCCGTAAAAAAAAGTAAAGTAAGAATAAAACTTAATCAAATAGAAGACTTAGAGTTACCAACTGAAGAACTTGAAGATGAACTGTCTCCGTAGAGGTACAAAGTTGAGGAAGATCCGATAAGCCGGCTCCTCTTTTACTTTCTCCTCTCCTCTCTCCCTATTTTCTAATTACAAGAGCTCTAGATGAGCTAGGGCTTCTAGCTCTCCAAATGAATTGATAGAATGAATTAGGGTTTCCCTGTAACACCCCTGGTGTTACGCTAACTAAAACTTGTCATGTCATCATATGCATTGCAGAGCATTCATGAAGAGATAACTATGACATGTGATAATTAAAATGGATTTACAATTCTAGGTTGTTTGAGCCCTAGATTGAGGCTTGTTTATGAGTATGTTAACCACTTTTCTTAGAAACCTAGATGTTAAACAGGGTTATAAAATTTCCCATATAAAACCAACCTTGGTGTGATCAAGTGCTTGGCTAACATGCTTCTAAATATTAACCATGTTTTCCAAGTCTTAAATGGGAAAGAAAGAATCAAAGTCTGAATTTTGAATCCTTGTCCTTCTCTTAACTCCAGTGGTTAAGTGTGGGATAAGAATTGCCATTTTCAACTTTGAGGAGCTAACCATAATCAATTCTATAAATAAAACTTGACCGACTTTGGGTTAGTCTCAAAGTACAAAGTTTGCACCTTGAAAGTATGCCACTAGTTGGGTTTAAACTTTACTAAGTAATTACTAAAAAGTTTATTAAAAAGTGCTTAATAATGTTAACCTAGCTTAATGATTTTAAATAGGGTTTAATATGTTACTAGTTATGCTAATGATAAAACAAAGTGTTAATCATGTGGTTTGTTTTTCTCTATGTATAGCATGCCTTGGTAGCTTAAGATAAGTGCTAATCATGCTTTGTCTCATGTGTTAATGATTTTATTAATCACCTAAGCAACTTAGAAAGTAATTAGGGTTTTCTAAAAAGTGGTTAACCCCAAAACCTATCTTGTATACGATTAAGTGCTATGTTGATATAATAAGCATGCTTTGAGGTGTTAAGTATATGTTAGCCTAAGTATTCCATGACATGTTTAATAATTCTTTTAATTAAGCTTGATACGCATGTTAATTAATCTAGGTTAAAACCCTAATCTCTGAGCTCAAATTATGCAATTATGGCTTAATCATGAAATGGTGTGAAGAGTTTGCAAAATGGAGTTTGAGGGAGGAGTTTCCAAAAGTCAGATTTCAAATTTGAATTCAATTTCCAAAACCCTAATTTTAAACCCCCTTTTTACTCTCTTTTCCATATTTCAAAATCCAGCAATAATTTGGGGATGGTCCCAAAAGCAAAGTTGTAGATCATGAAATTCTGAGCAACTTCTATTTTGGGAGTTTTTCAAGTTCCCATGTAAATTTGGGAGTAAATTGGAGGATTCAGGGAAGGGGGTATGCTGCTACAGTACCCGGACCAATCAGAGCAGGGTAGCTCCTGCTTGCCGACGAGCCGGCGCCCTCCAGCCTCGCCTCCGCGTGTGTGGACACGCTGCGGCACTGCGTGGCGAGCTCAAGCTGCTGCTGGCACACTCCTGCTCGTCCATATCCCATTCCAAGCGACGTGCCGCCGTCATCTTCCTCTTTCTCTGCTTTGCACCGCCGCCGAGCAACCTCCACCCGCCGCCCAAATTCACGCAGCACGCTCCACCATCACTCCGGCCACCTTGCCACCAGCTTCACCAACCCATAGCTCTTCCCTAGAGCCTGCTATTGTGAGCTCTAGCCACTGGAGAAGCCGCTGCACCGTCTTCTTCTTCGCAGCCGGCCGCCGGACGCCGTCGAACCTGCTCGCCCATAGCAAGCCACTCCAGAACACCTCGTGCCGAGCCAAAGCACGCCCTAGCTCCGCCTTGAGCTGGTGAACCCCGTAGCCTCGCTATCTCCATCTCTGCTACACCAAGCACGCCGGAACGCCATCTCGCCGCCAGTACGCGCTCTGGTGCTCCGTTGCCGAGCTCCGCCTCGCTCGCGATCAGCCTCCTCAGGCTCGTCTCCGGCCAAACCAACCCTGCCAACAAGCTTGCCTGGTGTCACTGATGCTTACCGAGCCATCCGTTTCATCTCCACCGCAGCCACCTTGCCGGAACGCCGCTACGCCATGGTAGAGCACCACCGAGCTCCACTTTCACCGCGGCCAGCCACCTCTGGAGCTCCGCCATTCCAACAGACACCATCGGTGAGTTCGCCATGCCCTCCTGGTGCTCACCGCCCCACCAACTCCATCCCAACTACTGTGGTTCCGCTGGAGCGCGAGCTCGCCGCTGTGGAATGCCACCGCACCCACTTTCGTCGTGACCATCCTCCTCTGCCCCGCCCCCGGCCTAACCAGCACAAGCAAAGCGTTGCAGTGAGCCCCTTGAAGCTGCACCGTCCCGCATCGCGGCCGATTGGAGCCACAGTAAGCATCTCGCCGCTGTGCCACCTTATCCAGTGCCGCCGCTCCGCCATGGCCGCCGTTGTGCCTTCCCCGTGCTCTAATCCGGCCGCCCGGTTCCCTGGTGAGGTGCGCAAGCCCGTGGGGGTCACGTTGGTGACTTTCCCGGCACCGGTGAAAAGCTGAGTTCATGTTTATTTCATAATTAAATAATTAGAGCTCAGAAAAATATGAATTAAGTTTCTATACGTTCCTCATGATGTGTCGTTTCATGTAAAAATATGTGTTTGCCATGTTAATTATTTTTGTAATGCTTAATAATTGTCTCTTTTAATTAATAAATGTATGGCCTATGATTTTTATAGGCTGTTTTATGTACCCAAAAATCATGAAAATTTTGGAGTAAGATTTGCATGTTAAAAGTCACCTCCACTAAAATTTGTGTACTATTTTGAGCAAGTTTGCTTTTATAATTAATTCCTAACCTTGTTTAATGACCGTAAAAATGGTTAATAAAATAACTAATTAATTAATTAGTTTCCTAGTTAATTGTTGAGTGTTATGTCGCTTTGGTTGAAGACCTTGGATCGGCAAAAACCTCCCTGATCCAAGGCATGATCATGTTTAGTCTACATATAATGTTGCTCACATGCTTAATAAATAATCAAATTGCTTAAGAAGCTAGTGACATGCTTCACTTAGTCTTGGGTTCCCTTTTGGCATTATTTGAAGACTATGAATCACTTCACACCTTGCTGATTCATGGCTTGATTGTGTTATGTTAGTAGTGGTCATTATCACATGTGTAATATAATGCTAATCATGGCCACCTAATAAGTAGTTAATAATTAGTTAATTGATTAACCTGGGCAAATAAACTCACTTAGTGTTGAGTGCTTTTGGAATTGGTTGAAGACCATGCACCATTGTCACCCTAAATGGTCCATGGCTTGATCATGCTTTGCTAATGATGATCATGATCACATGTACAATTAATAGTTAATTAGTTAATTAATCAAGGTTAGTATTTCATTTAAGTGTTAAATGCTCTTAAAAGATTTGTTGAAGTCCATGGGATGCTTCACCCTAGCTTTCCATGGCAATGACAAGTTGTATTCAAGTTAATTATACAAATAGGTTTGTTATCTGTCACTGTGTTGCTAATGTAATTTTCTTTTGGCTTGTGACCTGCTTGTTTAATCTAGTTATAACTCAAGTAGTAACTTTAGTTGCACTTGTGTAGCTTGTAAGTCATACCTTAGTGTCTCACTAGGTGATCAATAAAATTGGTTAATAATCTTGATAGTTGACCTTAATCACTCTAGTGTTGTGTGACTTTGGAATTGAGTGATGACCCTGGGTCATTAACCCTAATGACCCTCAGCACTGAGTCGATTGCTTGCGTTAGTGTATCCAACGTCGCTGCAACTTGTCAGAAGAGTCATGGGACTCTCACTGGCAAGACCATCACCCTTGCGGTGGAGGCATACAGATCTTACAAGAGAACCCCGTCGTCGTTAGTTCGAGGGGTGGTATGCAGATCTTCGTCACCTTCCCGATAGCAGTCCATCGGGGTGTCTTGATGCAGATCTTTGTTAAGATCCTGTTACCATCACCTCGTAAGGAGGAGTTGTTTACACCGTTTAACATCAATGCATTTCCGTCGCATGTTCATATTATATTCCAGGCATTACATGATCATGTGTTACCCTCGTGTAGTTGAGGGGTCCGAAGAAGTTGCTGTTGATCCAACCCACGTCGTTGTTGATGTCGACCTGTTTGGAGGAGTGAGCTCTGACCCTGTTGGTTCTTCGCAGGGCCCGAGTTCTTTGTCAACTAGGCAAGCCCGGATGCATCTAAACCCTTCCTTGCGTTTTACAAAGCTTTAATAACTTTATGTTTATATGATGATGCATTAAGTGAATAGGAGTTGAGTGATATCCTATATTGATGCATTTACCTTCCTTGCTATTGTTATATCATCCATGATACCTGTTTTATTTACAAATGCTTAGTGATGTTTAGCCATGCTTATTAAAGATAGGCTTTCCAAGTAAATGTTTCAAAGATGATAATGATCGATGGCTCTGATGCTATGGGAAAGAGAAATGAAATTGAGACCGACGGGACACGGCTTTGTTTGTGGTGGAAGCCGATTGGGATGCCCAGTCGTGCTTGTCCCGTTGGAGTCGGTTAAGGACTGTCCGATGTTGGCCCTTGGATCAATTTGTTAGTACTAATCACATGCTCTAGAAGTAAGCTCCGCTGGGCCGATCTATGTCGAGAACAGACAACCGTGCACTAGGAGTGGAGAGATGGCGGGAGTAGCGTGTACCCACCCTATGGGTAAACCATCTTGGACAGCGTAGGGCGGTGGTGTACTATGCTCTCGGGTGGCAAAGGGCCTGGTCTGGGCATAGAGAATCCGAGTGTTGGGTTGACATATGGGGGTTAGAGTCCCGCATATATCGTGTGGTTAGGAATCCCCAGCTGGGTATAAAAGCGGTTCGAATCGTCGTTGCTTCGCGGTAAAGGAAGCTTGATCCTTGCACTAGCATTCGTAGTAATAATGGAAGTGGAATGGAATGATGGTTCATAAATGGTTATATGTTTGAGAAGTGTTTGATTTAGACTTGAATCACCTAGAAGATGGAAATGATAAGTAATGGTGATTAAAATTGTCCAACTAAGCTTTTACGCAAAAGAGTCCTTGATCTTGATAAGCTTTACCTTTATACCTACCAGCTAGCATTCCTGAGTCTTCACCCCTTTTTACCGTCGGGTAAGTCTTGTGGAGTACTTTTGTACTTAGGGTTTATTCTACCCCTGTTGCAGGTGAACCGCATGAGCAAGTGTGCTATGGCCCTTGCTTTGCATGACGATTGTTGAAGTGTCCGATGAGGAGTAGGTTGTTTGGCCTTTGGGCGGGGGCACTTTCATTGTTTGGCTTGTAATATGTTACTTAATGATACTCCACTAGGTTTGTATTAACATAAGCACTAGTTTGTATGAGTTTGAGAAACAACTGATGTAAATTATGGTTATGTAAGTCTTCCGCTACTCTGTTGTATTTTGTATAAAACTGTTGTAATACTGCAATGTCTCTGCAAGAATGCGATCTTGGTTGTTTATGGTTTCATCGGGGATTCACCCGACAGGATGTTTTAAGTTATGTGGTACACAAGCATAGCCGCTGGAGGTCTTTGGGACAATAACAGGTGTTTATGGGCCATATAATTTAGAAGGTTCTGCCACAAGGTGGTATCAGAGCGATTCTTGCAAAGATACTTGTAGTATTGCTTTACGAAAACTTCTGAATGATTTGGATCTAAAAAGTTTAACTTGATGTTTTGGTCCAAATTGCTTTTGCTCTACCTCAATTCTTTCTAGTAGCCTTTCTAGGTTTTGTTTGAAAGTTTGTGGTGGAGTATCATGCTTGATTTTCTTTTGCCCTATATTCTTAAAGAATGTATGTGTTACCTATGTTTTGTGCTTGATCCGTAGGTTTGATCATGCATCATGTCATTCAAAATATCTCCCTTACTGAAGTCACATTGGGCTATACCATCCCTTTCATGTTAGCCACACTCTCTCCTCAGGTTTGAATATCTTCCTGAGAATATCTGGAAGGTACCAAGCAATTTTGCCTTTATCTAGGTTGCGACTACTTCACCGTTGTAACTTTCTGTGCCTTCTTGTCGCTGCACGTGTTATCCTCTTTTTCCTTTAACATGACACGTGTTTTCTTGACTTTGTTAATCCATCGAGTGGTATCACGAGAGATGTTGCGGTTGCTGTTGACGGTGGATAACGTCAATATTTATTAGAACTTTAGACATGAAAGGATACATGAATACACACTAGTCTAGGGTTTTAACTGACAATTTCCATGAGTTTTGCATATTCTATATTTTCTAGGGACTATTTTACAAAAGCATAAAAGAGGGATTAGAGTGCATAATTATCACGAAACTGATCCGCATCGGAAATCATCGTCATTAGACTCAGGAAGGGTCTAGAAGACACCCGAAGCAGCGGGACCCACAGGGGAGTACAGGTGGGGCTGGCCGGCCCCACCGTGGCGCCGGTCGGCACCCTAGGTCAACATTTGGCCGCCGCCTTCTGGAGTCTTCCTCCCACGCTTCCTTGGCACCCAAGCAAAGCATTCCTACATCGATCTAAGGTCGGTTTGATCCGACGGTGCGCACAACATGAAGACGCGGATCGATGACGTGGCAGTTCCTTGCCCCCTACTCCACCTCGACCTATATAATGACGCCCCAAGGCCCCTCCTAGAGGCATTCTACACCCCGGTGCTTCATATTCTCTATATAATTAGGGTTAGGGTCCCTATAGTTGAACTAGTTCTAGTTCATCTAGATGTAGCAATTAGGAGAGACTAGTTCTTCTAGATCTAGTCTTGTTTAGAGATTAAAGAGATAGAGTAGAGGAGTAGAGATTCTGGAGGAGTTCCGGCCTGTCGGTGCTTCTTCATGGCTGTATTCTTCTGGATTCAGCTCCCTCGCCCGGAGCTGCGTTCTGAGATACTTTTGTATTCAACACTCCGATTCAAGTAAGCATTTGTTCTTAAGTTTACAACTCATATTGAGTGCTTTGGTCCTGGTCATTACTTGATTGAAGTAGTATTTCATAGTGTAGACGTGGTGCCTAGGCTAGATTTACTTATGGATGTCCCCTGATTAGCCGGATAGTGGTAGCTCGTGAAGGTGACTTTATAGCTTCATTGAATCCTCTGTAGTCCACTTTCCGTTGATGGGATTGATAGGCTTATAGGTGCTTGATAGGAGAGAACTCTGATTTCTGCTCTTATTCAGGTTACTTGCCCTGTTAGAACGGTATTATACAAAGCTTACCGGTTGTTGGAGCTACAGTTCAATAGCTATTTCCACTTTCTTGATATTATCTAGCCTAATTGTTGGGTTAAGTCTATAGACTTTGTCATCATCACAACTGTTCCCTGTGGATACGATATTTAAAACCTCCGGGTAAAATGTGACACGGGTATGATATCTGTGCGCTTGCGGATAATCTTACTTAAATCTTATTTAATGGAGTGCAGTTAATTTATACTAACAAGCATTTTTAGCGCCATTGCTAGGGAACGGTTTGCTGATTTTGACTTAGTTTAGCTTAATCTTGTATTATACTTTTATCTTTTCCTATTTTATCCCATTCTCTTCATTATTTTTGTGTTCATCCTTATGGATGCTTTTAATTCTATTCCTATTTGTCTTTATGGCATGCGCGAAAGCTTTGGGCCACCAAAATCTAATAAACCTATCATAACACCTGGCTATGAGCTGCGCCCATGTTTAGTTAATATAATTCAGGATAAACCCTTCTCGGGAGAAGGTAACGAAAACCCATATTCACACTTATGAGAATTCGAGCAGATCTGTGCATGCTTGCGCATTGCTGGCATGTCCGATAAGACTATTAGATGGAAGCTTTTTCCATTCTCCTTGACTGGAAGAGCCAAACATTGGTATAATCGAGCCGTAGGGAGTATGCAAGGTGATTGGGAAATATTATACTCTAAATTTTATTTATATTTCTTTCCTATCCATAGAGTAGTTAACCTTCGGAAAGAGGTTCTAACTTTTAGGCAACTAGAACAAGAATCTCTTAGTACATCATGGGATCGTTTTAATGAACTTGTTACATCTGGTCCTGACCTTGGTTTTCCAGACCCCGTGCTTATTCAACACTTTTATCTGGGTCTTACCCAGAGTTATCGGGAATCCCTTGATTTATCCTCTGGAGGAGCCTTTCCCTATTTGCCCATAAGTGAAGCAAGAGCTATGCTCGAAAGGGTTGCTCTAGCTAATTCTGAGCTCCCCGAGGAAGAGAAGAACTTATCACCCGAACTAGACACGGAAGTCTTAGTAGCTAAAACACAATCATTCCATTCCCAAGATTTAGCTGTCAATCCTAAACCTTTGAAATTCCACTTTGATGATTTAGACTTCCAGTTAGCTAAGATGCTCATAAATCAATACACATCAAATCTTCTCAGAAGAGCATCCTGGGAAAAGTGTCGTCAACTTCCTTTCTCTCCTGAAAGACACTGGGAAGTGTTCAAGGAAGGCATGTCGAGTGATGCCATAGAAGGAGAGCCAAGCCACTTAGGAGTAAATTCTATCTTCTCCCCTTCTATGCCTACAGTAAATGTCTCTAAACCCATCTCTAAACCCATCCTTGACCCCAATGAATCTTTTTATGCTCTTTCTACTAAACTTCATAATGACCCTAGAAATCCATCAGGACACCCTGATGAGGACACCACGAGTACATCTACACCAGCAGCACCTCAGGCGCCTCCAGTTACTCCTCCACCGCGCGGCGCCTCTGAGATTGATCATCAAGTTGGGCCAATCACTCGGGCCCGTGCAAGAGAATTAAACTTCATCATGCTTTGTTAAGGAACGAAGGCCCAAGAGAATAAGAAGATGGGCCAACAGGGCAGCCCAAGGTGGGGCGCCTAGGGTTTGGAGCCGCAGCCCTTTCTTTGGGCGCGCGCCACCCTCCTGCCGCCGCCCCTTTATTTAGTCGGAGCCTCTTTTGTTTACAACTTGAGTTTTGTTTTACATCTAGCTTTAGCTACTCTCGAACACGCGCCAACTGCTGGCTGTCTCGTGTAGTTCAGAACTCCACCTTCGAGTAATATTAGGATTGCTCGCGTCTTTTTTCTTGTTCGTTCTTCGATTGCGTGCAGGAATTGATCTTCGTGATCAGGCTGATCTCGCAACGGCGAGGTTGGTAACCATTGGGAGTTGGTTCAGCGATTGCATTGGCGCTTCGGGTTCGCTCGTCGTAGTCGGATCGTGAGGGTCTACTTCCACCAAATCGAAATTATCTCCACTCACCGAAAGGTTGGGCACTCCCCCTCTATCAAGTGGTATCAGGTTTCCAGGTTGATCGGTGAGTTTTATCTAGTGTTTTTTTTCCCTTCCTACAGTCCACGAAACCCAAAACAAAATTTTTTTTTTCACGTTAAGATCCTTGTCCCAGCAACCGTTTAGCCTCGCACATTCTTTCAATAATCTGTGTTGAATTTGTGTGCTTACTCGTTCAATTGTTGCTGGTCACTTGTGTTTAATCCCTTGTTTTTCTTTTTGTTCTCCTAACCCTAGTTTCGCCGCCGCCGTTCCGCTGTTCGCACACCGAACCCCTCGCGCGAATACCCGCCTTGGTCGCGACCACACCACCCGCGCCGCCGCATACCACCCCTCCGATCGCCCCTTCCCTGTCCAAAACAAAGATAGAAAGAAATAAAAAAAAAGGAAAGTGCAAAAAAAAACAAAAAAAGGAAACAGGAAGAAGGAAGGTGATCCGGTTTGGTTCGGTGGAAAGTTTCCTTGCGCGCGCCGTGAACCCCCTGGGTCGCGACCCTCCAGGGCCACTCTGCACCCCACGCATACATTGCCCTCCCTTGTTCATCTCCCTATCTCGCCTTACTCTCTCTCTCTCTCGAGAGAGAGAGAGTATCTTCTTTTTACCGGAATACCCCTGTACTTTCGGAAAAAGTGTGTGCCGTCTTTTGCTGTTTGAGATCCTCTGTGTTCATATTATCAGTTTTTGAGGACTCTTGAAAAAAAAACAGATCCCAAAAAATCAAGAATTTGCATTTTTAGCCGCACCCTCTCCCTCTTTGCCACCTCCTTTGTTTCCCACTTGTTTCCAGCAGCGTTGTTTCGTGTTTTGTGATGTTATTCCCATGGAAGCATGCTCTCTATTACTTGGGCGACCTTGGCAATATGATACTGATAGCTTGCATCATGGTCGTTCAAATCACTATTCTTTCATGTTTAAGGGTCAGAAAATAATTATACATCCAATGACACGAGAACAAATTCTTAAAGATGATCTTGCTAGAGCTGCTAAAACTGCTCAACAACTTGAACCATCGACCTCTGTTAATTCTGAAATCAAGTTGAATGCTCCTGTTTTGCTTGCTACACGTACTGATTTCGATGAGTTATGCGATGCTCCTTTGCCATGCTATGCCCTTATATGCTCTAGTGTGCTCGTTTCACTTGATGATGCACCATCTTTGGATATTCCCCCTGCGGTTGCTAACATGTTGCGAGGGAGTACGCTGATGTCTTTCCAAAAGATTTGCCACCGGGACTCCCTCCACTTCGTGGCATTGAGCACCAGATTGACCTCATTCCCGGCGCCTGACTTCCGAACCGACCGTACCGTACAAATCCGGATGAGACGAAGGAAATACAAATGGCAGTGCGGGCGTTGCTTGACAAGGGTTATATTCATGAGTCTCTTAGCCCCTGCTCCGTTCTGTGTTACTTGTTCCAAAGAAAGATGGATCATGACGTATGTGTGTAGATTGTCATGCTATTAATAACATTACCATTGCTACGGATACCCTATACCACGCCTTGAAGATATGCTAGATGAGCTGAGTGGTGCCATTCTTTTCACTAAGATAGATTTGCGTAGTGGCTACCATCAGATTCGCATGAAATTAGGTGATGAATGGAAAACGGCTTTCAAAACAAAATTTGGGTTATATGAATGGTTGGTTATGCCATTTGGTTTGACAAATGCTCCCAAAGACATTTATGCGTTTGATGAATGAAGTTCTGAGGCCCTTCATAGGACTGTTTGTAGTTGTCTATTTTGATGACATCCTCATTTACAGCAAGTCTATGGAAGAGCATTTAGAACATTTGCGTGCTGTTTTTGATGCATTGCGTGCAGCCCATTTATTTGCTAACATCGAAAAATGCATGTTTTGCACACAACGTGTTTCGTTTCTTGGCTATGTTGTTACTCCACAGGGCATTGAGGTGGATAGCAGCAAGATCGATGCCATTCGGGCGTGGCCTACACCAACAACGGTCACACAAATTCGAAGCTTTCTTGGCCTTGCAGGTTTCTACCGCAGGTTTGTTCGTGATTTTAGCTCCATTGCAGCGCCTCTACATGAGCTTACAAAGAAGGATGTTCCCTTTGCTTGAAGTGATTCGCAAGAGGTTGCGTTCAGCACCTTGAAAGATAAGTTAACTAATGCTCCTCTCTTGCGGTTGCCTAATTTTACTAAAGTGTTTGAGCTGGAATGCGATGCTAGCGGTATTGGTCTAGGTGCTGTTTTGTTACAAGAAGGAAAGCCGGTTGCTTATTTTAGCGAGAAATTAAGTGGTGCTAGCTTGAATTATTCTACTTATGATAAGGAGCTTTATGCTTTAGTTCGCACTTTGCATACTTGGCAAAGACTACCTTTGGCATCGCGAGTTTATAATTCATTCGATCATGAGGCTTTAAAACATATTCGTACCCAAACAAACCTGAACCGTCGTCATGCTAAATGGGTAGAATTCATTGAGTCTTTCCCTTACATTATTAAACACAAGAGCGGGAAGGAAAATGTTATTGCTGATCGTTGTCTCGTCGCTATACCATCTTTGTCCGCGAGTTAGATTTTAAAATCTTTGGCTTGCAAACCGTGAAGGATCAATATGTGGATGATGCTGATTTTAAAGATGCTTTCGCCCATTGTCGTCATGGCAAACCATGGGGCAAATTTCACATACAGGACGGATTCCTGTTTCGCGCTAACAAGCTGTATGTTCCAAAGAAGCTCGGTTCATCGTTTGTTATTACGGGGAAGCGCATGGAGGCGGTCTCATGGGGCATTTTGGCGTCTACAAAACGCATGAGGTGCTGGCTGCCCACTTCTTTTGGCCCCGGATGCTTGGCGCGATGTTGAGCGCCTTGTTGCACGCTGCGTTACTTGCCGAAAAGCTAAGTCACGATTGAACAACCATGGTCTCGTACATGCCTTTGCCCATTCCTACTTCCCCTTGGCTTGATATTTCTATGGACTTTGTTTTGGGATTACCTCGAACTAAGAAGGGGAGGGACAATATTTTTGTGGTTGTTGATCGTTTCTCCAAAATGGCTCATTTCATACCTTGTCATAAGACCGATGATGCTAGCAATATTGCTGAATTGTTTTTTCGCGAGATTATTCGTTTGCATGGTATTCCAAATACTATAGTCTCGATCGTGATTCTAAGTTTCTCAGCCATTTTTTGGAGATCATTGTGGAATAAAATGGGAACTAAATTGCTGTTTAGCACAACTTGTCACCCTCAAACCGATGGACAAACCGAGGTGGTGAATCGAACTTTGTCAACCATGCTTAGGGCTGTTTTAGATAAACACTTGAAACGTTGGGAAGATTGCTTGCCTCATGTTGAGTTTGCTTATAATCATGCAACGCATTCTTCTACAAAGATGTGTCCCTTTCAGGTTGTTTATGGTTATATTCCTCGGGCGCCTATTGATTTGTTTTGCGCTTGATGCTGAGGGACGCCCCACACATAGATGCCGCTGCACATGTTGATCAAATGATTAGCTTGCATGAGCAGACTCAACAAAACATTGCTGCTGCTAATGCTAAATATCGGGTTGCGGGTAGTAAAGGGAGAAAACAAGTTACTTTTGAACCGGGTGATCTGGTTTGGTTGCATTTGAGAAAGGATCGTTTTTCTGCTTTACGTCGTTCTAAATTGATGCCACGTGCTTTGGTCCTTTTAAAGTGCTAACCAAGATTAATGATAATGCTTATATCCTTGACCTGCCTGCGGAGTTTGGTGTTTCCACGAGTTTTAATGTTGCAGATTTGAAACCATATGCGGGCGAAGATGAGGAGTTGCCGTCGAGGACGACTTCAGTTCAAGAAGGGGAGGATGATGAGGACACCACGAGTACATCTACACCAGCAGCACCTCAGGCGCCTCCAATTACTCCTCCACCGCAGGCGCCTACAGTTGATCATCAAGTTGGGCCAATCACTCGGGCCCGTGCAAGAGAATTAAACTTCATCATGCTGTTAAGGAACGAAGGCCCAGCAGAATAAGAAGATGGGCCAACAGGGCAGCCCAAGGTGGGGCGCCTAGGGTTTGGAGCCGCAGCCCTTTCTTTGGGCGCGCGCCATCCTCCTGCCGCCGCCCCTTTATTTAGTCGGAGCCTCTTTTGTTTACAACTTGAGTTTTGTTTTACATCTAGCTTTAGCTACTCTCGAACACGCGCCAACCTGCGCTGTCTCGTGTAGTTCAGAACTCCACCTTCGAGTAATATTAGGATTGCTCGCGTCTTTTTCTTGTTCGTTCTTCGATTGCGTGCAGGAATTGATCTTCGTGATCAGGCTGATCTCGCACCGGTGAGGTTGGTAACCATTGGGAGTTGGTTCAGCGATTGCATTGGCGCTTCGGGTTCGCTCATCGTAGTCGGATCGTGAGGGTCTACTTCCACCAAATCGAAATTATCTCCACTCACCGAAAGGTCGGGCACTCCCCCTCTATCACACCCCCAGAATAAGAGTCATGAAGATAATAGGAATAACCAAGAAGAGCAATGATAATAGCAGGAATGTATAGAACATACTAGAAATACATATGAATTGTAAAAGAATGGATGGAAGAGGATGAAGCTTTAGCACTAGCATCTAAACTTGGTTTAAATTCAAATGGTGAGCTTAAATCAATTTCTTTAATAAACAGAACCCACTCAAGTTTAGAGAAAGCTTTAGATGAGACCCACCATGGAGACATCGATTCATGGGAAATCCTAGAAAATAAAACATCCAATAAATGTCATATGCAAAAAATAATAGAGACAAACTTGTTGTCTAAAGACATCCATGAAGAAACACCCTTGGAGTTTGAAAAGGGAGATCACATCGATGAGCATGGGAATTATCTCATTAACACTTCATCGAATCCATGCTCATATGAGAAATCTCTTGGATCAATTAGTCTCTATAACATTACCCTACACGAGATTTTCAACCCCCTCATTCTACCTGTTCATAAAATCATTGAAAGGGTGGTTATAGATGTATATGTTTATCATAAATATTGTAGATCTCGTTGTAATCTTGATATAGGTGCACAAAGACTAATGTTCTAAAGGAAGCCCCTTCACCAACTAGATAATTAGAAGGTTTCCCAAGAACAACTTTGTGTCCCAAAATAACCACTCTTAAAAAATGAATTGAGCTTGCACCTTTAACATAGAAATATAATTGTCAAAATATTCCTTTGGATATTTTTGTCACTAACCATTTCAGGTTTGAAGTGAGGAAATAACTAATGGCAGTGCCAGGTATGACCAACCGATTATAATACAAATTAATCCATCCAAACTTAATTTTGCTTTGCAAAATCCAGCTTGGGGAGATGGCCTTATTTAGAAAATCTTATGTTGCTAATATTGGTTGTCTCTACCTTTATTCAATTTGTTGACCATGCTCTTTTATCTCTGTTTTTGAATAAACAATCTCTATAAGTGCTTTCATATTACCTTTGTCTGCTATAGTAAGATTTGGTTTGGAAGTAGTGTACATACTTTCAAAGGCGTTTTGAATTAAGTGTGGTGCTTAGGTTAAATAGCCTTCCTTAACCAAAATTAGATATGGAGTTTAGCTTGGTTATTGAACTAGAAATTATTGTAGTAGACATTGGATATTTTTGTGGGGCTAACCCCTGCAGGAAACTTTTAAAATTAATTTAGGTAAGTCATGAGATAAATTCGAACTAGAGATGAGAAAGGGCACATGCTGAACTTTAATAACTTTGTAGAAGAAGACACAGCTCATTCATCATGAATAAAAGAACTGTGAGCATTAATGATTCATTCACTTTATCTTCTACTACAAGTTACTTTACCTCAAGCCATGCCTATATAAAATAGGATCTATGCTAAAACAATATCAATACTTTCTTTTCATTAGCATAGATAGAACAAAATAAAATATCGGACAAGCAACCTGTGTGCAAAAGTTGTATACTCCTTCGGATATGTGTTGTCCACAAATCTATTGCAGGCATAATAATGACTGGAGTGAAAAAGAATCAAAAGAAAGATTAAAGAAGTAAAAGATGGCAAAAGAATAAGTGCAACAGAGGAGACAAGATGTCCATGAACAACTCAAGATGCAAGAGAAAGGACCACTAGTCATTTACCCTTCATCACTTAGTGTCGTCACGCTCTAATAATGAAGGTAATATCCTAAGGTAAGTGGTCACTGCTCTCCTCTTGATCTTTGTGCACACATAAATGCAGACACAAACATGTTAGAGTTACAATGAAAATCGATTAACCAAATTAACTCAACATGCTTTGTTCTTTAAAATTATTCATGGCACCGTTCTCTTAATCTCAGTCTTAACTAAACAAGCTAAAATATTATATTCGATCTTGAGAAGATGATAGTCATACTTATTTGAAGATTTATATAAAGATAGACAATCCTTCTATTGGTTAAGCAATTTCATTCTTTTTTCTACCATGTGAACTTAAACGCAACAGTCAATGCTTAATCTTTTGATCTTACCACTCATGTCATAAATAAACAATTTATGTAACACTAACTTTATCTTGTTTAATGTGCCTAAGGATGGAGAAAAATAAATAAAGAAATAGATTTGGTTCTGTTGGTGTTTTTCCACCAGCAGAGCCCATGCACTTGATCTCTACCTTAGTTTTGCAAACAGGACAACATGTCGAGCAAAATTTATTAATTCTACAGGTGAAAGTTCTGTGAACATGCACACTGAGTAAGATACTGCCAGCTACTATTAAAGCTCCATTTCAACCTGCTGGCTAAACCAAAGAACAAAAGTGACATCATCATCACTAGAGGTATGCAACCATCAAGACCTCCATCTCTAATATAGAGAGATAACAAGAGTGAAAGAAGAAGTCCTGTCGATAAACTTTAAAGTTCGCACCCTTGCCATGAGGTAATATGGTAGTTATCCAATTAATTAGTATTCCTATCTACATTAATAAATTTACTTTAACATATTCATCTTCATAAATATTAAAAAAAAATAATAAAAAAAAAAATCTTTATTGCTTCATTTATTGCATCATAAAATATTAAAAGCCCCACGTGAATAAACTTATGGTAACCCTGTTGGAATATTTACTGTGGTGGCATAAAAAAAATAATAGCTCTTGTATTTACTTTCTTGCATTATGAAAAGCATAAGCCCCATAAGAATAATATTCTCTATGGTGGCATAAAAAAATAAAATAAATACAACTACATATCATGCACACATATTTAATTTCTATATAATTAAACTAGAAAATCCTAAAAAAAAATCAACTCATAAGAATAATCAATTACTTATTGGCTGATCGCTAACCTCTTATTAAATTCGAGCCTTGAGTTTTGGTTTTCTTGTTGGAGTGTACTTATGCGAGAAACAACATTATGACAAGGAGAGAGTCTATTAGTGGCACCTACCGGGAGCGGCTTTGGTTAGCTCACTCTAAAGATCATCAACACCAAGTATTGCAAACATCTAGCTTGGGGGAGGAGCATCCCCTAGTTATCAGGTAACTATACCTAGGCGATTATCGAGTCTATTTTATATAGTCATAAAAATACCAAAAATATATGAGCACATGAAGGTCCATGTCTTTAGAGTCTTGTGAGTTCAATAAAAAATAAATAGATGAATAATAAATTAAAATTAAAAACAAAATACTTACTATGTATTAAGGTGTGATCATAGAGTGTGTCTAGTTAGTAAGAGTCAAATAAAAACTGGAGAACATTAAAATTTTGTCTTGAAAATGATGAATAGTTGCTCTACCGTAATTCCTTTCAAGTGCCTAGTTTTTAACCATGAATTCTTCTGAGTTTTTGACATGACTACTTTGATATAAGAATTTACTCTGAACATGAAATTTGTGGAGGCATATGCTTGAGCTAAGTCTAGGTAATTGATTGATATGATACATGAAGGTCTAAGCTGCTATTTATCTTATTCCTAGCATTACTAAGTTCTGGAGATTTATTTTGAAAACCCAAAATCTTACATGATGAGCTCTTGTATGATAAAGTTTGAATTCCTACCAAAGCCATATAATACATTTAGAGTTAGAAAAAACTTTGCGCATTCATGTTGCTTACTTTACATTGAGTTTAGTCAACCTTTGTTGTATACCTTATGAGAGCCTTGTCATGCTTTTAAAATCAAGATCACTTACGCACTCCACCCACATATGCATTACTCCTACTCTAGGATGTAAGCGCAGTCATTTCCACTTTCATCTAGATCCACCTGAAAAATGTTTTTCTCTTACACTAGGAGTAAACACCCAAAAATATACCTTATTGGACAGCCCCCATTTAATTGCTCTAAGTTCCTATCATTATCTCTCTAATTATTTATATTCAAAGGATGCATGTGGCTATGCAAAAGTAAGAAAAAAAAGAGAAAGTTATTAGGAAAAAAAAGAGGAGTTAAAAAAATTGGACAAGTGTCCAAGCAATTAAAACAATAGGTACTTAGATGCTCGCCTCTCTGAAAAAAAGAAAGAAAGAAAAGAAAAAAGAAAAAAGAAGAAGAATGAAGATAGCCCATGTTTTCCTGCGAAAGTTCTAAGTCCAAGAGAGAGAGAGAGAGATTCATTTTCAAAGAGCAAAAGTAGAATTAGGATTAGCCACCATATATTCACCTATCCATCATATTCCATACACATACACATCTTGGTTTGATTGTATGACTTGACTCTCTATGGATCCATCGTCTGATTTTACAATATATGCATCGCAAGTATGTTCATCCTTGTTTATGCCACTCCTATGAACTCCACTATAAATGCTTAGTTGTAGGAAGGCATGACATTATTAATGCCTCAGTGAGATCCATAAATACTATATATTAAGAGACTTGAGGGTGTCATAAAATCATGCTCTGAGTTTTATTTTGAAAACTTACAAAACTCTAGAATATTGGTACTGTGAAGAATTTGAGACATAGTGCTTGACTTGATTGTTCTATCATTTGATTGCTCAAGACTCATGCATAAGCTGTAAAGCCTTATGGTTAAAGGTGAAATGGGTAAGTTTGAAAGTTAGAGCAGTTTTGTCTAAATCGGAGGAAAATTTCTGTTTGAAAACAAGTGTACTTAAAAGAAATAAAAGCATAGCAGCAACTCCTGATCCAAGTTTATTAGTAATTAGACCTAGGTTGTTTGCCAAGGGACTGGCAAAAGGTAAGCTTGGGGGAGTTGTTGATGGTGGATAACGTCAATATTTATTAGAACTTTAGACATGAAAGGATACAAGAATACACACTAGTATAGGGTTTTAACTGACAATTTCCACGAGTTTTGCATATTCTATATTTTTCAGGGATTATTTTAGAAAAGCATAAAAGAGGGATTAGAGTGCATAATTATCACGAAACTGATCCGCATCGAAAATTATCGTCATTAGACTCAGGAAGGGTCTAGAAGACACCCGAAGCAGCGCCGGTCGGCGCCCTACGTCAACATCTGGCCGCCGCCTTCTGGAGTCTTCCTCCCACGCTTCCTTGGCACCAAAGCAAAGCATTCCTACGTCGATCTAAGGTCGGTTTGATCCGACGGTGCACACAACATGAAGACGCGGATCGATGACGTGGCGGTTCCTTGCCCCCTACTCCACCTCGGCCTATATAATGACGCCCCAAGGCCCCTCCTAGAGGCATTCTACACCCCGGTGCTTCATATTCTCTACATAATTAGGGTTAGGGTCCCTCTAGTTGATCTAGTTCGAGTTCATCTAGTTCTAATTCATCTAGATGTAGCAATTAGGAGAGACTAGTTCTTCTAGATCTAGTCTTGTTTAGAGATTAGAGAGATAGAGTGAGGAGTAGAGATTCTGGAGGAGTTCCGGCCTGTCGGTGCTTCTTCGTGGCTGTATTCTTCTGGATTCAGCTCCCTCGCCCGGAGCTGCGTTCTGAGGTACTTTTGTATTCAACACTCCGATTCAAGTAAGCATTTGTTCTTGTTTGTTCTTAAGTTTACAACTCATATTGAGTGCTTTGGTCTTGGTCATTACTTGATTGAAGTAGTATTTCATAGTGTAGGCGTGGTGCCTAGGCTAGGTTTACTTGTGTATGTCCCCTGATTAGCCGGATAGTGGTAGCTCGCGAAGGTGACTTTATAGCTTCGTTGAATCCTCTGTAGTCCACTTCCCGTTGATAGGATTGATAGGCTTATAGATGCTTGGTAGGAGACAACTCTGATTTCTGCTCTTATTCAGGTTACTTGCCTAGTTAGAACGGTATTATACAAAGCTTACCGGTTGTTGGAGCTAGAGTTCAATAGCTATTTCCTCTTTCTTGATATTATCTAGCCTAATTGTTGGGTTAAGTCTATAGACTTTGTCATCATCACAACTGTTCCCCATGGATACGATATTTAAAACCTCCTGGGTAAAATGTGACACCGGTATGATATATCCGTAAACTTTGGCGGATAATCTTACTTAAATCTTATTTAATGGAGTGCAGTTAATTTATACCAACAGTTGCACCTCATGGGGGTGTCTCGACCCATGACTATGGTGCCGTGTTGGAACCGGGGGTCGCCTGTGGTTCGCGACCACATGAGTTCGACCAGGATGCCCACTGGTACCGTAGTCGGTGCTCCTAGACCACCATAACCTGTGATTGTTAACTTCTCTCAGGTACACCTCAAATGGAAGCTTTTCCTTAAACCTATGATGAGTGATGATCGACGATCTCAGAATAGCATCTAAACTCGGAGTCTCCTATGGAACACCACCATAAGGAAATACTATTGGGTCCTCAAAACCCGAAGTCTCCTGTGGGGTGTGACCACGAGGAATTATTACCAAGCATGTGCTTATGCTAAAATCAATGATCATGATTCATCATAGCCTTACCATTAAGGTGTTTCTTTTCCTAACACCTTACCAAAACCTTAAGAGAACACAATCATTTCATGATCTTGATTGTGAACTCAAACCCAAAACCACCACCAGCTACCTTGTGAAAGAGTTCAAGCAAAAACTGCTTGACACATTTCCTTTCCATTACTTAACCCAATGCTTAAATCTCGGGATGAGATTTCTTTAAGGAGAATGTGATGTAACACCCCTGGTGTTACGCTAACTAAAACTTGTCATGTCATCATATGCATTGCAGAGCACTCATGAATAGATAACTATGACATGTGATAATTAAAATGGATTTACAATTCTAGTTGTTTGAGCCCTAGATTGAGGCTTGTTTATGAGTATGTTAACCACTTTTCTTAGAAACCTAGATGTTAAACAGGGTTATAAAATTTCCAACATAAAACCAACCTTGGTGTGATCAAGTGCTTGGCTAACATGCTTCTAAATATTAACCATGTTTTCCAAGTCTTAAATGGGAAAGAAAGTCTGAATTTTGAATCCTTGTCCTTCTCTTAACTCCAGTGGTTAAGTGTGGGATAAGAATTGCCATTTTCAACTTTGAGGAGCTAACCATAATCAATTCTATAAATAAAACTTGACCGACTTTGGTTTAGTCTCAAAATACAAAGTTTGCACCTTGAAAGTATGCCACTAGTTGGGTTTAAACATTACTAAGTAATTACTAAAAAGTTTATTAAAAAGTGCTTAATAATGTTAACCTAGCTTAATGATTTTAAATAGGGTTTAATATGTTACTAGTTATGCTAATGATAAAACAAAGTGTTAATCATGTGGTTTGTTTTTCTCTATGTATAGCATGCCTTGGTAGCTTAAGATAAGTGCTAATCATGCTTTGTCTCAAGTGTTAATGATTTTGTTAATCACCTAAGCAACTTAGAAAGTAATTAGGGTTTTCTAAAGGTGGTTAACCCCAAAACCTATCTTGTATATGATTAAGTGTTATGTTGATATAATAAGCATGCTTTGAGGTGTTAAGCATATGTTAGCCTAAGTATTCCATGACATGTTTAATAATTCTTTCATGATTAAATGCTAGACCTTGATTTGTTAACAGTAACATGAAATGCTACCATGCAATTTGTTTTACCTTAAGTGCTCTTTGACATGTTTAATTATCATGAGTGTAGCATAATGATCTTTTAATTAAGCTTGATACGCATGTTAATTAATCTAGGTTAAAACCCTAATCTCTGAGCTCAAATTATACAATTATGGCATAATCATGAAATGGTGTGAAGAGTTTGCAAAATGGAGTTTGAGGGAGGAGTTTCAAAAGTCAGATTTCAAATTTGAATTCAAATTCCAAAACCCTAATTTCAAACCCCTTTTTACTCTCTTTTCCATATTTCAAAATCCAGCAAGAATTTGGGGATGGTCCCAAAAGCAAAGTTGTAGATCATGAAATTCTGAGCAACTTCTATTTTGGGAGTTTTTCAAGTTGCTATGTAAATTTGAGAGTAAATTGGAGGATTCAGGGAAGGGGGTATGCTGCTACAGTACCTGGACCAATCAGAACAGGGCAGCTCCTGCTTGCCGACGGCCGCCGCCCTCCAGCCTCGCCTCCGCGTGTGTGGACATGCTGCGGCACTGCATGGCGAGCTCAAGCTGCTGCTGGCACACTCCTGCTCGCCCATATCCCATTCCAAGCGACGTGCTGCCGTCATCTTCCTCTTTCTCTGCTTTGCACCGCCGCCGAGCAACCTCCACCCACCGCCCAAATTCGCGCAGCACGCTCCACCATCACTCCGGCCACCTTGCCACCAGCTTCGCCAACCCATAGCTCTTCCCTAGAGCCTGCTATTGTGAGCTCTAGCCACTGGAGAAGCCGCTGCACCGTCTTCTTCTTCGCGGCCGCCGCCCCGAGCAGCCGTCGAACCTGCTCGCCCATAGCAAGCCACTCCAGAACACCTCGCGCTGAGCCAAAGCACGCCCTAGCTCCACCTTGAGCTAGTGAACCCCGTAGCCTAGCTATCTCCATCTCTGCTACACCAAGCACGCCGGAACGCCATCTTGCCGCCAGTACGCGCTCTGGTGCTCCGCCGCCTCGCTCCGCCTCGCTCGCGGTCAGCCACCTCAAGCTCGTCTCCGGCCAAACCAACCCTGCCAACAAGCTCACCTGGTGTCGCTGATGCTTACCGAGCCATCCGTTTCATCTCCACCGCAGCCGCCTTGCCAGAATGCCGCTACGCCATGGTAGAGCACTGCCGAGCTCCACTTTCACTGCGGCCAGCCACCTCTGGAGCTCCTCCATTCCAACAGACACCACCGGTGAGTTCGCCATGCCCTCCTGGTGCTCACCGCCCCACCAACTTGATCCCAACTGCTGTGGTTCCGCCAAAACGCGAGCTCGCCGCTGTGGAACGCCACCACACCCGCTTCTGTCGTGACCATCCTCCTCTGCCTCGCCCCCGGCCTAAGCAGCACAAGCAAAGGGTTGCATTGAGCCCCTTGAAGCTGCACCGTCCCGCATTGTGGCCGATTGGAGCCGCAGTAAGCATCTCGCCATCGTGCCGCCTTACCCAGCGCCGCCCGCACCATGGCCGCTGTTGTGCCTTCCCCGTGCTCTAATCCGGCCGCCCGGTTCCACGGTGAGGTGCGCAAGCCCGTGGGGGTCACGTTGGGGGACTTTCCCCAAGCACCGGCGACCTCATCGGCGGTGAGTTCTGCCGCCGCCGACCCACCGGCCGGGGCGCGGTCAAGGCCGGCCGAAGCGCAGGTTGACCCCCCCCCCCCGTCTCGGTGAGAGAGAGAGTAGGGTGGGGGTGAGAGAGAAAATGGATTTAATCCATTTTTGATTTTCCAAAAAAGGTGAAAAGGCTGAGTTCATGTTTATTTCATAATTAAATAATTAGAGCTCAGAAAAATATGAATTAAGTTTCTATATTTTCCTCATGATGTGTAGTTTCATGCAAAAATATGTGTTTGCCATGTTAATTACTTTTGTAATGCTTAATAATTGTCTCTTTTAATTAATAAATATATGGCCTACGATTTTTATAGGCTGTTTTATGTATCGAAAAATCATGAAAATTTTGGAGTAAGCTTTGCATGTTAAATGCTATTTTGAGCAAGTTTGCTTTTATAATTAATTCCTAACCTTGTTTAATGACTGTAAAAATGGTTATTTAACTAACTAATTAATTAGTTTCCTAGTTAATTGTTGAGTGTTATGTCGTTTTGGTTGAAGACCTTGGATCAGCAAAACCTCCCTGATCCAAGGCATGATCATGTTGAGTCTACATATAATGTTGCTCACACGCTTAATAAATAATCAAATTGCTTAAGAAGCTAGTGACATGCTTCACTTAGTCTTGGTTCCCTTTTGGCATTATTTGAAGACTATGAATCACTTCACATCTTGCTGATTCATGGCTTGATTGTGTTATGTTAGTAGTGGTCATTATCACATGTGTAATATAATGCTAATCATGGCCACGTAATAAGTAGTTAATAATTAGTTAATTGATTAACCTGGGCAAGTAAACTCACTTAGTGTTGAGTGCTTTTGGAATTGGTTGAAGACCATGCACCATTGTCACCCTAAATGGTCCATGGCTTGATCATGCTTTGCTAATGATGATCATGATCACATGTACAATTAATAATTAATTAGTTAATTAATCAAGGTTAGTATTTCATTTAAGTGTTAAATGCTCTTAAAAGATTTGTTGAAGTCCATGGGATGCTTCACCCTAGCTTTCCATGGCAATGACAAGTTGTATTCAAGTTAATTATACAAATAGGTTTGTTATCTATCCTGTGTGTTGCTGATGTAATTTTCTTTTGGCTTGTGACCTCCATGATATGGTAGTTAAGTATGTTCCTTGCTAACTTTGACTGATGCTGCTAACATTGGTTCTTGATCTATGTAATTAGTCTTGCTTGTTTAATCTAGTTATTAGTTATAACTCAAGTAGTAACTTTAGTTGCACTTGTGTAGCTTGTAAGTCATACCTTAGTGTCTCACTAGGTGATCAATAAAATTGGTTAATAATCTTGATAGTTGACCTTAATCACTCTAGTGTTGTGTGACTTTGGCTTTGAGTGATGACCCTGGGTCATTAACCCTAATGACCCTCAGCACTGAGTCGATTGCTTGCGTTAGTGTATCCAACATCGCTGCAACTTGTCAGAAGAGTCATGGGACTCTCACTGGCAAGACCATCACCCTTGCGGTGGAGGCATGCAGATCTTACAAGGGAACCCCGTCATCATTAGTTCGAGGGGTGGTATGCAGATCTTCGTCACTCTCCCAATAGTAGTCCATGGAGTGTCTTGATATAGATCTTTGTTAAGACCTTGTTACCACCACCTCGTAAGGAGGAGTTGTTTACACCGTTTAACATCAATGCATTTCCATCGCATGTTCATATTACATTCCATGCATTACATGATCATGTGTTACCCTCGTGTAGTTGAGGGGTCCGAAGAAGTTGCTGTTGATCCGGCCCCTGTCGTTGTTGATGTCGACCTGTTTGGAGTGAGCTCCGACCCTGTTGTTCTTCGCCAGGGCCCGAGTTCTTTGTCAACCAGGCAAGCACCGGATGCATCTAAACCCTTCCTTGCGTTTTACAAAGCTTTAATAACTTTATGTTTATATGATGATGCATTAAGTGAATAGGAGTTTAGTGATATCCTATATTGATGCATTTACCTTCCTTGCTATTGTTATATCATCCATGATACCTGTTTTATTTACAAATGCTTAGTGATGCTTAGCCATGCTTACTAAAGATAGGCTTTCAAAGTAAATGTTTCAAAGGTGATAATGATCGATGGCTCTGATGCTATGGGAAAGAGGAATGAAATTGAGACCGACGGGACACGGCTTTGTTTGTGGTGGAAGCCAATTGGGATGCCCAGTCGTGCTTGTCCCGTTGGAGTCAGTTAAGGACCGTCCGATGTTGGCCCTTGGATAAATTTGTTAGTACTAATCACATGCTCTGGAAGTAAGCTCCGCTGGGCCGATCTATGTCGAGAACAGACAACCGTGCACTGGGAGTGGAGAGATGGCGGGAGTAGCGTGTACCCACCCTATGGGTAAACCGTCTTGGACGGCGTAGGGCGGTGGTGTACTGTGCTCTCGGGTGGCAAAGGGCCTGGTCTAGGCATAGAGAATCCGAGTGTTGGGTTGACATATGGGGGTTAGAGTCCCGCATATGTCGTGTGGTTAGGAATCCCCAGCTGGGTATAAAAGCGGTTCGAATTGTCGTTGTTTCTCAAACCCCTGTTGCAGGTGAACCGCATGAGCAAGTGTGCTATGGCCCTTGCTGGATGACAGTTGTTGAAGTGTCCGATGAGGAGTAGGTTGGTTAGCCTTTGGGCAGGGCACTTTCGTTGTTTGGCTTGTAATATGTTACTTAATGATACTCCACTAGGTTTGTATTAACTTAAGCACTGGTTTGTATGAGTTTGAGAAACAACATATGTAAATTATGGTTATGTAAGTCTTCCGCTACTCTGTTGTATTTTGTATAAAACTGTTGTAATACTGCAATGTCTCAGCAAGAATGCAATCTTGGTTGTTCGTGGTTTCATCGGGCATTCACCCGACAGGACGTTTTAAGTTATGTGGTACACAAGCATAGCCGTCGGAGGTCTTTGGGACAATGACAGGTGCTTGTGGGCCATATAATTTAGAAGGTTCTGCCACATTCCCTAGGAGGGGTCTGGCCCTATATTTATAGTCCGGTGGGATGCATGACAGCCGTTTGATCAAACCGACTTAAGGTACGGTGGATATTAACCCTCAAAGGCGGTGGAGGAAGCTTTCAGAAAGGCGTAGGAGGATCTTTTGGGGGGAGGCCGCCCGGCCCCATCCCTCAGGCCGGTCGGCCCCACCATGTGGGCCCCACGCCTCCGCTTCGTTCTGGTGTTTTCTAGAATGTTCTGGAGTCCAATGTGCGGGTTTTCGTTGGCGTCAAGTTTCGTCAATCTGTTTGATAATTAGGCCCTTCTCCGTGGTTTTCTGGAACAATCCCTAGAAAATAATAATTCACTAAAACTCGTAGAATTTGTTTGATAAAACCCTAGACTTCTCTATTTGCAAGTGGATTGATTATTTATCTTGTTTATTGCACTATTAAATGTTGACGCTATCCACCGTCAACATATATCAAGTACTACAAAATCTACAGGAACGAAAAAGTTATGGATTTTGACCAGAATATTTTCTGCGATTTCTGCAGGATACGGACCGACTAGTCGGCTAGTTGCAGACACATCGAAGTTGGCATGAGCATAGAATAGTTGAGCTTGTCGAAGACCGTCTTGGGCATAACGCTAACGCTTGTCCCAAGATCACATAAGGCATTCTCGAATATTTGGTTTCCTATTGAACAATCTATAGTGGGGCACCCTGGATCCTTCTTCTTGGCAGAAGAAGAACTCAGAATTTGCTTCGCTACACTCCTCTATTAGCTTGACGACTTCAATAGAAGGTAGTAGTTCCATATTGTTGAGGATGGTTCAAAGATATTTCACGTATGTAGATACCTGCATGGCATCTAACATAGGATGTTGATATATAATTTCTGAATTACCTCTACAAACTTACCGAATTGATCATCAATTTTAACTCTTCTCCTTCTGCGTGGAAACGGTAGGATAGTAGTGTCATGAAAGTATTGAGTTAATTCTTGTTCTTGTGGTTCAACTAGTGGTGAAGGTGGTTCAACTTCTTTTTCTCTGTTGTCCTTCTCGACTTCTTCTTCTACCTGCACTAAATGTGATGGTCTACCGTCCCTTTTGGGTAAGGTGAATCACGTGTAGACTTACCTCCTCTAGTTGATATTCCTCTTACTTGCTCATGGTTAGTAGCAGATAGAGTAGAAGCTAAATGTGTAATTTGTGATTCTATCTTTTTATTAAATATTATCTGATCTTTAACAGCTGAAGAGAAATTATCTAACTTCGAGTTAATCCTTCTAACATTTTATCATTAAAAGTAAGTTTCTTATAAATACTTTTATTAATTCTAGCTTGTTCTAATATTAATTCTCTTAAGGGTGGTTGTCTTTGATTTGAAAAATTATAATTACCTTGGTACTTACCTTGATTAGTTGTCCGAGGTTGACTCCACCCTTGCTTCTTGATGATTTGTACTAATATCTTCTGGGGAATTTGCAAATTCAATTCCTAAATATTCTCCACGTTGATTCTAAGAATTGAATGCATCTTGAATAGCTTTACAATCCCTTTTGTAATTATCCCTTTGCTCCAACCAGTTCAACAGTACATCCATCTTGGTTGACAATGTGTACACTTCTTCTGAAACTTCTTTATTCTTATGGCATGTCTGAGTGTTGTATGTCCAATTCTGATTTTCTGCTATCTTTGCCATAATATCTTTAGCTTTTTCGGGGGTGAGTGACATAAATGATCCTTTAGTAGTGGCATCCAGTTGCTCACATGACCTTTGAGTTAGTCTGTGATAAAATGTTTGCATGAGCAACCATTTTTCCATTCTATGATGTGGGCAGTTTGATATGTACTCTTGAAAATGCTCCCAAGCTTCTAGAATATTTTCACCTTTCTGCTCACAAAATTCTAAAATCTTTCCTCGTAAGATATTGGTTCTGCTTATTGGGAAAAACTTCTCTATGAAAGCTTTTAAACATTCTTCCCATGTCTTGACTTGATTTTTATTCTGATAAAACCATTGCTTTGCCTTTCCCTCCAGTGAGAATGGAAATAAATGAAGTAGCACGACGTCTTGAGGAATGCCCTGAATGTCAATGGTGTTGCCAATCTTCAAAAAATTCTATAGATGGGCCCTTGCATCTTCATCCTTCTTTCCACTAAATGTGATAGCTTGCCCCATTTTGATGAGGCTTGGCTTGATCTCATAGTTATGTTCTCCAAAGTTAAAAGTTGGACCAACGTGAATATTCTCAATGCTTGGTGTAGAGAATTTATGCAGAGTTTTCTCAGCCATGGCTTCTCAAAATAATATAAGACCCTTCTTCCTATGGTTGTTCCTGATTGATAAGAATTAAAGTACTACAACCAATCCTACACTTACCCTATAAAATATCTAAACATAAATAAAACAGGTTAAGTCTACTAAAACAGAAGGCTATGGTCTATCTATAGGTATTTATATCTATAGTTATTTTTATGCTTTTCTATATAATAATTCCTATGAAAAATTCTCTTATATGAAATTCTAGAAAAAATATCCCGACGAATAAAATCAATGAATCTCTATAAATTATCCTAATAAATAAAATTGCCATCCCCGCAACGGCGCTAGAAATGCTTGTTGGTAATTTTAATATCACTTCACGTTAAGTTGTCATCCCTAACATGATGCCAAAAACCAAGGGTAAAATAATCTACACGCAATGACTCTGAAAATAATACTATAGAATATATCCGCAAGCGTACAGATAATTCTCCTATTGTAGCACTTCACCTAGTAAGTATTTCGAGTATCGTTGATTTGTTTTATGCCAAAAGGATAAATAGACATTCTATTCATTAGGAATAGTAACTATGGGGATTAACAAGATAATGAACTCTAATGATAAAGGTGCAGACCTATGATAGCCAATTACTCTAATGCTTTAGCAATAATAAGTCAATAATAATATGATAAATGATAACTGAGTAAATGAGATAAATGGTATTCCGGAGATAGAATATAGAGACTCACTAATGTAGTATGACAATCTCGAGATTCGGCTAAAGTAAAGGAAACCTATATAATTACTAAATACAAAGTCTACAAAGATACGCCATATTGCACATTTTCATCTATAATAGAACCAACTCAGAAAATATCATAAGGAGCATCATCTAATGAGGATATTAAGACACAAGAGTCACCTCCTTCGAGACCGCGCTCTGCTAGTCCTACGTACGGGGGGTAGACTACAGAGGAACCAATGCAGCTGTCACCTGCACGGACTACCACACGACCCGGCACGTCAGGGTGCCTCCGAAGGTACGCAATATATCTAGACACCATGTCTACATAATACATACCACCTAACTCACTCGAGTATTGAATTAGGCGCTTTTACGATCATATGACAATAATTATCATCAATCACAACTATATCAAATATGCAACTAGAATAAACTAAGAACTGAATAAGTAGCAATTTATTAAAATAGAGCAAAGTCATAATGAGATACAAGATAAAATTACCGATCTCCAGACGAACAGATCTGGAATCCCGAGTGTAGCGTCCAACTCTACTTGAACCTTGCTAGACGCCTAAACTAAGAACTTGAAGAACTAGAGCTCTACTTCTAATCTCTGGAAACCCTAACTTCTGTCTACTCTTGACAAATGAAGGAGGAGGAACTGGTTCTCTTCAGGAGGGGGGTCTGCCACTTTATTTATAGCTCGGTGGGATGAACATGCGCCGTTGGATCACACCGACTTAACCATGGGCTGAGATGACTCCTCAGAGGCGGTGGAGGAAACTTCTAGAAGATGGCGACTAGAAACCCTAATAGGGGGCTGGCCGGCGCAGGGGTGGGGCCGGCCGGCCCCACCTGGCGGCATCTGCGGGTCGTGTTGCTTCAGGTGTCTTCTAGATCCTTCCCACGTCCTGATAGCGATAGTTGCCTTTGTGATTAAGTTTCATGATAATTATGCACTCTAATCCCTCTTTTAAGCTCTTCTGAATAATTCTCTAAAAAACAGACAATTCACCAAAACTCATGGAATTTATCAGTAATAACCCCCTATGCTTCTATTATTGGTCCTTTCCATGTAATAGTTGACGGTATAAAATTGGTACTTAATGATCGTCAACATGCTTCCAGTATGACAGGTACTTGAAGAAACATGATTTTTCTTAAAAGGCAAGCGGACGGCTGCCCTTGCTTCTTCATCGTCCTTTGTATCATCATCTCACTTTCTTTTCCTCGTCTTTTTTGGTACTATCTTCTACTTTTTTCTTCTTTCCGAACTCGACCGCCATATCCTTGACCATGCCAAACATCTTTTCTCCCCAACTCGTCTGTTCTGGCTCATCAAGTTGTGGCTCATTATTATTGTCGAAGTACTTGTTCATCTCGCGTTTTCTGTACCCATGGCCCTTGGGAAGCCATCGTCTGTGCCTCATGTACACCATCTTGTTGGATCCCTTAAGGTAAGTGTAGCAGGTACCGTCAATGCAAACTACACAACCTGACTTACCTTTGATCTAGCCCGACAATGAAAAAAGCCTAGGGTAATCGGTTACGGTAACAAAGATGATGGCTTTTAGAGTGAACGTCTTCTTTCGGTACGCATCCATCATCTTGAGCCCCACTTCCCAAAGTATCTTCATGTCCTCCATAAACGGCTCCAGAAAGACATCAATATCATCGCCTGGTTGCTTAGGCCCAGAAATGATCATGGTTAGTAAAAGATATCGACGCTTCTGACATAGATACGGAGGCAGGTTGTAGATGGTGAGGATGACAGCCATGTGCTTTGTGGGTGCTTGCTTTCGGTCGCCGAACGGTTCATCCCATCTCTACTCAGTGTGAACCTAACGTTCCTTGCCTTGTCACCAAACTCCTTCGGGAACATGGCGTCGAAACGCTTCCACTGCTTTGCATCGGACGGGTGTCACAACTGGCCATCATTCTTCTTGCGTTCTTCTGATGCATGCCATGTCATGAGCTTCGCATCCTCTGGGTTCCTGAATAGCGCATGCAGCCGATCGATCATGGGTAGGTACAACACTGATAGTGCAGGACTTTTTCTCTGCATGTAACCCTCTTCTTCCTGATCCTCAGTTGATGGGATATGCTTCATGGTTGTCTTCTTCTTCTTCTGCCCTCTCTTGGTGGGTCACTTGGCAATCGTGTCCACATGACAGCCGACATTCCTCTTGTACTGACTCGCGCCGTAGTGTGGACAGCTCTCCAGTTTCTCATACTTGCCCCGATATAGGATACAGTGGTTTGCGCAAGCATGAAACTTTTTAAGCTTCATCGCCACTGGACGGATCAACTTCTTTGCTTGATAGGTATTGGTGGGGACTTTGTTACCCTCTGGGAACATATCGGCGAGGATACGTAGCAGGTTGTTGAAGCTAGTGTCGGACCAGCCATGGCGAGCCTTCAGCATCAGTAACTGAAGGTTGAAACGCAACACCATCCAGTGCTTTGGACACTCCTTGTACAGCGGATCAATTGCCACCTGCTTCATTTCTTTGAAATTCTCTAGCCACTTTGGATCCCCAAACAGAACATTGTCTTCGTCCATACGATTAGCAAGATTCTCAAATACCTCCGCATCTTCAGGCGCCAATGCATTAACATCAACATGCTCACCATCATCCCCACCACCATCATTAATTGCCATGTTGTCAAGAATATTAGCAATGCTTATGAATTCCTAATTTGCACCCTCGCTGCCCGCTGCTGTTGATGACGGAGGCGGTTGTTGTTCGCCATCATTCACCGGTGCGGGCACCTCTGAGGTCATCGACGAGGTCCCCTCAGATGCACCGGTGGGAGTCGGATCTGCTTCGTCATGATGCTTCCAAACAGTGTAATCCTTGACGAAGCCATGATGGATCAAGTGAGATTGCACCATGTTATCTTCCTGGAGAAGGTTGTTCTTGCAGCTATTACACGGACAAATGCTGCGCTCCCGACCCAAGCTCAGACAATGCTTCTTCACTGCGGCAACAAACTTTTTGACATGGCCAAGGAAAGACAAATCGGCCAGCTGCGGTGTCCCTCTTTACCAAATCCAAGGGCAAAACCTCCCTCCTCTAAAATGGCCAAGTTTTGGGTTTTGAGGTCAAAAACCCAAAAAATGGAGAAGGAGCCACGGGGAAGAAGAAGCTGGGCTGCTGGTTATATAGCGGATATTAACCGAGGCGGGCAGCATTAAACAAACGCCTCTGTTAATGCTTCATTAACAAAGGCGGCACTGTTAAGTCAACCGCCTCCGTTAATCAATTAAAGGAGGCGGTTGTCTCGGGCCGTCCACCTCGGTTAATTCACCGTTAACAGAGGCGGTTGCTTTACTCTGACCGCCTCCGTTAATCCATTAACTGAGGTGGTTGCTGGCCGGCAGCCTAGCCTCGGGCGAGCTCCATTAACCGAGGTGGGCAGATTGCCCAACCACCTCTGAGCCCTATTTTCAAGTGCTTCCTAAAAGATTTTGTGTAGTAGTGTTTATAGTGGTTGCCAAGGCCCTCTGGTGCCATTATTGCTATGACTCCTTTAAGACGCGTTTGGTGGCGTTTAACGGGTCCATTAAACAGTCGTCCTTTGTTGGTTGCACGTTGCTGCATGACTGGCTACACCCGTTGCATGGGAACAATATGCTTATGTAGGTTTTGAAGCTCTTTGGGGATCGGAGGCAATCGGGACTTGCTTCCTGCTAAAACATCTGAATCACCCGATTGTTTCGATCGGGCAGCTTCGCAGAAGAAATACTGTGGTGTTTGTGGGGACAGTTGACTGTTACCGCTGAATGTAGTGGTAGCCAGTCATGTTAGTCTAGCATTTGCCGATGGCGTGATCAGACATGGATATTGTAAATATCTTGTGTGGTTTTTCTAGCTCTTTAGAGCTTGTTTTAATTTTGTTTTTCAGCTAGTCAGAGGATCAGCATGCTTTCTAACGCCTAAGCCTTTGTGTCCTTGCTTTCAAAGTATTTCGGCCACTTAGGCTTTTGATATCTTCGTTCCCTCGGTTTGTCGGGAGATCGAAGTATTTTGGCCACTTAGGCTTTTGATATCTTCGTCCCCTCGGTTTGTCGAGGGATCAAAGTGCTTTAGCCACTTAGGCTTTGGATATCATCATCCCCTTGGTTTCTCGGGGGATCAAAGTGCTTTAGCCACTTAGGCTTTTGATATCTTCATCCCCTCGGTTGGTCAGGGGATCAAAGTGCTTTAGCCACTTAGGCTTTTGATATCTTCGTCCCCTCGGTTTGTCGGGGGATCGAAGTGCTTTAGCCACTTAGGCTTTTGATGCCTTCGTCCCCTCGGTTTGTCGGGGGATCAAAGTGCTTTAGCCTATTAGGCTTTTGATATCTTCGTCCCCTCGATTTGTCGTGGGATCGAAGTGCTTTAGCCACTTAGGCTTTTGATGCCTTCGTCCCCTCGGTTTGTCGGGGGATCAAAGTGCCTTGGCCTCTTAGACTTTTGATATCTTCGTCCCCTTAGTTTATCGGGGGATCAAAGTGCTTTAGCCTCTCAGGCTTTTGATATCTTCGTCCCCTCAGTTTGTCGGGGGATCGAAGTGCTTTAGCCACTTGAGCTTGTGATGCCTTCGTCCCCTCGGTTTGTTGGGGGATCAAAGTGCTTTAGCCTCTTAGGCTTTTGATATCTTCGTCCCCTTGGTTTGTTGGGGGATCAAAGTGCTTTAGCCACTTAGGCTTTTGATGCCTTCGTCCCCTCGGTTTGTCAGGGGATTGAAGTGCTTTAGCCTCTTAGGCTTTTGATATCTTGGTCCCCTCAGTTTGTCAGGGGTTCGAAGTGCTTTAGCCTCTTAGGCTTTTGATATCTTGGTCCCCTCGGTTTGTTGGGGGATTGAAGTGCTTTAGACATTTAGGCTTTTGATGCCTTCGTCCCCTCAGTTTGTCGGGGGATCGAAGTGCTTTAGCCATTTAAGCTTTTGAGAAGATGCAAGGTCCTAGCATTTGTGTTGTGCGCGAGGACCTTGTATCCTTACCTGTTGTCATAGCAACGACGATGATCAGGCTAGGGTTTCGCCCTAGGCTGTTTTTGGCATGTTACACTCTTATGCGATCTTGGGGTCGATTATCGGTTCTTTGATTAAATGTTACATTGCGCGGCCTTGTTAAAAAACCTCACTCCCTTCTTGTGAGGAAAAAGAGCGCTCGCAGAGACCAGATACATGAATGCTGAAAGTGAAAAAGGAGAAAAAATTGAGATTACAAACTCGCTAGCTACAGGTAGAAGCGCCGCATGTTGTCGGCATTCCATGTGTGCGTCGTCTCAATCCCTTCATCATTGAGGAGGTGAAAAGTGCATTGACCGACCTGTTTTGCTACGATGAACGGCCCATACCACTTTGGGACTGAAGCTTTCCCTGTTTGTCGGGGTGACGAATGAGAACGAGATCTCCCGGTGCGATATCCTTTCGAAGCACCTTCTTGTCTCTCCAAGGTCTTGTTTCTTTATGGTACTTGTCGAGGTTGTTTGCTGTGATGAGTTAGGTGTTTTTGATTGCTTCCAATTGCAGCATACACTCGTTCTGTGCTTCAGGTGGAAAGTGTACCCAAAACAATTCCAGCTTAAGCTCTTTAGGAGTGATAGCCTCATCGCCGAATAAGAGGTGAAACGGTGTAAACCCTGTCGCTCTTGACTTTGAAATGTTGTGACCCCAAACTGATACTGTCATTTCGGTTGCCCACTTTCCCTTAGCTGCGTCGAACGGTGACTTGGAGATTGCCATGAATATCAAGCCATTCGCGCGGGTGATTGACTGACGCGAATGTGAGCTTGATGCCGAGTTCAGAACAAAAATTGTGATAGTCCGTGGAGTTGAATTGCTTGCCATTGTCGACAGTGATGTAGGCTGGAGTGCCAAACCTACAGATGATTCTTTGCCAGGTGAAGTTTTTGAGTGATCTAGATGTAATCTTTGCAAGCGGCTTGGCTTCAATCCATTTGAAGAAGTATTCAAGTTCTACGGCCGCGAAGTGTAGATTTCCAGGTGTTGTTGGTAAGGGGCCGACGATGTCAATTCCCCACCGCTGCAGTGGCCAACTTGGAAGTATGCCTTTCATTGGTGCCGAGGGTGTTTATTGCTTTTTGGCAAACATTTGACAACCAAGACACGTCTTCACCAGTTGCTTTGCGTCCTCGGCTACGGTTGGCCAATAGAACCCTTGCCGCATTGCTCTGTGTGCTATCTTGTGCGCTCCTCTATGGGCTCTGCGTGATCCAGAGTGAATATCTTCTAGCAAGTTCTTTCCCTGCTCTCTACTGATGCATTTTAGCAATGGGGCGGCGACTCCACTCCGATATAGTTCACCTGAGATGATTGAAAATTGCTTCGTCCTCACCCTCATTCTCTCGTCCGCATGTTTTGTAGGTGGTTCGTATGTGCCTGACAGGTTTGCGAAGATTTCGGCGCGCTAATCTTCTCCTTGAACAGCATGCACCGTTGCTAGGTTATCTTCATCGTCGCTAATTGCCTTAGCTGTTAACTTTTGGAAGAAAACATCCGGTGGTAGCTGGTGTCCCTGCGCTGTGGCCTTTGCCAGCTGATCAGCTTTGACGTTGTTGCTTCTCGGGATGTGTTTTAGGGTGAAGCCTATGAAGTGCTCCTCCATTCGCCGCACAGCTGCCAGGTACTTTGATAGAACAGGCTCCTTTGTGGCGTAATCTTTCTCGACGTGTCCTACAATGACCTATGAGTCTGATAGAATCTTGCATCTTCTAATCCCTAATGCTCTCAGCTTCCGTAACCCGAGAAGAATGGCTTCGTATTCGGCGATGTTGTTGGTTGCCGCAAATTCTAACCTTGCTGCATATCTTAGCTTTGGACCTGTTGGTGGTGTTAAGACTGCTGTGATTCTAGCGCCGGAATTGCCCCATGCGCCATCACAGGATATTGTCCATTCTGGTTCATCGAATTGAGTGGTGGTGTCGAAAGCCGCCGGTGTCCAATCTGCGATGAAGTCCACTATCACCTGAGATTTGATCTCCGACCTGTGTTCAAAGTCAATGACGAATTCATTTAGTTCTGTGGCCTACTTCGCTATCTCCCCACTGCTTCTGGGTTTCGGAATAATGCATCCAATGGTTGGGCCGAGAGCACTTTGATCCTGTGCGCTTGGAAGTAAGGCTTTAGTTTTCGTGAAGCCATTATGATCGTGTATGCGATTTTCTCCAACTCGGAATAATTAATCTTTGCGCCTGCCAGGGCCTCTGAGACGAAGTATTTAGGAATCTATCTCATCTTGTTGTCCTCTTCTTTTTCTTCAACCAGTACTGCGCTGACTGCTGACGGCGCCGCGGCGATGTATAAGAGCAACACTGCTTTGGGCGACGGTCTTGAGAGCGTTGTGAGCTTAGTGAGGTATGCTTTTAGTTCATTGAATGCCTTCTGCTGTTCGACTCCCCATTCGAATAGACTTGAGTTCTTGAGGGTTCGGAAGAAAGGTAACCCTTTTTTGGCTGATCTGGCGACAAACCTGTTGAGCGTGGCCAGCTTTCTAGCCAACTGCTATACTTGCCTTCTGGTTCTCGGTGGTTGCATGTTTGTTATTGCATTGATCTTTTTGGGATTCTCTTCTATTCCTCTAGCTGAGACAAGGCATCCAAGCATTTTTCACTTCGGACTCCGAATATGCACTTGTTTGGGTTCAGTCTGAGGCCACTGCTTTTGATGTTGCTGAAGGTTTCTTTGAGTTCTACTATGTGATCTTCCTTGCGTTTGCTCGCAATCACAATGTCATCCACGTAGGCGACGAGGTTTCACCCTTTTTCTTTGCCGAATACGGCATCAGTCATTCTCGAGAAGGTTGATCCCCCGAATTCTGTGACCCTTCAGGCATACGGTGAAAACAATACGTTTCTCTAGGAGTGATGAAGCTTGTTTTCTCTTTGTCATCAGGGTTTAACCATATTTAGTGATATCCTGAGAAACAGTCAAGCAGGCTCATCATTTGGCATCCTGCCGCTATGTCGACCAGTGTGTCTATTCTCGACAAAAGGTATGGGTCCTTCAGACAACTCTTGTTAAGGTCAGTGAAGTCTACACACATTCTCCATTTTCCTTCTTGACCATGACTATATTTGCCAACCATTCTGGGTACTGGACCAGTCTTATGACTCATGTGTCAAGAAGCCTTTGAACGTCACCCTTTGCTGCCTCACCCCTTTCGTCGGACATCTTCCTCAGCCTTTGCTTTCATGGCATTGCGTTTTTGTCGACGTTGAGGTTGTGTTGTGCCAAGTCGCGGCTTACTCCTTGGAGGTCCTTGGCTGACTAGGCGAAGACATCTTCATTCTCCTTCAAAAAGCTTAGGAGGGTGCTGGACTCGTGTTCATCGAGATCGGCTCCTAGCTTTACCTTCTTTTCTGGATTCTCTTGCCGAAGTGGTACCTCGATCGATTTCTCGACGGGTCTTGGCTTTGTGGTGTCTATCTCCTTATTTTCCTCATCATCCTCTATCTTCTTGGTCACCTCATTGATGACACTGTACCCTAGGGTAGGCTTTCCTTCAATGCGCCTTGCAGCTAGCTGGTCGCCATGAACTATGATGGTGCCGAACGGTGAGGGCATTTTCATGTAGAGGTAGCTTTATTTGATAATGTCTTCAAATTTGTTGGTTACCCCTCTTCCGAAGATGGCTGTGTATGGGTAGTCGATGTTCACAATGTTGAACATTATTGCCTCTGTTCTAACCCTTTCGCCTTCGGCCAAAGACACTGGGATTGTCTTCTTGCCTATCGCATCAACCTTCTTGCCACCGAAGCCAAAAAGTGGATTTCCTGCCGATTCTGCGAATCTTGGGTCAAGCCCCATGGCTTCGAAAGGCTTGATAAACAAGATGTCGGCCGAGCTTCCGGTGTCAAGAAGTATGTTGTGCAAAGTGAAACCGTTCACATTTGCGTTTATGATGAAAGCATCAGTGTGCGGATAGTCACGTAGTTGGAAATCTGATTCATCGAAAGTGATGGGCATCTAGGACCATGCTAGCCTATTCAACGGGAGACACAGGGTGACCGTGAGGACCCTTCTCTCATAATCCCACCTCTTTTTTGCTTGTGTGCTCCTGGTTGGACCCTCCTGTGATAGGGAAAATGTGGCCTCTTGTCGGTAAAATGTTGTTGACTGCTTGGTGCTCTTGGCCTAGCTCTTGCGGAATCTGACTATGGTTCTGCTGGATTGATGGTTGTTGTTCCTGCTGGTGGTTAGATGAAACCAAGCTGATTGCGACGGGTGCAGGAACGTTGGTTGCTGGGCATAGGGTTGGTGTGGCCATGCGAATGTGGGCTGAAGAAATCCCTGTACTGGTGAGGCTGAAGCCATGGGATAGTAGCTTGCATTGTAGATTTGGTTTTCAGGCTTGGTGTTGTGGAAAATATGTTTTGGTGCTTCGCTTGCTCGAGAAGCATCGTCCTTCTCTTTGATTTCTTTTGCCATTCTTGAGTACTTGCACTCTCTGGTGACATGTGCTGCGTTTTCGCCACAAATGAAGCAATAGGGTACTCTCTGGGGGCGATCTCCACGACCTCGACCATCTCGACCCCCGCGAGATCCTCTACCGCCTTTTCCTCGGGAGGGATTGTCGTACCTTCTGTACTGCGGTTCTTCATCTTGGCGTCGAGGTTCGGGATCAGAATTGGTGGGTTCCTCCTGCAGATTGTTGATTGTGCGAAATGGTCTGACGTTTCTCTGATTGTTGGGGAAGTGCTGCGGTTGTTGCGGTGCTTTGCCAGCTTGATTTGTGCTTTTGCAAGATGCCTTTCTTCTTCTGAAATCTACTTCTGACTTGGCATACTGGTTCATGATGGTGAAGAGTTCAAAGACTGTGTTGGGTGGGGATCGTGCTAGGTATGCCGCGCACTGGCCTGTGGCGAGTCCCTCCGTTGCTGCTGCTATTACTGCTGCTTCCGGGACATTGGGTGCCTGCGCTTTCACTTGGATGAAGCGTTTGATATAATCGGCGCGTGGTTCGTCGTCTCACTGGACATAGTTGATGAGATCTCGCGTTGTTTTTGTTTCTGGTTGGTAACCTTGAAAGGTTGCTAAGATCTCTCTCTTTAGTTGGTCCCAAGACCTGATTGACATTGGCTTCAAAGTGATGTACCACTCATGGGCTACTCCTTCGGCTGCTAATATGAAGGATTTCATGAGGGCTTGAACATCACCCTCCGCCGAGATTACCATAGTTTCATAGCTTGCTAAGAATTTCTTGGGGTTGGATTGGCCGTCGTACGGTGGTAAGTGCGGTTTGTAATTCGGTTGCCAAGGGTATTGCTGCAGCTCTTGTGATAGTGGAGATGTTTCGTCGAGAGGAATGAGGCTCGCTCCTGTTCTCAGGCGGAAAGGTGATGATCCCCTTCGCGGTATACTTGACGTCCTTGTTGTTCCGCGGATCTTCAACTTCCTGGGCCAACGCCCTCCGTGTCTCCTCGGCTTGTTTGAGCATGTCCCGTAATCGAACAATGCGCTCTTTTTTGGCTTGCTGATCAGCAAGTCACTGTCTTTTGTCGTGCAACCTTTTGATCTCCTGTTCGTACTCTTCTAGTTTCTTGAGGCATGTGGCTTGTTCGTTTATCTTAGCGACATCATCGTCATCGGCAACGTCCTCGAGCTGGACGTCGAGCTGCTCTTCGAGAGCACTGGCCGGTAGCATTGACAGGGCTGGAGAAAGAACACCGGATCCCTGCGGGACTGCTGCCGTCGCGACCTCGGTCATCTCGGCTGTTTTCGACGTTCCGCCGCCATCAATATCTGTTTCGCCGTGGCTGCGGCCTTCCTCGGAGGCATGGAAAGTTTGAGCAACAACCACGGTGGCTCCAATGTTGGTTTAGGCCAACAGGTTTGCACTTTGTACAACGGAACACTATGGAACTCACAAAGGAAAGCTGAACTGCATTAACGTGTTCGCTTGATGTCGGCTGACACCAACATATTCGCTTGATACAAAGGCCAGGTGGCGAATGATACAAGTAACTTCGACTTCTAGGAGGCAGGCTGAAACGCTCTGGACCAACCCAAAAATCCCCGTTGGTCGCTCACCCTTCCGGTTCTATTTATAGGGTAAGCGGCGTACAAGATCTCGAAAATAGCCCTAGGGTTTCCGCCAAGAGTTACTGCTTCGGCCTTGTATTGCCAAGAGTAACTCTGTACTTTGCCCCTCCAGCCTTCCTCAGATATCACCTCCCTCAGATGGCGCTGGTCAGGCTCCACCACCGCCTGAGGCCCCTGAGAGTGGGCCCGCCTTTCCTGCAGCAAGAGACAACGTTGAGGCGAGAGACAAAAATTCCTGCAGCAAGAGACAACATTGAGGCGAGAGACGAAAATGTCCCGGGGCACTCGTCCGTTCTCGGGTTCATCCGTCCCGAGTTATTCATCCGTTGGCCATGGTGAAAATGCCCTCATCACAAATGCTTCCACCGACCGCTGTTCGGCGAATTCAGTTTCGTAGCGGGATTCACCCGGACAGACGCTCCGCACTCGCCGATTTTTAGTGCTTTCGCCTTGGTGAAATTGCATCCGCCTAGCTCCTTAACGAGCGCCGAAAGGCGAGAGCCATCGTCCATTGATGCACAACATTCGCTTGCGCCCGACCTATTTCACTTCTTCACCTCGTCCCTGTGATGGCACCGTGTGGGGGAGCTGAGAAGGTTGGGCCTCCCCAACAACCAATCTCCGAGCTTGCTACAACAATGCCCATAAGCCTCCAAGCCGTCTAGGAGGTGGTAACCTCCAAGAATAATAAGCACCACCGGCTTGCAACTCAATCACCTAGTGCGACACCTTGCAACCTCTCAATGCAACGCACTAGCGATCAATAACTCACTTTTGGATGTAATCACTACAAGCTCTAGTGAGTTAGAGGGCTCTCAGCACCACCAAGCAAGGACAAAAAGTCCCCAAGCCGGCCACCACTTCTATTTATAGCCCCAAGGGCCAAAGAGTCGTTGCCAACTTTCCTCATCCCACACGAGGGCATCAGACGCTCAGATGTAGGGCCATCGGACACACGTCCCGCATCCGACGCATGCCGCGATGCCATGTGTCGCTCTCTCTTCAAACTAACCATTGTGCGCCAATGGTCAGCTCGCGCACACCACTCGTCGGACGCGCAGACGGCAACCAACGGACGCACAGGGCAAGCTTTGGACGCAGTCTAGAGAGCTCCACAAACCTTCACCAACGCATCGAACGCGTCCGGCGCATGGGCATCGGACGCTCCTCAGAGTCAGGTCCTCCTACTGCAACTCAATGCCACTAGCACTGCTGCTCACTGCTTTACGTCGGACGCTCCAACGCAGAAGCATCGAACATGCAGATGCACACAAGCCAGCACGAGCATACCGCCAACACTTCATCGGACGCTGGTCAGCGTCCGACAGTGCTGTCGCTAGCGTCTGATGAGTGTTTCTCAGCGGGAAACACTCCGATGACTTCGCCTCCATTTCCGGCCTCCGGCACAATGGAAAATGAGCACTTTATTTCCACGAAAACGCCGAATCCCGCCTTGCAAGCTTGGTGGGAGGGAGAGAAGATCCTAAACCCCTCTCTACCCAGCAAACTCCATCCCCTTTGCTAATGTTCCAACACCATCAAGCGTACATCACCATGTGCATATGTGTTAGCATTTTCACAAACATTTTTGAAAGTTTTTCACTCCTCATATCGCCACTCGATCCTAGCAACATGATTCAAAGTTAGATCACTCAAGTGGCACTAGATGACCGATATGCAAATAAGTTTGCCCCTCTTGATAGTATGACCATCTATCCTAAACTCGGTCATCATCTTCTCTACACACCTATGACCCGTGAAGTGAAAACGCCCTAAGTTATATCTTTGTCTTGCACTTTCTACTCCATCTCCTCCAATGCCGATGCAACACATGCACCAACATCCATATGAATGATATGATCTATTTCATGTCATCACATGGCCTTTGGTCCATTGATCTTGACCTCACTTGCTCTTCACCATCACTTCGGTCTTCGGCACCAGGTCTTTGCTCAAGCCTCTTGACACTCAGTACCAATGGCTTCAAAGCCTCCAACTTGCCCTTCACCATCATGATCGGTCCATCAAGCCTTGTCTCGATCTTCACCTCTAGCCACATGACTCTGTCATGTATCATGCATTAAGCTCCTTCATAATCACATGTGTGAGCCTTGCAACAATCATACCACCTCCATGGCAAAGTTGCTCACACACATGTACCTATGGACTAAATCTCTACATATCTCATATAAACACAATAAGTCCACCTAGGTTGTCACTCAATTACCAAAACTAAACAAGGACCTTTCAATCTCCCCTTTTTGGTAATTGATGACAACTCTACAAAGATATGGAAATTAAGCATTTTGGGATTTTATGCTACTTATCCAATATTTAAGCTCTATGTCTATGATTTGGATAAGCAACCATAAAATCAACTTGGTAGTGTTAACTCCCCCTACATGTGTGCTTAAATGGTTTGGTTTCAAGCTTGCACACATGCATAAATGTGAAATTTGTGGGAATGTTAGCACTACTAAGTGATGCTAAAGTATACAAGATAGAGAATAAACCTTTGTAGCGTGTATACCACTTTTTCAACACCCTTAGTATCAATCCTTGCTAGAAACAAGTGAAACTAGATACCACATGAGATCAACATTATAATCAAGGTTCTAGTTACCACTTGCTATACTAAGACTAGGCTCTAGATACCATATGACATAAAATATCATCTTAGTTCTAGCGAGCACTTGCACACAAGCATGTAGGAATGTAAGACAATTGCAATGCAAACAAGCAAATGTAGTGCACAATCAAATGCATCAAATATGTATTCATGAGCTTGCTCCCCCTACTTGTGTGCTTCTCTTTTCTAAGAATTTTGATCCCCTTGCATTCTTCAATCTTGCTCCCCCTTGGTCATGTCCATGTTGTCTCAGAATTTTGATCCCCTTGCATTTTTCAATCTTGCTCCCCCTTGGTCATGTCCACGTCCAACTTCTTGCATTCTTTAATCTTGCTACCTGTTGGCAGTGCTTAGCTCATATCCTATACTGCCAACATTTATACAAAAGAGAGATGAAACACCACCATAACTAGAATATAAGGCTTGTACACTGACAAATTCCATAGTTTTGGTGAGTATACATGTTTTGCAGGTCAACCCTAAAAGAATATCAAGATGGGCCAAAAGAGTACCAAATATCAAAGGATCCGGCCCAAGAATAAAAGCAAAATCCAAGGAAACCCATATCCATCTACACAATTGGGCCGAGCACTACACATAGGAGCAGACTAGGCCCAACCAGCAACTGACCAGAGAAAGGTGGTGGCCAGCAGGGCCGCCCCTAGTGCGGCTGCACCAAGGTGCGCCCGCACCCCCAGCACCGCCTCTCGAGCCCACCTTTCTCTAGCGGTACATTGATGACACCTAGAGGTGGTTTATGATGGTCACCGTGATCAATACCCCTCCAAACCGACCTCCAAGCACTATATAAGAAGACCCTCATGTTCTAGAATTAGAGTATAGTTCTAGTGATATGATCTTGTTAGATGAACTAGGTGCTAGTTTGTGTGATTTAATCATAGAACGTAGGGCTTCTAGTTCATATGCCTTGTTCATGATATGCTTGCTAGTCCATAGTGTTCATATCATGTTCTTAGCATAAAGAACTCTGTTCTTAATCTTTCATATATTTAGATGGTTAGGAATAGAGTTGTGTGAGGGATGGTGGTTCATCGCACAATATCCAAGTTCTTTACTCGTTCGTCCATAGGGTGAGAGACCCGGGGGGACTTAGGTAGTTTCTCTATATGTGGGCATGGTGCTCGGGTATAGGGGAACCGGTGAATGCACTTCATTGTCCACGGTTGAGGTGGTAAGCGGTAGGTGGTGACAGCCCTGTCTGTCTCTTGTAATCCCCCACGTTTGCCTATGGTGTAGGAGTCTAAATTGCCACCCATGCTTGACCGGCAGACCAATGCCTAGTGGTCTCCTGATCTATCGCAAACACAACTTTATCTCTAACTCATGTATTTGTATGACTAACTATATTCTAGACATTAGCTGTATTAGGACCATTGCTCCCGTAGGATATTCTTTCATTCTTTATTCTTTTGTTCTTTATGCTGCCATCGTCTTTCCCCCGCTTGAGAGTCATTTATTTGTGTGTGTCCACTATTACCCTGCTATAAACATTGGTCTATCTTTCATATAAAGTATAGTATTCATGATTATGGTTTTATACTAAAATCTACACTAGCCTTTCTTTGGAAAAATATAAATACGACACCTAGGAATACTCCGGGTTGAAATGCTACAACGGTATTTTCATGCGCTTGTGGATCCATATCCATAACTGCAATGAATTACTGTATCACCACTCTCTCTATTATAGTCAGAAATATAGTTTTGGCACTAGTGTTGAGGAATGTTGAAAGTGCGCCGTATAGCATCTCTAAGGCACTAGCTGCTAAGGCTATAGTCCAAACGTTATTGGGGATATAACTCTCTTGATAGAGGTAAGAATAGTCTTGGTATGCCACGGTGCTCATGCCAGACTATCCTGAAACTATCATTAGAGGTGTATGGCTGGTAGCAATAGAGGGAATAACTGGTGAGGTATAATTTGGTAACATGGCCAGGCCTCAAACCTGGTGATATGATACTAAGGCATACCAACAAGCATTTCTGGCGCCATTGCCGGAGATGGATTCTATCTCTATTCTCTATGATGACGTTAAGAAATGCCAACACCCCACCTCAGGACCGTTATATTTTGGTGCTTGATGTCAAAGGGGGAGAGAGTCGAGTATGTGAGATAGGGGGAGCATGTGAGGGGGAGTCGCTTTTCGATGTGTGATACTCTTGCATACACGTCATGTTTACTTTTGTGCATCGTATGACACTTGCTTTTGCTTGGATATCTGATATATCATGTGTCATGTGGTTTAATTGTGACTTGTGCTCTCGACTCAATATTTCTATATTTCATATGTCATGACACATGTTGATGCTCATTCACTATGCTTTCATATTTTATATTATTTAAATGAGCTTTATGTCTTATACTCGCACTTCATTCATATTCCATTGAGTACTTGTTGGCTTGGGTCATATAAGATTATCTAATCTTTTTGATCTTATTGTCAAAAGCTTATACGAACCAAGCATGTTGAAAACCTCGATTCACTCTCATACTCGAGGTTGCTGTCATCAATCACCAAAAAGGGGGGAGATTGAAAGTATCTAGGCCCCTAGTGGGTTTCGGTGATTAATGACAATATAAGATTATTGTGATAATGTGCGTTTTGCAGAAACCATTAGAGTTAGGTAATGATAATAATGATTGATTGGACGATCAATAGTATTCATGCCCCAATGATTGAAATCGATTTTGGTTTTCAAATGATGGACGACAAGGTTAAGAATGGCTAGTTCCAAGTGTCGAGTAGAGTTGAAGAGACACTAAGAGTAGCTAGGACTTTGTTTTACTTTTGGCCATACTATTAAGGGGGTTTGAATATGTAGCTTGACCTAGACGAGTCTAGTGAGTTAGATGTGATGCACACTTGTTCATTCTAGGCCTAGGCAGCCCTAGAGTTACCCTAAAGATTGGTACAATTGAAGCCACATGAGAAGCTGCGAAAACAGAGGTGAAACGAGCCATTTTAGCTCAACCGGACGCTGGCACATAACTGACCGTGGGTTGCCGGAGTGACCGGACTCTGCCTCTAGCAACTTACCGGACGCTCCGGTGCCACTAGTTCTTGTCGGCAGATTTGACCGAACGCTGGTCAAGAATCGACGGACGCTAGGGTCAAGGCGTCCCCGGTCACTACTCGAGAGGGTCAAAAACGTGCAAAATCTGACCGTGTTGTTCGGTCGGTGTGGGGACGAGGACTCGACACGCATCTGGTTAGGCTGACGTCCAGCAGGTACGTGTAGTTGTTGCCTATTGACCGAACACGTCCGGTCATCACTTAAATAGCCTGAAATACCTCTTCATGTGGAGGTTTGTGTGGGGAATATAAATACTCCCTTACCTCATTCTATTGAGGTCTCTTGCTCATTTTTACTGCTAAAGAACACCTTGTAAGTGCTTTAGAGTGCAAAAGCCCTAGTGAGGTTGAAAAATTTGCTAATCCATTGCTTAGGACGTCATTAGTGGAAAGAGAGTAGCAAGTGTGCATCCACTCATCTCGTTGGGCTAGTCTTGGTCAAGTAAGAGTTCTTGCTTATTACTCTTGGTGATCGGCATCACCTAGATGGCTAGGTGGCGATTGGGAGCATGGTAATCATTCGGTGGTGATTATGGATGGTTCATCTCATCTTGTGAGTAGTTTTGGAGGATTCACCGCGTCGGAGTGACGAAGAATTATCCCGTAGATAGCACTTGATCCTTGCGCGGATCAAGGGGGAGCTACACCCTTGCACAGGTGCTCCAACGAGGACTAGTGGAGAGTGCCGACTCTCCGATACCTCGGAAAAATATCGCTGCGTTCCTCTCCCTCTCTTTACTTTGAGCATTTACTTTTAAGCAATTATTTCATGTCTTTACATTGATAGAATTACCATGCTAGAGTAGAGTTGAAACCTAAGGAGCATAACTTTTTATGTCCTAGAGTCATAGAACATACACTTAGGCACTATGGGACAAATAGGCTAGCGATAGGCTTTTACCATTGCGATAAAATTTAGAAAAGCCCAATTCACCCTCCCCTCTTGGGCATTTTGATCCTTTTAGAGTTGACATGGGTGTTTATATTTTTTAGATTTATTCTATGATTTAACGGCATTGTGATTTCAATAGTAGGCGATGTTCCCGTCTATAGCGACGTGTCTGTGGTGACTTCGTCGATCTTGAGATCTGTCGGCACAATCTTTCCAAGATGCTTATAGGAGTAGGGTTTACGTGTGTGCGTTCGTAGGAATGAGTGTGCATTGTGAGCGTATATGTCCGTACTATGTAACTTGTAAAAAAAATATCATATCGGCAGCAGCAGAAGTAGCAGTAGACTCGTTGGGAGCGGATAAGTGAGACGCTCAAATGTCACTCAAAAGAATCTTAAAAAGATCACCAAATAAAAGCAAACTCCGTCGATCGTTGCAATCACAGTTGAGGGCCATTAGCAGCTTTCTATAAAAGCATGTATATAACTGGTGTCTGGTGCCCGTCATGTCATGCATGTGCAAGTAACTGTGCAGAGTCATCTATGGACGTGGGCAGGGAAGGCCGCCAACCATTGTTGGCGCATGTAGCTGAGGTAGATGCAGAGGACGAAGCTAGTGTCGTTCTTCGGCTACTCATACTTCGGGTCAAACTATTGATCTGCTGCTGCTGCGGCCGGAGGGTTGCTGTTGGCGGCTGCATCCTTGTCGGGCGGTGGCCATTATGAATGGATTACCCATTGCAACAAAAGGATGTGATTGATGATGGGATGCTATCTTGCGTCGCAGCTGATCAATGAAGATCAACGGAGCAACCAATGGAAGGATCGCGGACTACTTAAAATAGCTTAGGTACCAGGCGGAGAGGGCAAATTTATGAAATAAAGATATAAACTAAGCATATGACTACTTAAAAGGGAACGTATTTAGTGCAAACTAATTTTCCGTGAAAACCCGTGCAAACCACGGTAAAAAAGTCATCTAAATTCACCAAAAAATTCACACATATAGATGATATGATGATACACAACCTTGCAAAATATCTTGTCGAAACTCGATTTTATTTGTGAGATATAAAAGTAATAAATTTTAAGCTAAAAAACTGTCCAGATGATTTGATAGAAATTTGTTATTTTTATATCTCACAAACGAAATAGAGTTTAGACAAGATTTTGCAAGGTTGTGTATCATATCATCTACATGTGTGGATTTTTTGGTGAATTTAGATGACTTTTTTATCGTGGTTTGCATAGATTTTCACGGAAACTTAGTTTGCACTAGATACGTTCCCTACTTAAAATAGCTTAGAGATCCAAATATGTAGTTTAAAAGTTGATGAACCTACACTACTTAAAATAGCTTAGATACCAGACGGTGACGGTAAATTTGCACGAAATACAGATATAAATCAGACTGAGCATTCGGTTTTAACCAAAAAAATCGGTGCGGTTTGTTCGGTGGCTGTAAACTTCGGTTCCTAAGAATCAACGACCGATCGGTGTTCTGTACAATCCAAAACCGATGAGTTCGGTGTCGGTTTCATCGGTTCGGTTTCTCGGTTCCACCAAACTAATCAAAGCTTGCAAAAAGAAAAAAAATCAAGAGAGAGAATCCAAGAATCTCAGAATAAAGAACAAATCGAAAGGGAGAATCCAAGACGCACATTTGACCTACACACTGTTGGATGCGTCGGATGCCGCGCACTGCGCACTGCTCGTTCACCGCGCCAGCGTCGCCAGTTTGCCACGCGCGGCCCAGACATGCCGCGCCGTCGCTTGCCTGTGCTGCTCTCTCTGGCTTGCGCCGCGCGGTCCCACTTGGCCGCCCTCGCCACTTGCCTGCACAGCCGCGTGGCCCCGCTCGCCGCTGGCACCAGCGCCGCCGCGGCCTTGTTCTCACTTTGCAAGGATGCTGCTGCCCGCATCCCACGCGGCTTAGGGTCTGGTAGTGGATTAGTCAGTTGTTGGACTTTACGGTTTACTTACTATTGGGCTCTACTTTGTTGGGCCACGTGGGCACTAGGAAGGCCGAAAGGGGCACAGGCGTGGAGGACAGGGCTGCTATCGTTGATGTATCGAACTGAACGAAGGTGCTGCTCGATTTTCGGCTCGATTTGGAGGCACAACTGAGCACCGAGCCGAACACCTAAGTCCATGGATGCAGTAACCGTAGCCGAACCGAAAAACCGAGAAACCAATGTTTCGGTTCTCAATTTTCAAATCGGTTCTCGATTTTCGAATAAAATGTGCCCAGTACAAAGGATATGACTACTTCAAATAGCTTAGAGACCCAAATATATAGTTTAAAAGTTGATAAACCTACACTACTTAGAATAGATTAGATACCAGATGGTGAGAGCAAATTTGCGAAATACGTTTAATACATATATAAACGAAGGATATGACTACTTAATAAAATAGCTTAAAGACCCAAATATGCACTTTAAAAGTTCATGAACCTACGTGACAAGCAAACTTGCAAAATACATATATAAACGAAGGATATGACTACTTAAAATAGCTTAAAGACCCAAATATGCAGTTTAAAGTCCTACGTGACACCACACGTGTACTTTACTCAATATAGTTCCACAGAACCCTTTCCCACGTATGACCAAACTCGTTACTACTAATGGGACTTCGATACCTGCCTATTACGCAACCACAAGATGCATGTAGCAACCAGGATTTTGGATGCAATGTTAGTTTATGTACGAACTGTAACTTGCTGTACAGTGTAAAATTTGCAATACCGTCACAGGTTCGAGCGACTTCCATGAATACCAACTGTAATGTACCCAGCTCCAAGCAACTTCGTTGCGCCTACATGCTGGATCTCTACCGTCAAGAACGTACAGCTTTTGTCTACGCTATTTTACAGGCGGAAGTTATTACAAGCATTCGTGGCGACCTCAGAAAAATCGCTCGTCCCATGCCTGCTAGACGGTGAAGTTTCCAGGTGTAGGGTAGGGGAGGGGTGGTCCTGCTGCCGGCACAGGAGGGCCGAAGTTGAAGGGGTGGTTGAACATGCAAGCTGGCCCATACTTGCAAAAACCATAGCGGCCATAATATGTGCACACAGGTTGATCCTGTAACAAAATAGCAACTTAGGAAGGCAAAAGTAAAATAAACTTAGCCAGAATCATATTTTTAAAACGGTTTGCTAAACTTGGAAGAAGTTAACAGTAGTAACAAATAAATCATTTTTTGCTACAAGCTTAGACATTTCTTTTGTGGAATGCAACTCTTTTGTCTAATCGTCTACTAAAAGCGAATTGTCCTATGAAGGTGATGAGATGTCCCCAAGGAAAATATGAAGGCCATCTGTACTACAGGATTAGTGAATTCCAGTGCAATCAAAGGAGCAGCCTTATCAGGGAATGTAAAACAATTGGATAGGAACTCACAGGTTTGATAGGCAAGCCGATGGGGCTAAGACCTGTTAGAGGTGCAGACTGGCGGGACCTTGGATGGTGAAATCTGCATTTCATCCTGTATTTACAGAAACCACTCTTAATAAAATGCTGGCATTCAGGTTGGCCAGGTCTCTCAGGATACTCATCAGAAGGTGGTGGTTGATGTCCTGGTATATCTGCAGCCTTGTATATCTGGTGATTCATATGGGCAGCTGGAAAATGCGGAAAAGGGACACCAGGCGGGTAATATGGATTCAAAGGTACCTGAAACCAATATTCACACATCAAATAGTTATCCAAGAGAAAGCATCAATATCAAGCATAACAGGAGATTACTAAATGCGTTGAACAGATTATTTCCACTGGGCATCACTATTCTCTTGGCATAAAACTGAGAAATCACAATGGAAGTCAATACGGATAAACAAAGTGGCTGCACCCTTTTGGGTTCAGATAGTATCACTTGGTAGTCGAGCTGAAAAATCTTACACACAGGAATGAAACAGCATAGAAAACTATGTTTAATAATTTTTCTCAAAATAACTTGTGCTTTTTTCCAAGCCAAGCACCCAACGTATTTGAAAGAATAATCATAAAGACCAAGCATGACATCAACTACGGAGTAACTTACACAGTATTTAACTTTAAAGCAGTTCATAAAAAATAGTAAAACTATGTAAACTGACGCAGTTAAAGAGCAACTCAAAAGAACTACAAACACACGCCAGCAAATAAACTAGCATGTTCAGTTCTTAATTTTACCAAAAAGAAAATTAAGACAACAAATACTAATATTGTCGATTCATGGCAAAAGCTAAAGTGAAACACATTATTTTAATGTGTACATTTACCTGATGATACCCACTCCAATCAGGAGATGGATACATTCCTTGAGGTGGAACCATCCCTCCACTGTATGATGGCGCTGGAGCTAGAAAAGGAACATGCTGCTCATTCAATGTTCTCTGGTCAGGCCATATCTGAAGGCTAGGCTGAGAGGATCCTTGGATATTTTGCAGTGGTGTATCCCCATTCTCAGGTTTCAACCCTGGTTCTTTTGAAGATGTGTTAGTAGGATCTGGGTGGTGAAACTTGCAGTTAGTCGCAAATTTGCAGCTCCCAGTGCGCATATAGTATGGGCACTCCTTTTCACCCTGCAACATTAAAATCGGAGCTTATGCCTTGCATAATTCCATACAAACAATGTTATCAAGTCATCGTCAATCCTAGTCGCCATAGGACCGACCAAGTGACTAGTCACAATTAGTCGTTGATCAGGGTAACTAGTCATCCCTGGTCGGTCAAGATGGCAACGGGAATTCCCCATCGGAGGTTGGCTCCTCATCCCGTCCCGTGGGGATGAAAATTCCCCATCCCCGTCCCCCGTTTAAGCTCACGGGGAGATTTTCTCCCCATCCCCGCCCCCCACGCGGGGGAATTAATCCCCCCGGGGATCCCCGTCCCCGCTTCAGTTCAGCACAACAACGTGTTCAGAAATTTACATCCATTCATATGTTTAGAAATTATATCGGTGTAGAAGAAATTTACATCAGAAATTTTAACCAGAACACATCCATCAACACTGAGATCCATTTTAGTGTAGAAGGCAGTCACATCCATGTGCTTGACAGATCCTTGATCTGTAGCTCTATGCAATAGACGAGCTCCAATCGGTAACCAAAAAAGTGGCAAATTTGATTGAAGGAGAAGGCAGTCAAATACCAAACGCATCATTCAAAAGCTTTACCCGTGAGGCCATGAGAAAGCAAGCAGTCAGCGGCGGCTACTAGTACTCCTCCCGGCAAAAATGCATTGCGCCGTCCAGATCCAAACCTCCAGTGAGGCAGCGACCAGCTTTGCCCGGCACAGAATGACGGTGGCGGGTTCAACAGCTACGCAGCCTGCCGTCCTCACTACAGTGCGGCCGTGCGACACGGCCGTGAGCGCCGGATGCATGCGCTGCTCCGGTGTGCTGTGTGCGAGAAGAGAGCAGGTGAAGCAGAGTAGCCAGCGACGAGTGTGCTGGTTGTGGTGTGTGTGCGTGTCTCCGCGACGGCGAGGCACGAGCGACGAGCGGCAAGCAGGCTGCGTGCGAGAGTGCGATGCCCCAAGCCCCTGACACCGAGCGGCGCAGCGAGGATGGGAAATTAGGGTTCGAGATACTTGGATGGCGCTTTATATAGTCGGCCGTTTATTGGGCCTTTACATGGGCCTGGCGCCCAGGCCATCTGCTGACTGCTTCACGGGGCGGGGAGACGGGGATCGGGGTCGGGGACTAACCAACCATCCCCGTCTCCGCCATCCCCGACGGGGACAACTTTCCTACCAATTCCATCCCCATGGGGATCAATTCTTCCCCATTCCCGTCCCCTAATGGAAGAATTCCCCGCGGGGAATCGGGGATCGGGTCCCCGTATCAGGACTAATATACCAAATATATATATATACACTAAGATAATCAAGCATGAAGATCTAGGGCGGTGTCTGCATGTAGGGTTACAAATTGGGCTGATTGAGTAGTTCGAGAGGAAAAACAAATTGGGCTGAAAAACAAGAGCCCAAATGCAGCCCATGTCCTAAGCTCCCAGCAATTCCATTCTGTTTCTGGTCATCCATCCCCTAGTCGTCTGACTAATAATGATTAGTCAACTAGTCAGATGACCAGGAAACTAATCGGTCTAATCAAGTTGTAGCCCATAGTCCAGGATACCATCTAGGACAACTAATCACGATTAATGGACGACTTGATAACACTGCATACAAAGGTAAACTGAATTGATAAGTGCATCTAAAGTTTTCAGTTTCATCTTAATTTGTGCCTGAATGAAGTATCATGATTACACCTAGATATAATTTTTTGCACCTTGCAGTGGTATTCTACTATTGTGAGGACAAAACAAAAATTCAAAGTTTTGTATTTCAGCCAAAATAAGAACAAGATAGCTCAACTAAGTACCCACAATCTCCGCCACAGCTCCAGCACAAAGAATTTTAGAAGCTAAAGGTTTCTTGGAGCCAGAGCTCTGCCAAATAGGCCCTTAATTATACTGAAATGAACAAGTATATAAGCTGCACAAGCAATGGGAGACTTACTGGTCGTAGTGGAAGACCTAGAAAGTTCAGCTCAGCTTTTTCAACCTCTGTTCTCCCTTCTTTGCCCTCACGGTGGAGGTATTTGCAAGCTTTACCGAATTTGCATCCTCCAGGTGTTGAATAATACTGCAAGGAACATGGTGTTATACATCAGACAGGGTGAAGAATAACAAGAACATGAAAGATCTACTCATGCCTTACATTTTACATATAATATACATAAGCATGAGTTCATGCTATGCGTTACTATCAGCTAATACAGTGATACTGGGCACCTATGTTACCCAGATACAGCAGCTAATGGTAGCATTCCGCATGGTTATTAAGGCGTCGCCTTGGTGTCTCAGCGGTTTTTGAACCTAAGCGTCTGGCTCGCCGTGGCATCCGCCTTCCATCACTAGGTGTTGCCTTGGCGGGACTAGGCATCTTTATGGTGCCGTCGTTCTCCGGGCGGACGCCGCACGAGCAAAATCGAAGAGGCAGAGACCGCGCGACCTGAGAAGCACGCAGGCGCAGGAAATAGAAAGGACTGCGCACATGGGAAAAGTTACGCACATGTACAGCTCGTGCGGGGCCATGACCCATCCATCCAATGTCAATCGAGAGGGGGAAACCAACCACCTGGACTCCTTGCCGGTGGAAGAAGCTTGTGGCCTAATTGCTGAGTTTCTCATTATTCATGTAAAGTAGCTTGTTGCTTGGGAAAATAGAGATGCCAGATCATCAACAGGGTACTTAACTATTTACACAGCCAATTGATAACAAATTATTTATATACGCATTTACATTTATCTCAAGCAATATTTGGATTATAATTTGTTTCTGTTACATTCATGTTTCATAAGAGGCAACATGTGCAATTGGGAAGAGGAAGATATCTACTACATAGGCTCCAAAATTGGAACCAATAATGTATGTTAATGCTTCTCCACTATAGGTTAGGCTATATGCATGGCTTCACCTCGCCTCACCTCACCTCGCGCCTTAAGCACCTAGGCGTCCAGAAGGTGCTGGGTCGCCTTGCCTCGCCTTACCGCCTGAGAAGATATGGCCCTGTATGCAGGTAGCCAGAGAAGATAGAGCACACACTAGGCCACTGCTTCATGTCACCCGCCGTCGCTAACCAATCTGCTATGGGAGCGAGGACAAAAAGAAGATACTGCTACTGAGGATTAGTGTGGGTGAGCCATGGGGATGCTCAGCTGCCGCAGAGCGAGTCTCAGCGGCGGCGGCTGCGGCTGGTAGTCATGGAGAGCTGGAGAAGACCTGCTAGACTGCTAGCTTATGTTCTCATGGGGGTGATTGACTTGAGGGCTAGGTGCCTAGGTTCAACGGAATGGGTTGGTGGGCCTTTAGTTCATTAATGAGCCGAGAATGCAAGTGTGGCATAGCGAAGTGTATGTACAATGAGGCATTGGCCTGAAGGCATCATTTCGATGATCCTGTCTCCAGCAATTAAACTGATGGTGCTGTTTGTTTGCAGCCTACATGCATACGCAAAATCACAATATAATTTGTTGTTCCTGCTAGTATAAGTAAATTATTGTTTTCTTCTAAAAAAAATAAAACATATCCATGTATCGGTTTTTTAAGTGGCATATCTGTGAAGGTATAATAGTCAAGGGTAAGGCATAATTTCGATGATCCTGTCTCCAGCAATTAAACTGATGGTGCTGTTTGTTTGCAACCTAAATGCATACGCAAAATCACAATATAATTTGTTGTTCCTGCTATTATACGTAAATTATTGTTTTCTTCTTCTAAAAAATAATTAAACATACCCATGTATCTGTTTTTTAAGTGGCATATCTGTGAACGTATAGTAGGCAAGGGTATTAGTGTAATCTCCTAGACTAGGGTTTCTTTCTTCTGTCCCTGACGTACTCTATATAGTCCCCATTGGGTCATACTATTATCCAGTTGAGTCTCTCTTTATTCATAACATGGTATCAAAGCTCTAGGACCCTGCACCCGAGGATCCATCTTTGTTGCTCCCGAGTTGGCCTCATCGATCTTTGTTCTTTATTTTCTCCAGCTTCCTATCATTCCTTCAATTCACATCTAGATCGGCCATGGCAAGGCCCTCACCTCCGGCCACTGAAGCCCGTCAATGTGCATCAGCCCAGCTCCAACTTGCGCATGTCACGTGGTCGTCCGTGCATTCATCAGCCCGCACATCGTGGCCCCAATAATTATAAAATTTTTACTACAGTTCAAGCATATCATAATAAGCTCACCATAAAAATTTCACCATAATTCGACCATAGAAATTATGGTTATGAATTATTCCATTTAATTACAAAAAATATAGGTCTAAAATTACAGCAAAAACTTTGTACTAAAATATACTATATTATATGTTCACTGTGTAGATCTACTAATGTGGAGTCCAACAAAATTAGATTTTCTATTTTATGATTTTTCTGTGATTTACCATGATTTTTCAAAGATTCAGCCGAAATAAATAAAAAAGAAAAAAGACAAAACCACGTTACTGTAGCAAAACCACCCTCCAAAACTGCCCCAGGGTGTTATTTGCACCGGTTTCGAAAGTTCAGGGTGTACAATACCCGGTTTTGTAGTTTAGGGTACAAAGTGCACCAACGTTAATAGTTTGGGGGGGGGGGGGGTGGGTTAGACTTTTCCATTATCCACTTGAGTCCCTCTTTATTCGTAACAATTTCCACGTATCCATATCAGTCTGATACTCGTGCTGCAGTGCTGATCACAATAATTTGCAACAAAAAAAAAGTGCATAACAGGGGGAAAATGCTCAATAGAACAAGAATTGCATCAAAGTACACATAACAGAAAAATGAATGTGCAAAACAAGGAAGTTCCTGAAAGCCACTGTAGTTACACCAGTTTGGACTGTGGAGGCTAAGGTAGCCTGAGATGAGCCATGAAGTTGGTTTTCAGTAGTGTTACCTGGACAACAGTGTACTACATTGTTTTGCCGAGTCAGACACCTACCTGTGTCAGATTCGAACACCCATGTCGAATACCAAGTGTAATTTGGCGTGTCTCCAAAAATATTTACTGAATCAGACACCCGGACCCAAAATGGACACGAACACTCACATGGTGCCCTTGTAACCCTGGTTTTCAGACAGAAATGTGCAAAGAGATGGAATGATATCCACCTACTCGATTTGGTTCAAGATGGCCCAATGTTCAAGACAGAAGACACCACTGGCTTAACCTCAGGGAGCTGGTTCTAAGCACCAATAACAATTGAATCTTTTACATATTTTATCATTAAGGCATTAACAGATTTTGTTTAGAGAAAAGAAAATAGAAAACATTCAAAAGCTTTACAATGCAAGATAACCACAGAAAATCAACTATTATCACCATGATGAAAGGTCACAAACCTTGCATTCCTCCTGAGCGTTGACTTCTGCAAAGGTTTCCTTTCGTTTATCTTTAGCACCCTTAAGAATCTCAAAAAAGTCGGTGGGGAGAAATCAGGTGCCAATAGAACAAAGGATTTACATAAAATAAATTAAATAAAAAATTATCAATTTATGAACCTTCCATAGACAGGGTTTTTGGTTAAAAATGAATGTGTATACATATCATCATGTTAGTATAGTATAATAGAAGTTGGTTCAATAGCTGTAAGTTAAAGCAATGATACTGCCAAGTATGGAGTTGCTATAAGGGCATGTATAATGCAAGATGCTTAGACACAGGTGCTTAGAGAAACAGAACGTTGTCATATGACTAAGCATTGTATAGAAGTCCATTCCTATAATGCTAGCAGGTTCTTAGATAAGCTTAAACAAATATGTTAACATACATTAAGCATTGATGCTAACTTAAGCATCTTATCCACCTTTCAAGAATCAGGTGCTAATGGTTGGCGAAGAAAAAGGTTTTCTTGAGCAACTCCATTGTACATGCTTCAATATATCCTTGCTAAGAGAACAAGATTAATATGTTTTCTGCGAATGCAGGATGTCACAATACACTAGATGGTTGATATAAGGCCCACCATCCTAACAAAAGATGCTTAAGAACTAACTGTATGCGCCCTGAGTCACACTAGCATGTGGAAGACTAAGAAATTGCTTAAGGGATGGAATGCATACTCCCTAACCTTTTGGGTTGGGCTATTTGTCTCCTCTAACTTCGTAAAACAAGCTCCCTTTTCAGGTTCTTCACAAACCTGCCAACATAAGATATGAGAATTTAAGTACCAAACATAATTACATCTACTAAGCAATCTCAAGCAGTATTCACGTAATATCCATGACATAACCTTTTCCTTTGGCTCTAGTTTCCCCCTTTTCATATCAATAACCTGTAACAGGTAAAATAATATAGGTAAACATAAAAAGTGGAGTTCAACAAATGCGGAAGAAGTGTGGTCTTTTAAAGTTAGTAGTGAAAGCAAAGCAACAGGCATTTCACTGGTTCATCAGCATGTACAGTGCAATAATTCTGGTAAAGAACACAGCTCACAAAGATCAAAATTAATCATTACGTAACATGCTAAAAGGAAATACTGACTTCATATGACATCTTCCCATGATTTTCTGAGCTAGATAAGCTACCCTTGTCATCAAAGCCCTGCGGAAAAATCTAGCATTTTAAAATTCTACAACACAAACTCAAAAAGGCAAAAGAATAACTATCGATTAGTACATCAACAAGTCCAAGAACTGATGAATCAATAAGTTTGATTCATGATTACACAAAAATGATTGCATCCTATGTTTTCAACAGCAATAGATTGAAACATGCCTATGCAGTTGCTTGAAAGCAAACCAGTACATTATGGTCACAAGGAAAACAAAAACAAAAGAAAATTGGTGGAAGTTGGCATCATTTGTCATACAATGCTGATAATTTCAAATACCCTGGCAAATTTCATTGGGCAAAGTGGGGATGCCTATTAACATGGAATTCACCCACTGCAATGACTCTTTTGTTTCTTTATCTTTTCACAATGTTGTGTACAAAGCAAAAGGTTAACTCACCATGGAATCCAAAATGTCTGGAACAAGGCCATCATATTCTTCTCTAGGAGCCTAATTGAAAATTAAATAGATAATAAGAAAGAACAGTCAAAGCTTATTTAAAGGCCAGAAATGTAGAATTATAAATGCAGATATGGCCAGATTATTACAAAAACTATGATCATCAATATAAAAGTAGAAACTAAACATGTCACTGATCATCAGTACATTATTTGACAAACATCCATGAAAACTTCAAGATATAAACCTTGAACCTTAGAAAAGTGCACTATAATTTATATCTACAAGTTACAACTGCAATTATGGCCATGCAGCACTGATCATAAAGCGCATAAACTGTTTCACATACTGAATAAGCATATTATGATTAGAAAGTTAAAACAAAAACATACCAAACAATAACCTATAGGAAACCATGTCCCAAGCATATAAGAAATAGAACAAGAAATAAGAGATAAATGAACAGTGGGAAAGTAGTATGGATGAAATTGTGCGGATATTTATTCGACCGTCCGTTCGACCGAATTCGTTTAGAGGGGTTTAGATCTGTCCGTATCCGGGTCCGAATATTCAACATCCGGTACCGTATCCGTATCCAAATACTCAAATCGTATATTTATGATGTCAATATCCAATTATATCCTATCCGGCATGGATGACACTATCCGTTTTTGAATCCGAATCCGGACAGAAAATATGAAAACAAATGTGGTATCGGTGATATCCGTCCGTATCCGATCCGTTTTCATCCATAGAAAGTAGCAATGACCATGAGCCCCTGTTCAGCCGGGACTTATAAGACGGCTGATTTGGTGCGAGAGAAAAAACACTGCGATGGCTGATTTGGTGTGAGTGAAGTTGGCAATTCTTGAAACAAGTAAAAAAGCCCATAACTTGTTGGTAATTCATAGTTTGGGATTTGGTTGAAGAATTAATATATTACATACTTTAACTCATGGTTCAATTCACTAGCGATTCATGAATCTCAAACAGTACTTAGAATACAACCCAAAGAGTCAATGACACATACAAATAATTGTAAACATTATTAAAAAAAAAACTCTCATGGCATCAGGCTAGACAAAAAACATGTTCATCAAGCAAATACCCAATTTGAGTTACAAAATGTTTTCTTATTCCAGTACAGTAAGCAACTTGATTTTATTTTCTTTTTTTGAGGGGGGGGGGGGAGGTGTGGCACTGAAGACAATTTAAGTGGATGATACTCACAGTAGTATGGTAGGTAGTTAAGGGAGGCCTGTACATCTTCAAATGAAAGAACATATATGAAAACCCTGTGTTTCTTCAGATCTAATGCAGCAATAGCATGTGGCGTGGAGTTCAATGCCCTAAGATCATCATCCCAAAAACATGGTTCAGGGACGTAAAGACCTTGTGTTTCCTCAGAGTGAATACAATAATGGCATGGATTTTCAATCCCTAAGATTGTCATCCCAAAACGTGGATCAGAGATGGAGGTTAATGGCTGGGTTGATGCTTGGGAAGGCAATTGGGATGTTGTCCTGATGACAACAGGGACATTAGTAGCTATAAGGGCAAGTGGGATGGTGAAGTTAACAAGGCTGTCAATGCAGAAGCAAAGACAACCATGGCCATGGCAGCACAACAGCTGTGGCAGCCATTTCAGATCAAGAGCTAGTGCCAAAGGAATGAGGACAAAGGTGACTGATTTTGTCTTTCGCGGGTGCTAGATGATGGCTGGTGGCAAGAGATTTCAGGCGGTGGAGACAGTACACGTCAGGTAAGGAGAGAAAAACGAAGGAAAGAGAGATGGTAACAGCTGGTTGGGTCCACATGAGGAGGAGTTAGGGCTCTGCATTTTGGGGGGCTGAATGGGCCAGGAAATGAAACCACAATAGTAGTGTTGCCATAAACGGCTGTGTAGTTCATTGCCATTTAAACGCTACACGCTGACCAGCTGTGTCCATTTAATCGGCCGTTTATCACATGTAGCCTGTTTAACTGGCCATGTAGCCCAAATAAAAACGATAAACGATAGGCATCCAACTGTTTACCCTTTGTGTTTAGGTGAACATTGTTCAATAGTTTCCCATACTTTTATTTCATTATTTTAAGCTGTGATGCTATAAAGAACTACTTAATTATTGTATGCATGATTTACTGATGAATGAGGATCAGTCAGTACTACGGTCCCAAAAGTAATTGGTTCAAGTTACCAGCATCCGAAAGAGATATTCCCCCTCGAACCAGGAACTTGGAAGGTCCCAATCCATGTCCCAGTACCCATTCCTCGATCCCCCATCAGACCAGGAACCTCGTGGCACTGGCTGAACTTAGATTTTATGACTAGAAGCCTTTTCATGTCAGTTTGTGTTTGTTTCTTACAGATTCAACTGAATTATCTTCAATTGAAAGGAAAAGAACTATGGTGCACAAGAGAACAAAAGGCACGTCCAAACATCACATTGGACCAATGCCAAAGAATTTGGTAGGGTCATATTTATCAATGAAATCCACAGACAAAATCTAAGCACAATTATGCCAGTTGAGCAAATTACTAACTTTTCGAGATGAATTGCAAATTAGCTGGACCTCGGGGTAAGAACAAAGGTGGTACAAAAGATTTTGCATCCTATTCCAGGCACTATTTTATAACACTAGGTGATAAGCTTACATCATGTGAGTTCAATACTAGTTACTATACATCAGAATTGAATGAATGCGTGGAAAATCTAGCCTGTAAGGATATAGTACAAGCACATGCATATCACTAAAACACCTTCATATAAGCTGCAAAAATGGAATTAAAGACGCAAGCAACATCCAATATTTTCTCTAAACAACATAAGGAAGTTGAATTAGAAATGCATCCAGATGCCTCGAGCAGGGAGTAACTTTCTTGATTTGCGGCCAACATGGACAATACATTCCCCCTCACCTTTGTAATGTCACAAAGGAGAGGAGGGGGCGACTTCCTGGCTCGACAGGGGGTCCAGAAACAGGGTCGAGGACACTACCTGGTACAGGTTTTTACAAGGCAGGATCAAAAATGACACTGTGTACCTGGGTCTGGGTCAACGTTTCGGGTCAAGTATGCTTGAAAGTTTAAACTATGTAGCCCTTCTCTACTTAGGGCGTATTTTGATTGTCCCCTTAATTTGCCACACCCTAGTTGCAGCAAAGCGAAAAATAAACTGACTTGGGACGAGTCAGTTAAGAGAGACCTTAAGGAGTGGAATATCTCTAAGGATTTAGTTTTGGACAGGAGCGCTTGGAGACTGGCAATCAACGTGCCTGAGCCGTGACCTCTTTTTGTCGTGTGCCTTTTGTGTTTCCCAGTTTCTCGTCTCTTTTGGGTTTCATCTCTAGCCTACCCCAACTTGCTTGGGACAAAAGGCTATGTTGTTGTTGTTGTTGTTGTTGTATTTTCTTCGCCAAAGATTTGGCACGGATTGCTGCTAAAAGCAGAAGGAAAACCTGTAGTGTGCGAGACTTATGGCGAGCTTAAGAAGCCATCCAAAGACAAAGCTAAGCTTTTGTAGCAACCTGTTGCCAGTTGTGCAAGTAATCCATACAGACCCTTGATTCATCGATTTTTTTTTCTGTTAGACTTGTGCCAAATTTACTGGTAAGCTCAGCCACTATTGGAACAACTACATGTGTGCAGCACACTCTGACTCCCTAACCGGCCTGCATTCACCCACACCTGACATAACAACCGGACCAAAAAAAATCATGCATTTGCAGCAACCACAAGAAAATAGAAGTCTCCATTCCAGATGACTTCCACAGTATGAGGGAGTTGCTAAATTTAGATAAACATGCAAAAAAACAGCAGGGACACATCACACATGCAGCACCAAGGGTAGAAAGGCCAGTCACCTGATCATCATCAGGAGAAGAAGCTTTATTGCTGCTGCTGTTGCTCCCACTGCCGTTGCTCCCGCTGCCTCTCACCTGAATACAAATACACGAGATCACAACCACACGGACCAAACAAAAACAAACCAAAATTTTGAACCAAAATTTGCCTACTCTCTAAGTACCCTTGGCCCCTTGCCACAGGCACAAACGACCAAACCCCAACTCGCCATCACGCCATCACAAAACCACATCAAAACCCCCTAGAAAAAAACCCCAAAAATCCCACCGAAAACAGAAAAGAGAGCTTTATTATACTATTATATTATAACTAGGCCAGCCCAAGGCTAAGCATACCCTACTACTCTTCTTCTTCCTCGCAGGGTGGTTGAACTTGCACTTGATCCCGAAGCGGCAGGTGCCGAACTTGAGGTAGTAGCTGCAGTCCGGCTCTCCAGGCCGGCGCGGGAACCGCGCCTTCACATCCACCGCCCCCGTCGGCGCCGGCGCCCGCGGCTTCTCGCTGGCAACCTCATCACCGCCGACAAGGACGGCGGCCGGGATGGGGATTGGCACGGGGCCATCGTCCCAGCCCGACGGCTCGGGAACCCGCTGCCGGCGACGGCGATGCCCAGGCCGGCGAGCTGCTTCTCGATGGCGACCGCATCGGCTGCGTCCACGGCGCCTACGGAGGAGGGGGAGATCGAGGCGACCGGGGACGCCGCTGCGTCAGGGGGGGGGGGCTTGGCGTCGGCGTCCGCCATTGGAACCGATGAGTAAGGAGAGAGGGGTGATGATGGCGACGGTGATGGGGACGAGTGAGAGATACAGCGTGTGGAAGCAAAGCGAAGTGGGGGAAAAGCCCTAGACTAGAGAGGATCAGAGGTGTCTCGGACAGGGACAGGGAGCGCGGCGGGGAAGCCATAGAGGTTAAATGGTATACACACTATTATCTCTTCTCTACACCTAAAAAGAGGTAAATGTTATCGTCTAATGGTTTCACCCCACGTGGTAATCCCTCACCCACGGTAATCCTTTATATCGCACTCCAGCCCACGATGCTCTAGCCCACATCTGGTCACCCATCTTCTTGCCCATCTTCCCACCAACGCAGCGGCTTGGATCGAGGACTCCGGCGAGCGATCGCGACCCGGCCCCCCACGACACAACCTCGGCGTACCCAACTCCCCACGCTGCGCCCTCCCCCCCCGGCCGGCCTCGCCGCCCCGCCCCGCCCGCGCATGGCGTCGCGGCTCCCGCCATCGCCGCGACATCACGGATCGGAGCTCTGCACCTCACGCCCGTGCCACGCCGCCCCGCGTCGAGGCGGCAGGCGCCTCCTCCCTAGATGACCGGACTGGCGCTTGCTCCCCCCCCCCCAACCCGGCCTCGCCGCCGCCCGTCGCCGCCCCCCCCCCCCCTAGCCGGTGCGCGGGCGTCGCGCCTCCGGCCATTGCGCGACATCGCGGATCCGGACGAGCTCTGCGCCTCCTCCAAAGTGCCACGGCCTTGCGCCTCGAGGATCTTGGGGGCACCTCCTCGACGACGGACTCACTCCGCCACCGCCCCCGGCGTGCGCCCGGAGATCCCGGCCCCGGCAAGGCCAGAGAATGCGTCCCCATGCATCTTTGCCACGGTGATCATTCTCACGGAGAGTACGCAGTTACACATGTATGGACCAAATATTGTGTAGTGTCGTACAGATCTTTGCAAGTTTACATCTCCCTGACTTCCTCTGCTTTTTATGTTTGTTTGTCAGTGTGCACATCTTTCTATGTCAAATTAACAATTTAGCTGATGTAATCCAATAGGAACACCAAGATAGGGCATTGAGTCAATCTAGCAATCCATACCAAGGCTCTATTTGCTTGAGATTTCAGAATTGGTAGGCTGGCACTAATGAAAAAGGTAGCATAGAACATTTATGCCATACCCATGGGTCTATATTCAAGGCGATAGAGATGGAAAACAGAACAAAGGCAAAGACACGAGGCTTGAGGTTTCACTTTTGAGTTCTAGAATGTATATGTGATTCAGATTATTCTTGATCAAAAAGATAATTTCACTTTTTGTGTTGGCCAAAAAACAAGAAACAGTGCAGCACACGAGGCTGAAGTACTTATCATCCAATTACTTCCACTAAACCAAGGAATTCTTTTGACGGAAGTGATTTGCTTGACAAAAATCTAAATTTTCATTAGCCCCCGATCACTTTGCAACTCGACAAGGCTAATGCACCTGCATCTATGCCATTATATCAAGCTTCTTCCTTTTTATGTGTTCCTTGTGCCGCAAGACAAGTAGTTTGAGGTTGAACCAAGAGACGTAAGAGAAAAAAAACAATCATTAAATTAGAAATGCTATTTGGTACTAAATATGAGCAAAGGTTTAGATTTCTTTTTTTTTTTACTCTTTTGCATTTATATAGAATCATTGCTGTTATCTTTGAACCGGACTAGATATCAATGATTACTGTATCCACTAATTCTCCATATACTACATGTCAAGGTTGTTTTTCTAAATCATGCGGTTTGATCTGCTATTGGCCTGTTAGTTTTACTCATGCCTCCATCTCTATCTACTACAACTTAAAAAGACTAAAGAGTGGACACGTTTTGGTGCGACATTCTACCGTGGGCCCATGGTTCCGCCACTGCTGCGATCCCACAACCTCTCTTTTTCAACACCGAAAAAAAAAAAAGGAAAGACAAGCCGTTATTTGATCCTCCCCGCTCCCGTGCGATCGCCGGAATCCTCGCTCTACGCCTCCCTCGTGGCGCCCTATTCCCTCCCCCGCACGACAATCATGGGCATGATTAATTCCTATGCAAAAGAACTGAAGTTGATTACCTTGCATGCGTGTGAGCCAGTAATTGTGCATGCAAGATCAAGAACCACAAATCTAATGCAATTATAAACTGCTCACTGGAGTCTACAACTCACTGAATAAAAAGAAGCTAACATTAATGAGTGCAGGAACAAGCCAAATACCTTGGTACAATGCTTGGCTACTTGCAATTTTTCTTGTACTGAATGGAGAATTGTGTAGTTATGAACTTGGTCACTTGTATTTTTCCCCGATCACCGCATTGAGACTTCATGAAAATTTGTTCATTGTCCCGCAAGTGCGGTTTTCTTGGCTACAATATAGTATCCAAAAATTAAGGCTACTACTTGTTTTCAGTCATGCTACAAGGACCCATAGGTGGATTCTTGTTTTTGAATGTTAATTACATGGCACTGATAGCTTTAGCTAGCTTAGGTGTGAAGGATTGTATTTGAATAGGCTGTTTTATTCAGATAACTGAACCTGCATCTTATGTGTGTTTCAATTTTGTTGTGTTGCATAGGTGCACGCCAAGAAGCATTCATTGCATTGACAAGACGGTGATTGGTCATCATCCGGAAGGCACGGTTTGCATCACTCGGTTCTTTCCTTGCGATTACTCTTGTGCAAAGTAGCATATTAGGGTGTGTAGAATAGTTTGATTGCTAAGGACATTACTCTTAGTGTGTCTAGTATATTAGGATTACTAGAATTGGATAGGTTGGCTTGCAACCCCCTTTTAGGCTAGTGCAACACTTGCTTCGCCATTTATTTTACTAACCGGTTTGTTTAGTGCTTTATAGAAATTTTATTAGGCTATTCACCTCCCTTTAGCCATTTAGGAACTTTCAAGTGGTATCAGAGCCGAGGTCACTGTTGATTGAGGCTTAACATCCTACGGTGTCAAAATGGCTCAAATCAACCATATCAACCATGTGGGGGAGCCACCGCACTTCGATGGTACCAGTTATGATCATTGGAAGAGGAAGATGTGTGCTCACTTAAAATCGTTGAATCGGAGAGTTTGGGAGGTTGTGGATAAAGATTTTGCCGTGATTGATCCAACCGACCCAACCGCAAGAGAAGAAGAGAAGCTACATTTCAATGATATTGCAATCAACATACTCTATGAAGCTTTGAATTCAAAGGTGTTTGAGCAAATCAAGGATTTAAAGAGAGCTCATGATATGTGGACTAGGCTAGAGGAAACATATGAGGGCACACAAGCCGTGAAGACTGCCAAGTTATATATTCTTAAAGACAAGCTCTCAAGTTTCAATATGCAAGAAGATGACAGTGTGCCGAAGATGTTCCACCGTTTACAAGTGATTGTGAATGACTTGAAAAATTTGGGTGAGAAGGTGGAAAATACGGATTTCTCTTATAAGTTCTTTAGAAGCTTGCCACCAAGATTTGAGTTCTTGGTAACCATGTTGGTGAGAGAAGGATTGGACAAGCAAACCCCTAACCAAGTACTAGGTGAGGTGGTCACACATGACACCTACCGTGTGGAACAGAAAGGGGGCTCTTAAGAGGAAGAGAAGAAGAAGAAGAAGACTGTGGCATTTAAGGCCATCTCCTCCAAGTGCAAGGGCAAGAGCAAAAAGCAAAGCTCAAGTGACGATGAGGCTAGCACAAGTTCAAGTAAGGTAGATAAAGAAGCAATGGCTCTTCTTGTTCGCAAATTTAGCAAATTCATAAAGAAGGGCTATGTTGCTAGAAAGAGAAGAGATGCCACCAAGACCAAGAGGTGCTTTAGGTGCAAGAGCAAGGATCACTTCATTGCCGATTGTCCATTCAATAGTGACAATGAAAGCGATGAAGATGACAAGAAGAAGAAGAAAGACAAGAAAGATAAGAAGGACAAGAAGGAAAAGAAGGAGAAGAAGCTTGAGTGCAAGAAGAAGAAAAATGGGCAATCTTATTGTGTTACATGGGATAGTGATGCCTCATCAAGTGATAGTGATGATGAGAGTGAAGATGATAAGAAGTCAAAGAAGAAGGTGCTTGCAAGTCTTGCCATCACCAACAAGCCTTCACTCTTTGATGCTCCTCCCTCCTTGATCAAGCTAAGATTGAGGATGTTATAGACATATGCAACATAGGAGTTACTTGTGATATTCTTGATGATCCTATTGTTGTTAGTCCCGTAATCCCTCTTGTAGCTCAAACAATACCACATCTACTATTATTGATGGTTTCACTTGGGCCTCAGCCCTCAAAAAGGTTCTCTCATGCCCTAAACAAAGAGGCCCGATTGTTTGGGTAGCTATACCCCCAAGAATGGCAATGGCATGGCAGCCTTTGTCACTCACAAGACTAGTTTTGTGAAGGGTAATGGACGTTTTTGCTCTAGTTGCAAGCAAGTAGGGCATATAGAGCAATATTGCAAGAACAAGATGAATGCTAACATATCCCCTCTATTCATTTTGATTCTTGTTATTTGCTTACCAAGGGTACTAATGGTGTGAAGGCTAAGTTTATTGGTGCTCCCATTGTTGGCCCAAAAAGAAGGCAATTTAGGGTGCCCAAAAACTTTAGTGACTAACCTTGGAGGACCCAAGCAAGTTTAGGTACCCAAGAAGAATTAATTTGCTTTTGTAGGTCAATTATAAAGCCGGAGAAAGGCATTGGGTGCTTGATAGTGGGTGTACTCAACATATGACCGGGGATTCTAGAATGTTCAAATCAATCTCATTAAGTGGCAATGGTGTTAATAGTATAACTTTTGGTGACAATGGCAAAGGCAAGGTGAAAGGCTTAGGAAAGATTACAATCACAAATGATATGTTCATCTCAAATGTATTGCTAATGGAATCTCTAAACTTCAATCTTTTGTCCGTGGCTCAATTGTGTGATTTTGGATTCAAATGCATATTTGGTGTTAATGATGTTGAGATAGTGAGTGTTGATGGAAGCAACTTGATATTCAAAGGCTTTAGATATGAGAATCTCTATCTTATGGACTTCAATGCTAGTGATACTCAATTGACAACATATTTGTTCTCCAAATCAAGCATGGGTTGGCTATGCCACAGAAGACTTGGACATGTTGGCATGAAGCAACTAAACCGGCTAATCAAGCATGATCTAGTTAGAGGGCTGAAGGATGTGGTGTTTGAGAAAGACAAGCTATGTAGTTCATGTAAAATGGGCAAACAAGTTGGCAACACTCATCCCAACAAGAGCATGATGAGCACAAGCAAAGCATTTGAGTTGTTGCACATAGATCTATTTGGCCCAACCAAGTATGAGAGCATTGGTGGAAACAAATATGGATTTGTGATAGTGGATGACTACACTAGATATACTTGGGTATTCTTTCTTGTTGATAAGAGTGAGGTATTTGACACATTCAAGACATTTGTCAAGAGAAGCCAAAATGAGTTTGAGACATCAATCAAGAAAGTGAGAAGTGACAATGGTAGTGAGTTCAAGAACACAAGAATTGAAGAACTTTGTGATGACTTTGGCATCAAACATCAATTCTCGGCCAAGTACACTTCTTAATCCAATGGGCTAGTTGAAAGGAAGAATAGAACCTTGATTGACATGGCAAGATCAATGTTGAGTGAATACAATGTGGATCATTTATTTTGGGCCGAAACAATAAATACCGCCAACTATTGCTCAAATAGGCTCTATTGTCATAGGCTATTGGAGAAGACACCATATGAGTTGTTGAATGGAAGAAAGCTCAATATTGCATACTTTAGAGTGTTTGGATGCAAATGCTATATTCTTAAGAAGGGCACTCGATTGAGCAAGTTTGAGAAGAAGTGTGATGAAGGATTTCTACTTGGTTACTCCACTACAAGCAAAGCATATAGAGTTCGGAATCTCACTCATGGCATAGTTGAAGAAGTGTATGATGTTGAATTTGATGAAACCAAAGGCTCTCAAGATGAGGAAGAAAATCTAGATGATGTGAGAGGAACTCAATTGATACAAGCCAAGAAGGAAATGGATGTTGGTGACATTAGGCCAACACAAGTGATAGATGTTGAAGATGACAAAGATCAAGTGATTGTGTCTCCAAATGTGCAAGTTAGTGGCTCTCAAGTTTAAACTCAAGCTAGTGACTCTCAAGTGCAAGATCAAGTGGCTAGTATATCATCTCAACCAAGTGATCAACCAAGTTCAAGTGCTCAACCTCATGTTCTCCAACCAACTCATATTGCAAGGGATCATCCTCTAGATCAAGTGGCTGGTGATATTAGAAGTGGTGTGCAAACAAGATCAAGAATGGCATCATTTTGTGAACATTATTCTTTTGTCTCATCCATAGAGCCAAAGAAGACAGAAGAAGCTTTGATGGATTGTGATTGGGTAAATGCCATGCATGAAGAGCTCAACAACTTTGAAAGAAATCAAGTTTAGGAACTAGTTGAGCGTACAAAGAACTACAATGTCATAGGCACCAAATGGATATTCCGGAATGTTGACATTTCTAACGTCGCTACTAGAAATAGAGGTAAATCCCTATCCCCGGCAACGGCGCCAAAAATGCTTGTTGGTATTTCTATTGCACAATTAAATTATGAAGGATTCCGCAAGCGCACAGAAAACCATTGTACCATTTTTCCGGGAGTATTCCAGGTATCGTTATTTATATTTTACCACTGGGAAACATTAGTTAAAGACATTGATAGTTCACCATCGTGTATCTACTAACTTAATACACCAACTAGACTAAAGTAGGGGGTAAATGATAGATGATAGGAATTATGTATATATGACACACACAGGAGAATTCTATGATAAATAAGTAGATAGCTAAAGTGAGACGACAACGGGAGAGTTCAAGGTTCCCGAATACTTCCCTATTACTTTGGTTCTATATAACTAATTCATGGTAGATAAAGCAATCACACAATAGCACTTTGGAGCAACAGTACCTATCCAACTCTCGAACAAGACTGGGAAGAAGGTAGCTGGGTAAGGCTGCCAAAAGCTCTACGAAACACCAACTCCGACGTGGTGGAATACGAAGACCAACAAAGCTGTCACATCTGAAGGCTACCACAACTAACCGTAAGAGATGGGCGCAACCTCAGGTAAACCCTAGCCTAGACACCACGTCTACGCTAAAGAATACTACTCTATTCACGATCTATAACTAGAGCACCTAATACAGGCGAAGATCCTATGCTAAAGTATAACAACTATACTAACCAATCAAATGTAATGCATAAAAGTAAATAGAGAAGATAAAATATATTAAAGCATAAGTCTTACAAGAATAAATACAAAGACATACCAAAACTCTAACGACTCCTCCAGAACCCGGGCGTAGCGCCGCTCTCCCTAACTCTCAACTAAAACTACTACATTGGAAAGTCTAGCCCTAATTCTCTAGAGATGAGAGGTCATCCATTCGAGGGACGTCTCTACATCTCCATAATAATGTGGTGCCCTCAGGGAGGGGGGTCTACCTCTTTATTTATAGTCTAGAAAAGCCTCCCACCTCTTCTGGACAGGCGATGTGGGACTAATTCTTGCACCGTTTGCTCTGTTGGGCCATTATACATTTAACTTGGGCCTTCCAATCATCCCTCATGTGAGCCCACTCAAGGGAGCACCTTGGGGTGCCTCTCTTGGGCCTCTTCCATGCCATATGAGCCTCTTCTCACGTCATGGGCCTTGCTTGGGCGTGGGGCCCATTAGTGATAATTCTCCTTTATTTATAAAATTAATATCTTTTCACTCCGGACTCTAAATATAGCAAATGATATGTCTGTTTCGATCATCTCGACGAGCCCGTCGCAATGGTGTAGTCCAATTCATCATTTGAGATACTTTTATTCTGTGCAAAATTGGATATACCTGCAAAACAATCAAGAACAACACAACTCGTGGAACTCGTTAGAATCAAACCCTACAACTATGCTTTATGGTTGATATCATGTTATATTGAGCAATAGTTGATGGTATAAAATAGGCGTTAAGGACCGTCAACAAGTTCCCCCAAGCTTACCCTTTACTAGTCCCTTAGCAAAGCCTAACCACTAAACTTGGATCAGGAGTTGCTACAATGCTTTCACTCCTCAAAAGTACACATGCTTTCAAACTGAAATTCTCCCTTGAATTAGACAAAACTGCTCTAACTTTCAAACTTACACATTTTTCCATTAACTATGGAGCTTTTCAACTTTCGCGTGGGTATTGATTAATTGAAAGATAGAACAATCAAGTCAAGCACTACGTCTTAAATTCTTCACTCAACCAATATTCTGGAGTTTTTATAAGTTTTAAAATAAAACTCAGAGCTTAATCATATGACACCCTCAAATCTCTTATTGTATGTGATATTTGTGGTTCTCACTGAGGCAATTATGTTGTCATGCCCTCCTACAATTAATTATTATAGTGGAGCTCATAGGAGTGGTATTAAACAAGGACGAGCATACTTGCAATTCATATATTGTAAAGTCAAACAATGCATCCAAAGAGAGTCAAGTCATACAATCAAACCAAGGTGTGCATGTGTATGGAATATAGTGGATAGGTGATTATATGGTGGCTAATCCTAATTCTACTTATGCTCTTTGAAAATAAATCTCTCTTTCTTGGACTTAGAACTTCCATAGGAAAACATGGGCTATCTTTATTCTTTTTTCTTCTTTCTCTTTTTTTTTTTTTTTTTTTTTTTTATTTAGGGAGGCGAGAATCTAAATACCAACTATTGGACACTTGTCCATTTTTTTTTACTCCCTCTTTTCTTCTTCTTTTTTTTAATACCTTTTTTTTCATAGCCACATGCATCCTTTGAATACAAAATAACTGGAGATAATAATAATAATAACTTAGAGCATTAAATAGGGGTTGTCCTATGGGGTATATTTTTGGGTGTTTACTCCCGGTGTAGGAGAAAAATAATTTTAAGGTGGATCTGGATGAAAGTGGAAAATGATTGCGCTTTACTTGCTAGAGTAGGAGCAATGCATATGTAGGTGGAGTGTGTAAGTGATCTTGATTAAAAAAAAAAAGCATGACAAGGCTCTCATAAGGTATACAACAAAGGTTGACTGAACTCAATGCAAAGAAAGCAGCATGAATGAGCAAAGGTTTTCCTAATCTAAATGTATATCATGTATGGCTTTGGTAGGAATTCAAACTTTGTCATACAAGAGCTCATCATGTAAGATTTTCAGAGTTTTCAAAAGATAAATCTCCGTAACTTAGTATCGCTAGGAATAAGATAAATAGCAAAGATAGACTTTCTCATATCATATCCCTCAATCATCTAGACTTAGCTTAAGCATATGCCTCCACAAGTTTCAGGTTCAGAGTAAATTCTTATATCAAAATAGTCATATCCAAAACTCAGGAGAATTTAAGGTTGAAAACTAGACACATGAAAGGAATTACGATAGAGCAACTATTCATCATCTCCAAGACAGAATTTTATTGTTCTTCAGTTTTTATTTGACTCTTAATAAACTAGACAAAATTATAAACACACTCTATGATCACACCTTAATACATAATCAAACTATCTTTATTTGGTTTTAATGATCATTCATCATTTTATTTATTTTAGACCAATGGAATCATAAAAGACTCTATAGACGTGGACCTTCATGTGCCCACATATTTTTGGTATTTTATAACTATAAGATAGACTCGATAATCGCATAGGTATACTTACCCGATAACTAGAGGATGCTCTCCCCCCAAGCTAGATGTTGTCGTAGTTGATCATTGAAGCTGAGTGGTCCTCACGAGGGAGCTTGTGTTTGTAAGAGCAAGTGTTGCCACGAATACTTCAATCTCATCGCCCAAGAAGTTACTTCCTTCACACGAGGTCAGGCGTGTGTGTCGAGAGATGTGCTTCGAGTGATGAAGATAAAGATTCCTGGGTGAGCTAGCTCTTGGAGTCATCCTGCAGAAAAAGCTCTCACAAAACACCAAAACTCGTGGAACGGTATTAGGATAAAATGTTAGTGGTTAGCCGTTTTTTAGAGGATTGGGTGTTGTGGAGGTTTCAAAGTATGTTTATGATAACACTATTACAGCAGGATGCTCAATTAATATTTTTAGATTTTATAGGTTTATATGCAGAAAGTACAAATGCATAATATGTATTTTTATTTTGTAGACCACTGCAGTGAGAACTCCTATAACTTTTATGCTACAAGGGTTTCATATGGGGCTCTTTTTTTTAAGATGCATGAATGCAATCTAATGCATATCTATTTATTTTTATTATTTCCTATTAATACTAATGTAGAAAAGTAAATATGGTTAAGAGAAAATAAATCATGTAATGTAAGAAAGTAAATATGAATAACTACCGATGTTACCTCACGGCGAGAGTTCGATGTTTTGAGTCCTCCGAACTGGACTCCTCCTTGCAGTTGTTCATTGATCGAGTACTTCGGTTTGCTTCTAAGGATGAGGATTGAGGTGGTGTCTCCACTAGTGGCGTTTCCAATGGTGGTGCCACCTTCTTCCTTTCTTTTTGTTAGCATCTCAAAGCCAATCTTATGTGCATCCTTGTTACGAGTTTAGAACTCACACTTGTAGAATTTAGGGAATCTTCTCACACTTTGCTTGATGCGTGTTCTACTTATAAAGACAAGGTAGAGATCAAGTGTATAGGCTCTATTGGTGGAAAAAAACCAATAGAACCAAAAATTTATTCATTCTCTAACCTTATGCACAATAGGATTGATGTCTATTCACATTGTGCATTTATATCTTGGGTGAGAATATCAAAACTATAAATATGGCATTTAAGCTTATGAGATAAAGGAGTGGAGTTACTTAACCTATGGAAGGATTGTTCATCTTTATAAATTATCAAGATTAACAAGATGACTATCATCTTCCAAAATAAGATATATCATATTTGAGCTCATTTGGTTAAGATTGAGATCAAGGGAATAGTGCTATGGTGTGTACTTCAAGATCAAGAGGAAATAATGACCACTTACCTTTAAAGATATTACCTTTATTACTGGAGCGTGATGGCACCATGTGGTAAAGGGTAGTTGAACTTCAATGGTCTTTTCCTTCCTTGCATCTTGAGTTATTCCTTAGCATCTTATCTCATATGTTGTACTCCTTTCTCACTCTTCCAGACTTCTACTTCTCTCATTATTTCTTCTCTCTGCAAGGGATTAGTGGACAACACATACCCGAAGGAACATACTATCTATTTAAAGTATGGATAGTGTTTGCTAAGTGGCTAAAGGTTAATCTGTAGCTCATGTTTTAAATGATTCACCATTACTTCAAATTTTCCAACAAGGTTAAGGCGAAGATATAATTTTAAAGAATACCTCTAACCTTGATTTGATTCTATGAAATCTCCTAATGTGATTTAAACATTTTTATAGAGGAGAGGATAGTCTATAGATACAGCCAAATTCTTATACAAATATACTTTGATGTTATAATGTTTAAGTAATATTGTAAAGCATACTTATAATAGACTAAGGAAGTTCAAAAGACTAAAGATATTTATTCAAATAGAACCAAGAATATGTAGGTGAACCAATAGAGAATTTTATTTATTTTTTATAAATTAAGCATAAGGTATGGATAACCAAGACAATTAACAACATGGTATAAGATGTCGAATATAATTTAAAGTTGCATGAAGTTTGGATAAATGCACCTTATGTCTTACATGGTGATTGGTCCACTATTATGGTGAAGTGTAGAAGGTGTTGAAGTGTTCTTACATTGATTTCTTTTCATCTTAGTCTTTTCTATACACTTGTTCTTCTTTTTTTTCATTTCGAACCATGATCGAGACATTTATTTTTTTTTTTCGCATAAGTGTTAGTGGACACATACCCGAGGGATTGCAACAAGTTTAGAATGTGGGTTATGGTCCATATAATTCATGCGAATTTTATCTATGCTAATGAAAGGATAGACTTTTTAGGATTACCTTAGCATAGATTTCTTTTAATAAATTTTGTTGATAGCTGCACTTTTATATGGTTCAAGGCAAAGGTAACTTGCAACAAAGGATTAAATATATAAACTTTGATACTTACAGTTCTTCCATGGAGAATGAGCTGTATCTTCCTTTTGTGCAAAGTTATTGGACATCGTCACATGCCTTGATTCATCTCTAATGTGAGTTCATCTCTTGACTTACCCGAATTGAATTTGGAAATTTCTAGCAGGGATTAGTCTAACAAGATATCCATTGCCTACTAAAACATACTTTAAGTTTAAAAATCAACCTAGACACCACGTCTAATTTGATTTAGGAAAGCATTTTAACCTAAGCACCACGCTTAATTTAAAAGCTTTTTAAAAGTAAACTCAACACACCTTATGATTCAAAAAACAAACTAGACACCATGTCTAATATAATTTAAGAAGGCGGTTTAAACCAAGCACCATGCTTAATTTAAAAGGTGTATGAAAATACTTCAAAACCTAAACATACAATAGCAAACAAAGATAGCATAAAAGCACTTAGAGGTTTACTCAAATAGAGATAAAAGCATGATCATGTATGGTGAGAATATATATATATATTATTTTTTTAGATAGAGATGAAAGTGATATGCATATGTGCAAGGAACTAAACATGCTGTGGATTTGATATGAGATGGGGTATATGCATGGATTATTCAAAGTACACATGCAAAGGAATGCAACAGGATAACTACTCATCAAATTTAAAGCCTATGAGCAAGACTTTCTCACCATTCTTAATCATAACTACCATGACTCACGTGAGTTGTGCAAAGATCTTTATTCGTCACATATGATGAACTTTGATGTCTTGTGACGATGATTTTTTTTCTCCAATCTACACATGGTTAGTGAAATATATATAAACGTTTATACATACCGTGAGATGGCAGGGGGCTTCATTATTGATGGATCATGTATGTTTAGGCACCCCGAAGTTCTTCAATATCTCCTATGTCTTGTTCTTGTGGAATTTCGCGAAGATTGAAACAACTTGATATTCTCGCTTATTCCACAACTCAACAAAACAGAGGGTAATCCTACTAAAGCTAGCGACATACTAGATTAGCAGATATCAAAATCAATATCAAAATCTCTACGCCAATTGTTTCCCAAGAACGGCGCCAAAAATGCTTGTTGACATTTCTAACGTCGCTACTAGAAATAGAGGTAAATCCCTATCTCCGGCAACGGCGCCAAAAATGCTTGTTGGTATTTCTATTGCACAATTAAATTATGAAGGATTCCGCAAGTGCACAGAAAACCATTGTAGCATTTTACCGGGAGTATTCCAGATATCGTTATTTATATTTTACCACTGGGAAACATTAGTTAAAGACATTGATAGTTCACCATCGTGTATCTACTAACTTAATACACCAACTAGACTAAAGTAGGGGGTAAATGATAGATGATAGGAATTATGTATATATGACACACACAGGAGAATTCTATGATAAATAAGTAGATAGCTAAAGTGAGACGACAACGGGAGAGTTCAAGGTTCCTGAATACTTCCCTATTACTTTGGTTCTATATAACTAATTCATGGTAGATAAAGCAATCACACAATAGCACTTTGGAGCAACAGTACCTATCCAACTCTCGAACAAGACTGGGAAGAAGGTAGCTGGGTAAGGCTGCCAAAAGCTCTACGAAACACCAACTCCGACGTGGTGGAATACGAAGACCAACAAAGCTGTCACCTCTGAAGGCTACCACAACTAACCGTAAGAGATGGGCGCAACCTCAGGTAAACCCTAGCCTAGACACCACGTCTACGCTAAAGAATACTACTCTAGTCACGATCTATAACTAGAGCACCTAATACAAAGCGAAGATCCTATGCTAAAGTATAACAACTATACTAACCAATCAAATGTAATACATAAAAGTAAATAGAGAAGATAAAATATATTAAAGCATAAGTCTTACAAGAATAAATACAAAGACATACCAAAACTTTGACGACTCCTCCAGAACCCGGGCGTAGCGCCGCTCTCCCTAACTCTCAACTAGAACTACTACATTAGAAAGTCTAGCCCTAATTCTCTAGAGATGAGAGGTCATCCATTCGAGGGATGCCTCTACATCTCCATAATAATGTGGTGCCCTCAGGGAGGGGGTCTACCTCTTTATTTATAGTCTAGAAAAGCCTTCCACCTCTTCTGGACAGGCGATGTGGGACTAATTCTTGCACCGTTTGCTTTGTTGGGCCATTATACATTTAACTTGGGTCTTCCAATCATCCCTCATGTGAGCCCACTCAAGGGAGCACCTTGGGGTGCCTCTCTTGGGCCTCTTCCATGCCATATGAGCCTCTTCTCACGTCATGGGCCTTGCTTGGGCGTGGGGCCCATTAGTGATAATTCTCCTTTATTTATAAAATTAATATCTTTTCACTCCGGGCTCCAAATATAGCAAATGATATGTCCGTTTCGATCATCTCGACGAGCCCATCGCAATGGTGTAGTCCAATTCATCATTTGAGATACTTTTATTCTGTGCAAAATTGGATATACCTGCAAAACGATCAAGAACAACACAACTCGTGGAACTCGTTAGAATCAAACCCTACAACTATGCTTTATGGTTGATATCATGTTATATTGAGCAATAGTTGATGGTATAAAATAGGCGTTAAGGACCATCAACACGGAACAAGCAAGATCAAGATGGCATAGTTATGAGAAACAAAGCAAGATTGGTAGCACAAGGATACACTCAAGTTGAAGGTCTTGACTTTGGAGAAACTTATGCACCGGTTGCAAGATTGGAGGCAATTAGAATCTTATTAGCCTATGCTTGTGCCCACAACATCAAGCTATATCAAATGGATGTGAAAAGTGCTTTCTTGAATGGATTCATCAATGAGCTAGTGTATGTTGAGCAACCCCGGGATTTGAAGATATCAAGAAGCCCAACCATGTCTACAAGTTGAAGAAGGCTCTCTATGGCTTGAAGCAAGCTCCAAGGGCATGGTATGAGAGATTGAGAGATTTCTTACTCTCTAAAGGGTTTAAGATGAGGAAGGTTGATAACACTCTCTTCACCAAGAAGATTGAAAATGACTTGTTTGTGTTGCAAATCTATGTGGATGACATTATCTTTGGATCAACCAACCAAGACTTTTGTGAAGAGTTTGGAGAAATAATGGCAAAAGAATTTGAGATGTCTATGATTTGAGAGCTTAGTTACTTTCTTGGTCTACAAATCAAGCAATTAAAGAAAGACACATTTGTGAGTCAAAGCAAGTACATCAAGGACATCTTGAAGAAGTTTGGAATGGAAGAAGCCAAGTCAATTGGGACACCAATGGGAATAAATGGTCATCTTGACTTGGATACAAGTGGAAACATGGTAGATCAAAAGTTGTATCGGTCCATGATTGGACGCCTACTCTATGTAACCGCTTCTAGGCCGGATGTCATGTTTAGTGTGTGTATGTGTGCAAGGTTTCAATCTTCACCAAGAGAAAGCCATTTGAAGGCAATCAAGAGGATATTGAGATATCTTAAGCACACACCAAATGTTGGATTGTGGTATCCCAAGGGGTCAAACTTTGAGTTAATTGGTTATTCGGACTCCGACTATACAGGATGCAAGGTGGATAGAAAAAACACTAGTGGAACATGCCAATTGCTAGGAAGGTCACTTGTCTCATGGTCATCCAAGAAATAAAATAGTGTTGCACTCTCTACCGCCGAAGCCGAATACATTAGTGCGGGGAGTTGTTGTGCTCAATTACTATGGATGAAGGCCACATTGAAGGATTTTGGAATCAAATTTGGACAAGTGCCATTGCTATGTGACAATGAAAGTGCCGTGAAGATCACTACCAATCCGGTTCAACATTCAAGGATAAGGCACATTGACATAAGGCATCACTTCATTAGAGATCACCAAGCTAAAGGGGACATTTCTATTGAGAGTGTTGGTACCGATGATCAACTTGCTGATATCTTTACTAAGCCACTTGATGAGAAGAGGTTTTACACATTGAGAAATGAATTGAACATTCTTGACTTCTCCAACATAAGATGAATACACCCCCAACTTTATGACATGCCTCTCCTTTGACTAAAGCAAAGGTGAAATTGTTTGGCATGATGCATTCATACTTAATAAGGACTTGCTTAGAGCATATAGACATATTCTAGTGGTATCTCTTATTCAATTAGGCTCATTCATGAAAATAAAGTGATTTTAAGTACATATTATGCCACTATTGCTTCTATGACTTGTATGATCTAGTGGCTAAATATGACTTGTTCATGAGAATGTGACCCTAGTGTTTGCGTTAAATAAGCAAGAAAGGATCTAGTTCAACATTGACAAGATAACCATTGAAAGATGTGTGGAGAAGCTTTTTCATTGGTTCAAACTGAGCTAGATTACTTATGCAAGTTTACTAGTTTGAACCACAAGAGAAGGAAGTTTATGTAAACAAATGATCCTCAACTTTAAGTGAAATTCTAAATTTCCTCTATGATTTCAAGTCTACACCGAGCATGATCATATACCTGTGTGGTCATTGATGACAAAGGGGGAGAGAATACAAAGATAGCATGCATCAAGGGGGAGAGTAGATAAAGATTGAAGAATAAAAAGGGATCAAAATTTATTTTGAAGCACACAAGTAGGGGGAGCAAGCTCATGAACACAATTGATTGCACTTGAATGTGCATATCCATATGATTGCTTGCATTGCACTTAGGAGTATTCATTTCATAAGTGATTTCATAAGTGGTATCTCTCTTGCTTGTGTGGTACTTGCTAGTATAGATCTTGATTGATGAATTGATTACTAGCATGTATAGGTTCTAGCTAGAAGTAGCATTTTTCTTGGTGCTTTACAAGTGGTATCTAGAAACCGTGCTTCTAATGTTGATCTCACGGGGTTTCTAGCTATTTGTTGTTTCTAGCTAAAGTTGGTGCTAAGGATGTTTCATGATGTGCACTCCGATGGTATCACGCTTCAAAGGTCCATTCTATACACCTTAGCATCAATTTGGTAGAAGTGACTCTCCCAAAACCGATTTACCTATCATGTGTGCAAAGCTTCTAATCCAAACTCGTAGCACACATGTAGGGGGAGCCATAGCTACCAAATGTGTTTTACATGACTTGTCCAATTCTTTTCATAAGCTCAAATTGCTTGGACAAGTGGTGTAAAGCCAAAATTGAATTTAATTCCTATCTTTGTGAAGGTTGTCATCAATTATCAAAAAGAGGGAGATTGAAAGCCCTATTTTGGTTTTGGCTAATTGATGAAACATAGGACTAACCCTATTGCTAAGTGTGTAGCATTAGAGAAAGGGAAGGTCCAAGCCAAGTGGTGGAGTGGTGATCAAGATGATGGAGGTGACCACAAATGATCAAGTACCACACTTGGTGATGAAGGGAGATGAGGAGCAAGATGGAATGCTAGAGGCAAAGGTATATGCTAGGGTATTTCCATTTTGCCAGCCATAGGCGAGTAGAGAAGTTGATGGCCGGGTTTATGATTGATAACCGTACTATTAAGAGGGGCGATGTCACGCAATATCGGTTATCTAAGTGCCAATAGGTGAGCAATGACTTTGCGTATGCATTAGGGATCTAGTGTGCTAACTAACTCTTGCAAAATCTATTTGAAATGCTAACACACGTGCACAAGTAGAGAGACACTTTGGTGTTGGCACATGAGGGCAAGAGGTGATGGTGTTTGGGTATGGAACCCTTCCGCCGAACTCGCGAGGCGGGACTTGGACGTTTTTGGGAAGTATATGGTCACTGAGGTGTGACCGGACGCCGTCTCGGTAGGGACCGGACGCGTCCGGTCAAGCTGTGGAGTCCGGCGTTTTTCGGGTCACCGACGCCGCCGCGACTGACGCCCTCCGGTGCAAGGCCCCGGCCGACCTGCTGAAGCAAGGGTTTGCTAGACCGGACTCGGGCGCGTCCGGTCAGGGGTGCAACGGACGCCGTCCGGCCAAGTTTTTCACGTTTTGGAGCTCTCGGGTAGCGACCGGACTTCTACCGTGCTGGGCGTCCGGTGATAGCACGACGCAGCGTCCGGTCGGTGGGCTGATCGCTACGAGCAGGTTCGGACGTTGGGCGCGAAGAGTGGAATTCAAACGGCTAGTACACGTGGCCCTTTATGTTGGACCGACGCTTGACCGACGCGGACAGCGTCCGTATGCTGGCGTTTCGGCGTCCGGTCGTCAAGACGCAGCATGGCTGCTGTTTGTGTGTAACGGTTGGATTACTTGGTGGGCGCCTATATAAGTTATTTGGCCGACTTGGGGGAGTTTTTTCTTGGCCATTTTTGACACACTTGACATTCTCTAGAGCTAAGCAAACCTCCTCCTACACTTTGCATGTCTCTTGATTGATCTAGAGAGTGATTGGGAGAGTTTCTAGTGCATTTGCCTTGTGATTGAGCATCTAGTGGCACTAGTGAGCGTTCTTGCTGCGGATTGAGCTTATTACTCTTGGTGATTGCCATCACCTAGACGGTTGGAGCAGCGAGCCGAAGTTGAGCAAGGTTAAAGATTGTTCTTGGCCACTCCGGAGGTGATTGTGAGGGGTGTTGATCCCACCCCGCGGGAGATCGTGAAAGGAATTCTTAGTGGAATCTCGTGTCATTGAGTTACCCTCACTTTGTGTGAGTTCTTGTGGCACCCGGTGAGGGCTTGGCTTGTGACGCCAATTAGCCACCGAACTACCGAGTGTGTGGTTGACACAACGGGGAGTAGCGTGCCGGCAAGCACGTGAACCTCGGGATAAAAATCTTGTGTCCCTCGGTGTTCTTGTGTGGTTTGATCCTTCGAGATCAACTTGGATTTCTGTATTGGATCATCTCTTCGGGTTTCATTGTATTGACAAGACGGTGATCGGTCATCATCCCGAAGGCACGGTTTGCACACTCAATTTCCTTCCTAGCGATTACTCTTATGCAAAGTAGTGTATTAGGTTGTGTAGCATAGTTGAATTGCTAAGGACCCTATTCTTAGTGTGCCTAGTGTATAGGTTTGCTAGAATTGATTAGATTGGCTTGCAACCTCCACTAGGCTAGCGCAACACTTGCATTCGCCATTTGTTATACTAACCGGTTTGTTTAGTGCTTTGTAGAAATTTTAATTAGGCTATTCACCCCCCTCTAGCCATTTAGGACCTTTCACACATGCATCCTTTGAATACAAAATAATTGGAGAGATAATAATAACAACAACTTAGAGCATTAAATAGGGGTTGTCCTATGGGGTATATTTTTGGGTGTTTACTCCCAGTGTAGGAGAAAAAACAATTTTAAGGTGGATCTGGATGAAAGTAAAAAATAATTGCGCTTACTCCCAGGGTAGGAGCAATGCATATGTTGGTGGAGTGTGTGAGTGTGATCTTGATTTTAAAAGCATGACAAGACTCTTATAAGGTATACAACAAAGGTTGACTAAACTAAGTGCAAAGCAAGCAGCATGATTGAGCAAAGGTTTTCCTATTCTAAATGTATATCATATATGGCTTTGATAGGAATTCAAACTTTGTCATACAAGAGCTTATCATGTAAGATTTTCAGAGTTTTCGAAAGATAAATCTCTAGAACTTAGTATCGTTAGGAATACGATAAATAGTAGATCGGTCTTTCTCATATCATATCCCTCAATCACCTAGACTTAGCTTAAGCATATGCCTCCACAAGTTTCAGGTTTAAAGTAGGTTCTTATGTTAAAATAGTCATATCCAAAACTCGGGAGAATTTAAGGTTAAAAACTAGATACTTGAAAGGAATTACGACAGAGCAACTATTCATCACTTCCAAGACAAAATGTTATTGTTCTTTAGTTTTTATTTGACTCTTAACAACTAGATAGAACTGTAAACCCACTCTGTAATTGTAACAACCCGAATTTTTCGGAAAACCAAAAATGCGAACTTTCAAAATTTTTCTTGCAAACACGTGGAGCATGTAGGTGCTAGGTCAAAAGAGTTTGTCAATAGAACATCGCATACATGTAGTATTGCTTGTAGGAGAATGCCGACGTTCTTATGTTGGTTTTGGGTGCGAGTTTTGTTTGGAGTTTGGAGAGCACGAATCCATAGCAAAATTCCTCTCAACTATTCATCAACTACCTTTCAACCCACCTTTAAGTTCATCTCTCTTTCTCATAGAATTCCATCACCAACTTCTTAGAAAAGACATATAATCGAATAGGGAAAATAATAGAAGAGTATATGCTTTGGAATATAGCAAAATAGAAAAGGGAAAAACCCTTCTCCCTTCCAACCAGCCCAACCGGCCTTTCTCTTTCCCCCTCCCTTCTCCCTTCCCACAGTCTAGCCCACGCAGCCCGCGCTGCTTGCCGCCCGAACCTTTCGCCCCTCCACCAACCGCCCACTCCGGCCTGCTCTTCCTCTTCCCTACACAGGCCCACGCGCACCAGGCCGCGGCCCACCTAGCCCATAGCCGCGCCACCGCCTGAAACCCCTAAACAAGGAGCAGGCGCTCCCTGACCGCCGCCGCGTCATTTCTGCAAGCCGCCTCGAACCCCCTCGGCGTCCGTGCGGGGATGCGCGCCCGCGTGTCCCCGCTTCGCACGGACGTCGGAGATATCGCACGCCCTGGAACCCCTAGCCGCCGAGTATAAAAATGGAACGCCAACGGTCTGCCGTGCGTTGCCTTCCTCCATGGCCGCCGCCACTCCGTCCTTCCTCACGCTGGCCGTAGCCACGACGAGCCGCCACGCCAAGCCAACGGCGGCGTCCCTCACGAGCGTCGCGGCGGACTCCACCCCTGCCGTGCGCCGCCGCGCACGCCACGCCGCCGCTACATCAAGCGCTACGACACCGCCACACCACGCCAGCGATTTGACACCGCTGGCCCACCACGGCCTGCGTCGCCTCCACCCCACGCCCGCCCGACGCCGCTTCACCGCCACGCCGTGGACGCCTTAGCCCCATGCTCCACGGTTCTACCATACTCTCCACCGTGCTCACACACAGCGCCGCAGCCTTGCCTCCTGAGCGCCGCCACGAGGCTCTCCAACCGCCGACGGGCGTCGCATCATACGCCGTGTGCCTCGGCGCCGAGCGGTCCGCCAGCGCCGTCCACGACATCGAGCCCACGCGCGACAACTGGCTGGGCGTACGCGCCCGCGCCCACGCCTTCAGCTCACCGCCGCGACATCGGAGTTCGCGGCCTCGCCTCGCCTCGACGACACCGCGACACGCTCCGCCTTGCCTTCACCGGTCGCTGATCCACGCTCGCAGCGCCCGACTGCAACGACGCCGAACGCCGCCACGCCAGCACGGCCTCCACCTCCTCCCCCTTGTTCCGGTCGGGCAGCAGCTTCGTCACGGCCGTGCACGACGCCGAGAACGCCCGTCGCCCTTTTGCAGCAACACGCCAGGGGCCTTCCCTACCACCGGTGAGCCACCAGCACCACGCAACCCCCTCGATACCCTCTCTGCTGCAGCCCACGACCGAGACCGGCCTTCGTGCCGTGTTCCACACCTTGCAGGAATGTTCCAGCCTGTGCCGAACCTCTCCCGGCCACCAGCAGCCAAGCGCAGCCACCCACGGCCACCAACAGCTGCCTGCAGCCTGCCCCGGCCAGCCGCAGCAGGCTGCTGGCCACCAGCGGCTGGCCATGGCCTGCCAGAGCTGGCTGCAGGGAGCCAGGGCTGGCCAGAGTTGGCCACAAGTGGCTACTGATGGCCACGACCCTCCTGCCACCTGCACGACGCCCACGGGAACGACCACGGCCGCCTAGCTTCGTCCAAGCCGAACCGCACATCTTCGTCCGGCCGAACGCCCGTCGTCGACCGACCGAACACCGCCTCGTCGTCTAGCCGTCAACGACGCCGCGCCTCGCCGAACGACTCCACCACCGGTGAGCCTCCGAAACGACGTGACCGGCCATCGTGCCCTTGCCCACATGGAACACAAACGCACACACGCACGTGCCCGACCAAAGCCAAATGGATCCACGGCGTCTAAGACGCCGGGGAGGATATGCCGCCCGTGACCCTGACGTGAAGCCCGGAAATCTGGACACCATGCCGTAGCTTGACTTATCTTGGACTGCAGGAATGCCCCTTTTGGTTGCTTTAGCGGATCTGTGGAAACCCTAGCTTGGTATCGTGAATTGCCACCGCTCCGGCCACCTCGAGACACGAGGATGGGCCGTCGAGAGTCCGTGTGACCTTGACCCTTGCAAGCCGTGACCCCCTGGACCCCAGTCTCTCTTCTACTCTCTATATACACATCGATACTTTTGTACCCACTCCTGATGACCCCGTTGTATATGTATCTTTGTAATACAGGACCTATTCATCTTATGCTATGGAATTGTGCGACTCTAGTTGTGTCGACTTGTGTTCTCTTGTCGTGTTGTTGGATCTTATTGTTGGCTGTGTGTGTCTATCTGTGGACCGTGCCTTCGAGCCGGCAGAGGAATCGTATCTCATTCGGATATTGCGATCGCGGGATTCGTCTCGCCATGGCCGTAATGCCGAGTGTAACTCGAGCCCTCACTGGTATAGCTTGTGGTCGCGAGCTCGCCTCGCCATGACTATGGAGCTATACTGTGTTTGTCCTTCAGTCGTTCTTCGTGCACAAACCTCTGTATGCTCGTACTCTATATGACCGTCGTGTTTCTTTGATTCTCGCGGTGACAACCGCACCGCTATGAATCCGAGAGATGCCTTAGTGCTAGTGCACCAAGGTCGGGTACCCTATGGGTGGTTCGCGCATTCGTGTTCTTTGGAATGCTGCTTCCTTCCGATGCCCTGTCTGTTACCGTGGCATGTGCATTGGAAGTAGACCACTGATCTTTGATCGAACTTGCTTTTCTACCTCGCTAGCCCGCTCTATTCGATCCCGTCTAGTTTATGGCGAATGGATCAAAGATCGGACTACCTTTCTTTAGTTAGCTAAGCTATGGTCGAAGTCATGTTTTGGACCGTGAGAGTCGACTCGATCGACCTAGTGAAACCATCTCCACAAGAGATGAGACCGAGATCATGACATAGACGTGCTAGCTAACTTTTCACTTCTCGACTCCCGACGTGACTATGTCGTGTGGATCGAGAAGATCGAAGTCGTTGCTTTGTTTTGCACCGACCACTTCTACTACCCATTTGGATACGATGGCGGGACAGCTGAAGTACAATAGCGCCAAGCCACAATAGTATTGTCAGATTCTCTTCATTTCTTATGTCAAATTGTGACTTGTCGGACAATGGCTACAAGAGCTGAGCCTTGTTGTTCTTCCCTTCCTCTTTACTGAGCCCGTTATCGATTCTCGTCGACTCTATGACGCCTGGATCGAGAAACGTGGGCCGTGGTGTTTGCTAGCGATAAGCTTTGGCTTAACCCATTTATATTAAAGCCATATTGGCTTGGCCACCGGCTTATGCGAAGCAAACCACCACTAGCCTTTTGGCCCGAGGATTCGACATCCGCCGAGAGGGCTAAGTCACGCACATCTTACTCTCCTCTTGTGTTAATGGATCTTCCTACGTCTTACCGTCCCTTTCGAGTATTGCGTGTTCTCTTGCTTTGCGTGTCTTTTTCGCGGAGTAGCCGCTACGTGATCAACAACGCTCGAACCGGGACTCGCTGAAGGAAGAGAACATGGACGACGAAAGGACCTGAGGAAACCCTGTTGACTGACTACCACAACGGATGGAGAATAGTACCACTACTTCCACGACATCGCAGGTGTCATGGCAGCACCCTCTTTTTAGATAATCCTATTTAGGCATTGCATAATACTTAGAATCTGCTAGCGCTTTATATTTATTCCTTTGCTAGTATATGAATGCATGCTACTTGCCCGAGCCTTCATTACCTCCGATTGCAACCCCACTTCCATGTCACCCAAATTTTGCGCTCACGCTCACTTATTTTATCTATCCGCGCTTGCTTGCACTTATATCACCATACTTACTTTAACTCCACTCATATTGTATTTGTGATGAGATGCGGGTGGTGAACCCCGGTATGGATTGGCTTGGGATGTCGACTTGGTGGATGGTGAGCGTCTTTGCGTGTGTCTTGGGTGCGTGGAGAGTGAGGGTTGTGTCGATCGAGCCGGGATATATGACGAGCTATAGGCGAAGTCTTGCCGTGTGATGTGACCAGGCATCCTATGAGATGATGAATACACGTGGCGGGTATATGTGATGTGATGTGTGAGGTGGGATCCCGGGTGTGAGCCTGTTGAGAGGTGGAGCCCGGGACGGGGGGGGTGCCGTGGTGGCACGTAAAATGGTAAACCCGATGAAGACGTCCGGCTTTGGTCAACCCTAAGGACTTACTAGTATCCGCACTCACCGAATCCTTTACATACCACTCGCTCTCTTGTGATGGGAGAGACGGTTGGACTACTTGGTATGAGTGATGCCATTACTGCTAGGTTGTGAGGTGATAGGGTGGGCGGTAGGATGAGGGATGCCCATACCGTCCCTAGTCGGGCAACCATTCACCGGATGGGCCCCTAGACGCCTCTCTCCCAGCCTCGGCTATGCCCGAGAGGTTATCCGGAGGTTCCCAGGGGCTGAGTGGTAGGATGGCATCAGTCTATCAAGCAAGCAGCCGGCATTTGCCTAGACACGGCCATGTCGAGGATGGCTATCTTGTGGGTATGTGAAACCTCTGCAGAGTGTTATGGTTGATCGATCGATACATATGCCGACTTGTCGGTTATGGACCTTTCCTGGGACCTGCTTCACTAGATAGGAGAGGTGTCCCTCTTTTCTCCCCCGTGTTGTGAGATAGAGCCGGTCGAGGACCGTTGAGGCAGGCCGAGTGGGAGTTGGCATGTCGACACGAGTGAGATGAGTTGTGGTGGATGAGGTGGATGGGTGGTAATGGATGGTTGAGGTGATGGATGGATGTGTGGATGTGTGTGGTTGGGAATGTGTTAAAACTTGATAAACTATTATACTATTTACTACTTGATGTTACTTTTGCATGCGCTAAGGATGCAAACCACAGCCAAATATTAGGATCGCCAGATCCTTTATTTTATCTTTCCACTAAAGCTCATTGGTGCTGACCATGGCCTGCACACATCTGGCGGTGTGCAGATTTACTGCTTCTCAGAGATGTCGAATAGTGAAGGATTAGGAGGTCTCGTGCTCAAGCTCAAGTTTGGTTCGAAAGATGGAATCTACGCCGACACTACTACTCGATGATGCCCGTGAAGGAGGAGTCTTCACCTGACGACTAATTCCGCCAACTCTGATGACTTCCGCTAGAATTACTCTGTAATAGGTGTGTTCTCAGCCGATGTTGTATCATGTAAAACTTGTAATTTAACGTTGTATGACTGTGATATCTACTGATATATGATAATGTGATGGAATCATTCGTGGTTTTATCGCATTATATCTCATTCTGTGGATTTTCCCTTCGTGGAAAATCGGGGATGTTTCAGTTGGTATCAGAGCCATACTTGACCCTAGGACGAGACCTTTAGTACCCAACACTAGATTAGAAGCCAAACAAAGGAAACTATAGAAGAGTCGTAGCCACTAACACTTGATTCCCTCTCTCTGCCTTGATTTCTACTATTGACTGACCGATCCCGCTCTGAAAAGTTGACCTCTAGGAAATGGTTCCCTTTTTGACGTCCATGATAGATCGATAGATGTGTGAGACTCAAAGGCTTAGGAGTCGCCTTTGATCAACACTATACATATAGGAGTTGTAATGCTGCTTGATTGTCTGGATCTTATTGCTTCTTATGCTTCTTGTGTTTATATTGACTGAGTGTATTATAAGATTATTTTATCTACGTATGACTCCAGGCTAAAAACCAAAGCCATGTATGACTAGACAAGTGACCTTGACCGCCATTTGGAAATATCGGACCAAAGAAGCATAAAGTCCGAGTCCTTACTGCCTATTTCAAAATTGATTTGATTTTCAACCATGCATGTTCAAATGCTCTCCCTCTTTGAATAAAAACCTCTTGATTTCAAACCGTCAAAAGACTCATCTTTTTGAAAACCTCTCGATTTGTGAAATGCTTTCCCAAAAAAAGATATTTGAAACCCAAATTGTGAAAAACCTAAAATGTTTCTTTTACATCAAAACATGAGTTCATGAATAAAACAAAATATTTTATAAAAGCTTTACTTTTTCTTTTTGTCAAAACAAGAGAAATGATTTCAAAATTATTTTTCAAAATTAAAATGGGGTACAATTCATTTTCAAAACACTTTTGTAATGATTTTAAAAACCCCAAGGTCCCTTCTTGCTTGTAAAATCTGCAAAAAGAGTTTTGGAACTATGTTTCGAAAGACCTCTTCCTCATTTATAAAGAAATTTCCTCCTTTAAAAAAAAGGGTTTTATACAAATAACTTGTCCAAAAGCACCTCTTTCAAAATCCTTTTGCACACAAAAAGCATGGTGCATATGACTTGACACCGAGGACCAACCTTCTTAG